>VZRZ01007007.1:1343121-1417126 GCA_013398175.1 Climacteris rufus
AAGGTCCAAACTAAAAAAAAAAAAAAAATTTAAAATTGTCCTAACTATAATTCTGCTGTAGACACATTTGACTGATCAAATATCCCCGATAGAAACACAAGCTTTACCATGAAACAATCACTGAAATTCACAGCAAGTCATGGGGAAAGGGTTGCAAGAAGTCATCAGTTCAGCGCTCTGCCCACAGAGAACATTAGATGTACCTTTAACATTTCAGGTACGTCTGTGTTACATTCATTTTTCTGAATCCTTGAGAATATAAACTGCACAATCTCTCTAGAAATCTGTTTAAATCCTAGATTATTATGACTATTCATAAAGTTCTTAGCATCTGACATAAATCTTCCTGCTGAAATGTAGGTCAATGACTTCTTTTCCTATCCTCCCTGGACACAGGAAACAATTTACACCATTGCATTTTACACTAAAATGAAAAAAGTTTGATCAGATCATATGTATCTTTTTTCCATTGGCTCCTCTGAATACTGATACTTCTGCTCCACAGTCACTTCATTTAGCTGCTGTATGATAAAGTACCTGTTACAAATATGTTCAGTCTCATGTACCCAATGTGTCTCAAAATCACATACAATTCACAGCTGATTGTGGTCACCTTGCTGCAGATTGCAAGTGTATTACAGCATACTTCCACACTCACTCCCCCACTGCACTTTTTTTTACAGTTCCTACAGAGCTGGCATTTGTGTGATTCTTTGCAAGAGCACTCTTAAGTGCACACCTGTATGACTAGACAAGTCTTAACGTATGTCCTTGTACTCTGCACACTGGGGCAACATCTCTGTATACATCAGCTGCCTGTACGCTCTTCCTTACACTATTTCACAAGACAAATTGAACAGGTATTCCTACACAGCACAAAACTTTGGCTCACACTGGCTAGCCCAGCACCCTGAACTTCCCTATTCTGCATGGTACAAGTGTAGCCCAAGAGCCAACTGCTCGAAACTTTTCCACTCTGCAATGACTGCAAGAAAAAAACATTAACCAACAGTCTTGGACTAGCACTTTCTTGACTCCTAAGCTTCCAGTTCAATATCCTCAATGCCTTTTCCTTGACTGTTTGATTTAAACACACATGCAGAATATGCATTACCTCAGACAAGATTACTACTGATAAAATGGCAATTCATATGATTTATAACAGCACTTTCAAAAGATGGATTGTTTTTTACTTATTAGCACAAATTAAAAATCTTATTCTTTAAAGGTATGTATGCCTCAGCTTGTGAAAAAATATGAAGACTTTAGTAACAACCTCTATTCTATTTGCACAAAATTGGTGTTCTGTTTATAATGAGACCTGGAGCTCTGGCATTTTAGGTGGAAAACTGTCTGGCTCTAGTTTCTGTTATCAATGTACTCAGTGAAATTATAAAAATACAAGTGTGAGGAAACAAAGAGAAAAGAAGCAAAAGAAAATTCATGAATTTACAAAGACCTCACAACAGAATAAAAACATTCTCTTATATTTCTCTTTGATCTAACAACCCCACAAATATTTTAGATATATCTATTATTCTTATTATCAAAATGCTTGTTTTCATTTCAACTTTTGTACCCTAAAATAGGAAGCCATAGTTTGCCGCTTCATGTTAGTTGTTTCCTCAGGATGCCGCATAACCTCCATTGTGTCAACCTGGAAGACAAAACTCTGATGTTAGGACTGTTCCAGAAACACTGCAGACCCACCCCACCTTGCCCATGAAAGCTGGGTTCCATTTTTCTTACAGTCATTCCTTGAGGTGTGAGTATTTCAGAATACTTTATCAGAGATAAGAAGGCCAGCTTCTAACAGATGCAGGACACACACTGATTTCAGAGAGATCTGTAAGCATTCTGAATTTTTTGTGATAGTGCAAGTGCACCCTAGATTTATGATAGTGTAACAGTCAATGAAACAGCTGTCAAGTACCTTAGGAACCCAATACCTTAGGAACTGACTTCTAAAAAGTATTCCTCTTATTGCCACTACAGTTAACTCCAACAGGACTTACATATAAGAAGAATTATCATATTTGTACGGGCCAGGAAGTAAATTGAACTGCCTAATTTTGCTCATGTATGGGAAAAATATTGTAGGATAATGAGTGGCAAAAAAAGTAGGTAATCTCAAAATGTATAAATTTGTTCCCTTCTACTGCTATGGTTACTATTAATTACTTTAAATTGCCATTTTGGTGCCAAGAATCTCAGCAATCTTATTCTGCTGAATTACCACAGCGTAACACTTTTTCAGCATTGCAGAAGTTACTTTTAGAAGATATACATGGACAGTGAACATACTGCTCCTTGTGTATTTTTGTTATATTGTTAGTACAGCTGTTCTTATCAAAATGAAACCAGAATTTATGAATAAGTATAACTATGGTTACCAGTAACAAGCAGATTGTGTTGCTATATTACAGCTCAACAAAATTAAAGAAAATTAACCAGCATCCTGTTTGCATGGAGCATTAACAGCATTTTACTATACACTTGCTTTGTGGCAGTTTACCATCTGCTCTGACCAGGTGGCATTTGTATAAACCAGATAATGTCGTTGTCAGCACCTGTGCTACACTTTCTGGACTTTGCTCCATACAATTATTTCCAACACTCACTGACTTAAGAACAATCTTTTGAACAATAAAATAATTGCTGAAAGATTACAGTTCTCAATAAAGTAATTGAGACTCTTACCTTCAGGAGATATTTAGGAGACTGCATGCAAAATATAAAGGAAATGAAGCACTAAGTAGTAATAGATCACAAAAATGGATTTTGTATTGGGGAAGAAATCAAAAGAAAACTAGTGAAGTCAAGATTCAGAATACAGATGGTGCAAATGAAGACAGATTTCACTAAGGGTGACCATAGAAATTTCAGAATGTTTTTGTAATCTGTGATGTTCTGGCCCAAAACGGTGTATATGCACTGGTAAACAACTCAAACTAACACATGAGAAGGAGAAGAAAAAAAAAAAAAGAAGAGAAAAAGAAAGATGCAGTTTGTTAATAGAACACTCTGCAATATATTCCAGGAAAAATGCCTTATCAGTACAGATAACATCAAACATCTTAAGAGATCATCTGACAAAGAAAATATCAATGACCTAATCAAAACAGCAGGCATGTCCATGGGGAAGGATATGGGAATCTTTCAAGATTATCTGGCAAGACACCTGGTTTCTCAGAACTGATATCTAAATCTCTAGCAAATGTCAGGTGGAAGACAAAAAGCCATAACAGTGAACAGTAAGTTCAGAATAACTGGCAACATTTAATATTAAAAGACACACAATTTAAGTACAAGTATTATCAAATCAAGAACAAAAGCAAATAGTTTGAGAATTGATCTGAGCCCAAATGCCAATGAATTTGAGGTTGTGAACAGGAATCTTCTCTGTCTAGAAAAGCAGAGACTTAGTGATATTGTTTATGGAGACTGAGCACTCACAACTTCTCATTCCTATCTGGAATATCTGCTGGTCAATAAAGGGCAGTGGCATCTCCTTTTCACATCCGCTTATTTTCACCAAACCTGTAGAATCTTATCATCCTGGGACTGCCACTCTAGCAAATATGGTTTACAACTAGATGCTGGGTTCAAAAGAATTTTGC
Source organism: Climacteris rufus (assembly GCA_013398175.1). Lineage (NCBI taxonomy): Eukaryota > Metazoa > Chordata > Aves > Passeriformes > Climacteridae > Climacteris > Climacteris rufus. The sequence continues at coordinate 1,346,742 of VZRZ01007007.1, forward strand.
TTTGGTTTGGGGTTTTGTTGGGTGGGGAAAGGGAGTGAACGCACAGAAAGACACATCGCCAGAAACACTTAGAAAGGAGATGTAAAACACTTTTTCTCAGAAAATTAGGGTAAAAGCAGTATTGTTAGATTTCTTTTTCTATGAATGAAGTTGTAAATTCAGATCTGTGCAATATGTAAGAACTAGGATCAATTTCCAAATCTTTTTGACACAAAATATTTGAAGTTTCCATTAGAAAAATTCTGATAGACCCTGAAGCTAGGGGGATCTTCTTGTAAGACTTTTTAGAAGTTTTGTCTCTTGTTAATTTACAACACTGCTTGTCTATAAAGCCACACAATTTTATGGTAGGGCAACAATGTCATGTACAACAGACAATAGGCTTTCTCACAGCTGACTTGCTAGAAAATGACAGAACATGGTAAGAATGTCAGGATATAAGAATAAGAATGTCATGATATCCTGTATTTCAAATCACTAGCTACTCCTTTTAAACAAAAATGAAGAATATTTCAACTGTTAAGTCACATTTTTACATGACAGCTGTAGTGACTTACAATATGAATTTATATAATTACAACTGTAATGGAAAAGAGCCTGACCTACAAAAGTCAAACTGATTTGTCGCTTTAAAAAATGCTTCTAATAGTTTTGAAACAATATTAAAAGAATGATTTATGACATCATGTCACCTTATTTCTAAGTCATTAGAAATTATGACACTCACATATTGACCACACCTGCTGCTGGCATGGTATGAAATACTGTAAAACCTAAAAATATGTTAAGCAAAAAACCCTCTTAACTAATGATCGAATAATTCCAAATTTCCAAACAAAATTATTACATTTGGATTTTTTAAAACAAATTTTAAAATAATAATTTAAAATATATCTTCTGAAGTTGTTTTAATGAAGTATTTTATGAAATTCTAAGAAATAGATTTTACATCTCAAAAGTATTTAAATTAACATTTTCTGAGTGGTGTTGCACTTACGCATGTCTTTTACCTCCTTTTAAAAATTCGATGGCTGAGTAAAGACCACTTAAACAGTACTTAGTAACTGATTATGTTTATTAAAGCTGTAAAAGTGAGCTGCTCTATTACATTCCTCCTGTATCAATAAAATGCATGCTTAGAAAGCTTATGGTAAATATAGCTGGATGTGGAAAAGAATGTGCATATAACACAAGAAAATGGGAAAGGCCATCCTTCAGCACTGAAAGTATTTACACCAGACAGGAAATAAATAGCCTGAAATCTACATCTGTATTTGCTGGTACAGTGAAGGTCTGGATAATATGAATCAGCGTACTGTCATTTGAGCATGAGCTCCAAATACCAGGAGATAATAACAAGAAATAGAAGACCCAGAACATAAAATTTTGTAGACTTTTGAAGAGTAGCTGCTACCACACTTGTTTTTAAAATTTATTGCTGTTTTATTTGAAGGCAAAAAAACCAAAGCCCCAAACCTTAACTAAGTTAACTCTTAACAAGTACTACTTAGGAAGCAGGGAAGGGGTATACATGCCACCAGCTCCACAGCACTCCTCACAAATTAAGTGTACTCAGTTGGCATCCTATTAATTTCCATTAAATTATCCCATCTATTTGCAGTTATGCCACATAGTTTCATGCCAAAATTCAGCAGCATTTAAATTCTACAGTTCTTTCAACAGAATAGTGGTTTTGCTGAGTCATTCTTTTCTAGTTATCTATCAGTCACAAACATCCCCTGGTTTTTCACTTGCAAGTTGAATAAAAAAGAAACAGATTTTTTTTTTAAATTTTATTTTGTCTTTCATACTGTTAAATACACTATTCAAATTTTACCTTATAAGATCTCTTTCTAGGTCAAAATTGCCAGAGGAAAACCTTGACCCCATTGAAATAAAGAGGAATATTGATATTGATATAACTGAGATTTCACTCCAAAGGTTTAAAGATTAATCAGTAGCAAATTGATTCTTCACTGGATTCTACTATAGGTTCCTCACTAAAACTGGAAACTGTGCTCCAAGACAAGGTGCATGTTACTGATAGTAAAGGCAGACTCTTATTTGGTAAGAACCTCACTATATACCTACATCAGCTAAGTATTGTGCACATAGTCTCACTGTAATATTTTATAAACAACTGCCTGTCTTTAAAGGCACTACTAACCTTGATACGCCCAGCACTGAGCTGTGGAGGCAAAGACCGAGATGCTGCTGTCACTCTGGCTCTTGCTTGTGCCAAATTACCTGTTCAAAAAGAAAGAAATTCATACTACAAAAACTACTCAAGAAGCTTAGAAGGGAAAAATTTGTACGTTGTAAAATCAGTTTGTACAATAGTACTAAAAATAGCAGACACCACCACACGTCCTCCACACCCCTCTCATTAGCAATTGTGCCTGCAGAGCATTCAGGACTGGCATGACAGAGTGCAGTGTTGATTTAGAGGGAAGGAAAAAGTCAGTGATAAGGTGGTATGTCAATGACCTTAGCTACTGAGCTGATGAAAACAACGACAGCACAAAGGCATACAGCTCAATCACTAGTAATCAATTTCTCTGTGACTCATTGAGAGATTTCAAAGGCAGAAAGACTACAGAAACAATCTTGTTTCTAAGAAATCACGTGCATCCTCAAGTGTTCAGGCTTAAATTCACAAACTAACAAGAGAGGAGAAAATGAGATAGCATAACTTTTTGACTTGTTGACATATAATTCTCAATCTTATTTTAAGTCAGGGTTTTTAATGACTGACTCAATTTCTCAGGCAAAAATATATTGTAGTGTCAACTGAAAGACTAGTGCCTTTTTAAAAATGTACAGTATGAAATGTCCTAAACTTTTTTTTCTATACTTGTAAAATCCAAAGTCATCACAAAATAGCTCTTCAAAATAAAGGCTAAGAGAAGAGAGAGGAAGTGATATGGGACTTGCATATGCAAGACACTCTGTATATTTCAAAGTTTTAGCAAGTCTAGCACAAGATGTCCAAATGTTTTCTCTGGCTATATCTTCAGAGGCTAAACTGTGATTAATAGCATTGAAAGAACCCTTTGAAGCAGGATTGGTGACATCAAAGCCCTAATCCATGGGTGGCAGGATTTTTATAATGAGTGGGAAGCATTTTAACACATTTCAAAGGATTTACAGCATGAATAAACAATAGGCCTCTGCAGATGTACCACACACCTTTCAGAACCAGAACACATAAATAAGTGTCTATTTTAATTTAAATGTAAATAAAGTGTTAACACTTCTTTCAGATGCTAAATGCCTTGTTTGCATCAACTGCAATGTTTAGCTGTTTGCCTTACAAAAAGGCAGTAACTATAAACAGTCTTCAGAGTTTTGCTAAACTATGTATTACATAACTAGTAAGGGGACACGATGGGAAAAATGAAAACCAAGAACACTTAATCGCTGGTAATAATTCTGTAAGAGAGCAGAGCAAACTCACTGTCCACATAACACTGAAAGGAACTTTTGCTCGCTCTTTCCTCTGAACAAGCAAAATACCAATCCCCTGAAAACAATCTGAGGGCCAGAACTAAAACACAGCATTCTTCATTCATTGAAGCATTCTGAATTAATTTTTAAAAGTACTTAAATTCTAAGCTGCTGGCACTGGGATTGACACCATGTTGCAAAACTGGCATGTCATTTCCAGATCTAACAGCGTATGTTACCCGACAGTCTAAATCACAGTGCAGAACACAAGGTATGTCCACTATTCTGGAAACTGCTTTAGGCTATCCTGTGTAAGTTAATATGAACTATAACTGTTTGGAAAATCTGGCATATCTATGTACATACATGATACATATGGTAAATACATGTATCACTGTAAGGTTAAAGTGAGGACTTCAATGAACAAGTAGATGGTGAATTTATTTTTCACCTAGCTGCAATTTTGCTATTTTTGTATGTTAGAAATTAACCTTTGGGCCTTTTTTGGCTAAAACAGACAGCTTGGAAAGGTTGTTTTTGGCTAGACTTCAGGTTAGCAAGTCTAAAGCTTGAAAGACTTGCACTGAAGAACTGACTATATGTGATAAAAGAGGGGAGTTGGGAGAAGAAATTACTTTGAACCAGATTGTTTAAAATTACTAAAATTTTGTTGCATTCTACAACAACTTAAAAAACTCTAATAACCAAATAAAATTTAGAATGATTCTATAGCTGCTCAAGGTTCATGACACTCACTGCTGGCATTAGGTTTCTAGGGTTTCTAATTAATACCCCTGAGCTCTCCCTTAGTTTCTCATGCAAAACTAAAACTAAACTTAACATTTCTGATCCGGCAAGCCAAGTAAATAAGTAAACCTTTCAATTAATCAAAAATCTTTAATGACTTCACAAAGCAAAAAAAAAAACCACTTAGAAAAGAAAAGCTTTACCTATTGTGCCTTTGTTCAACAATCACTATCTTCTAGGAATGGATTCTTAGCAGTGCTTATTTCATGTGTCAAGTGAATTCCTATGTAATTACTTGTAGAATTAGATTGAATCCATGGAAAAAATGTCACTAGGATTTTCTTTTTCAGCTCAAACACAAAATGATGCTTCAATAAAAGTTTCTGAATTACTCATCTCAAGTAGCTCATGCTCAGGAAAAATAACTACCCATCTTTAACATGTCTAAGCCATTAAAACTAACGAACAGAATAAATGTGGTTTGAAAATTAGTTTACATAACAATAAATGTTTCACTCAGTATTAGCACGGCATTTATAGTCAGTAAAATTTGGTACCTATCCCTGAATTTGATTTTCATTTACAAGGTAATTTATACCTTAACACATCAAAAGTAATTAAATGTTATTCCACCTCGTGAAAAGCATCAATATTTGAAGAACAAATATTTGTAGATAATAACACAGCCAGCTTGAACTGCCATGGGTTCCCTGAAAGGTTAAAGTGGTTAAAGGTTGAAAGATTGCACTGTGCCTTTCAGAAGTCTAACTTCACACCTATTATATGGTCAACATTTTAGAGAAAATACAAATGACAACCCTGCCGACCAAATACTACCTACATTAAATCCAAGTCCATAAAATGGATCAGATAAGAGATGTAAAACCCTCTCAAAATTGTCTTACATTTTGGGAGTTTTGTTTGTGGGGTTTTTTTGTTTGTTTATTTTTGTGGGATTTTTGGGGGGTTTTGTGGATTGTTTTTTAGCTTTTTCAGGGTTTTTTGAGTAAGGGGAGAGAAGCTAATGGTTAAAGTTAGGATTAATCTTTTAAATATGTACATGTTTAATTTTACTCTCATGCACTTAATTTTCAGTTCAACGGGACTGCTCATTTGAACCATTACGGTTCCTACCTACATGTCTGGATCAGAGACTAAGGTCTCTGGGATTCATTTGTGTCAGTGGAGAAGTCAGTCAGCACTAATGTTTATCTTTTTTTCCTCTGTTCAATAAAGAATGCTTTGACAAGTTTCAGTCATTAGAATTTGTGAAATGCTCTGAGAGCTTTCAAGGGAAAGAGAAGCAGCAGTACATCTATGCGCTCACTGGCTAAGATCCATGCCAATGCTCGGCAAACCTCCCTTTGTCTTGAAGCTGCTTAGATCATGTCACATCTCTGCAAACATATTCTGCACTGATGCTTCATTTCAGCTAGGTGAGAAAGACCATATTGTCAAAGCACTGCATCTCTTCTGTTATGCAAAGCCAAGCAGGAGAAGTTTTGAAAGTATTTACACAGCACAGAAAGAAGAAATGTGTTTTCTTTTTTTCAGGTTGGACTTTGGAAGTGATCTCCAGATCTCAAAAAAGACTAGTCAGCATTCCTGGCTTCTCATTTGCATCCCTAGTAGTCGCTCACTGTGTGCTCTGGCTGAATTAATGATTTGTCCAGCTCTTGATTTTATGTACTAATTAGGAAAAGTACACTCTCTGGCTGGATGTTCGTGTTACTTATGGTTTGTCAGTGCTTCATTTATTTTGGGTGATGGGTTCTGTAAGTAGTATCAAGCCAATATTAATAATATCAGCACTGTATTTATAACCTCATTTTGGTTATGTCTGCAATAGATCACTCTCCCAAAGTAAGAGCATGCCAGGTAAGACATACGTTAAGCTTTGATACAACATTCAGTTTGTGAAGTGCAAATGACTTACAGAGAAAAAGCCTAATGACAATGTCACCTTACTGAACATGTTGTATCAGGGATATTACTGTTATATAGAGGGCAAGTACAAGCTCTTTCCTCATCCTCATATATTTTATTAATTTCTTTCATGTTTCTGGTTCAGATAAAGAGGGGTTACCTGAAACACCATGTAGATACAGTATAATATGGTCAGAAATGCTACAATGCATTCATATTTCATTGACACTACTTCTAATCACAGCTAAGCACTCACATTCCAGAAGAGGTACAGGGCCAGACAATGTCTTTGACATACACAGATTCTTCTCTGTCTCTCCTTTCAGTACATTTTATCTAGCCAAAGGAAGTCAACTGCTTATCTCCATAAAGTATTTTCATCTTCTGCCACTGTAAGACTAAGCTTTTAGCTCAACTATAAATGAATACATGTACTTTTTTTATTGGGTACTAATTTGAATCTGGTCACTGACTATCAAAACTCTATTCTTTCAAGTCATTGAAGGCATTTAAGTTGATTTTGTGGAATAAAAAAAGCTAAGAATCCAATTTTCTCATATCCTACACATTTAACACACGAATATATTTATAAAAATATGTCTCAAGACAGTATTTTTATAAATACTGAGACAGACCTCAATTGCTGCTTATTCTGAAAAGAGAATTACTTCATTTTTTATTCAAAATAAACTAACTAAACAAAAAAAAAATTTCCAAAGTCAGACACATATTACCAAACAGAATCTGGTAAGCATAAAAACTTAATAATAGTGAAGTCCACCTGGGAATGACCTAATTATGAATATTTGCTTCAGGAGCAATAATATGCACTTTCCTGGCCCAGATTATTTGAAAAGGAAAATCCATGCCATAGTGAACTGAAGAATTCTGATACTGATTCACAATTAGACTGAAGATTTCTTTAGTCTTTTTGGCATCAAGTGGACACAGATCATATTTACAGATAGTTAAAAGCTTTACATCACTAGACTGGGATGGGAGAACCCGAGTATAAGCTCAGTGCTGTTATGCTTTCTATTGTATACATTACACCTCAGTGGTCACTTCCCACATTAGGAAGGCACACACTGGCAAAGACACCGCATGATGCCTACAGCAACAAATAAACTTGGCTTGTAAGCATCACCACTGCTATGTTTAAATATTGTTTTAACACTACAGATTAGTATCGTTTTTGTAGAATGGAAGGAAAGAAAGATAGCTGATGGCTGAGATGAAATGAAGGTCAAGCTGCCTCCAATACTCTAGACATATCTACATTCAAAGATTCTATACATACGATAAATATGTAAATGAATTATATCAGTAAGAAAGATCTTAACTTTTATCCTTACCTACTAAAGAAGAACAAAGTATGGTACTAATTAAGCTAGTTAGTGGTAGTGCCCAAGATATTTTGCTAGCAACTTTCAAGCTAAATTGAATCAACCATGTGTATTCATCTACTTGATTGAGAGTATGTTCACTGAAACACAGATGTTTCCTGAAGTATCACAGGCACAGTTTGTGATCATAGGATACACAAGCAAACCTTATGTGATTCTCATAGTCCTGTGACATGGCCAAACTTACAGACAGTAAGCAAAACACATGGGATAGCCTGACAACACGACAGACAGGTTCCTGAGCACAGCACAAGGGAGGCTCATGTGGTTCTGGAAAGAGAGTGGCACAGAGGGGAGTAGCTTGCTGTCTGACCGCAGCCAGGTGGGCACGGGCTGGGCACCTCTACTCAAACACACGACGAATGACAGGAGTGGCACATGAAGTACAGTGAGTACTTACTATCTGAAGCTGCATCTAGACAAAAATGAAATACACTAAACAGGTGTGGGAAGAGCCTTGTATAAACAATGAAAGTTCTTGTATAAACAATGGTGCAGTTTTCTACTGCTTGATGTTCAGTGTTTTCTTTAGTGAGGTCTGTAGCCTGACTCGCTGCAGACCTGACTATGTGGCTGGCTGGAGACTGACTGAGAGGCTGGTCGCAGCCTGATGCAGTCAGGCTCCCAGCTGCTGCATTACAGAACACATTGGCTCTGCTTTTTATGATTTATACATTGTCAGAAGACATGGGCCATTTCTGCCAGATATGGTCCTTAGCAATTTCCTTCCACATATTTTGTAGTGTGCAATTTCATGTTGTTGTATGTGTCAGCTCAGTACAACAAACCTTGAATTCTCTGAGCAACAGCAGACAGTGCAGAACCCTGCAGTCTGTACTGTCAGTGCAGTACCTCCTCATCAACATGAGGTTTTCTGCTGCCCCAGCAGATTGCCCTGGTCCTGTACCACATCTGTAACAGAGATTAGAAAAAAAACTACTTCATTTTTGAGGAATTCTCCATTAATTTTGAGCACTGGGCAAAATAACCTTGTTCTTTTTACATCTATACAGGCCAGACAAGTTTATTTCTTCTTCCAGAGGTACGTTTTCGTATCTAAAAACCTGCATAGGTTGAATATATGGTTACCCTACATTCTGATTCAGCTCTGTCTCTCTCATTGTTTTATGTAATTGATATAATTTCTCTTGCATATTATGTAAGAAACATTTTTCCCAAAATCATATATGCTTTATCCAGAAAAGTGAAAGTATGATTATAAAGAACATATTAGTTATCCCATTGTTGTATCTACTGAGCTTCATAGTGCTCAGTTTAACCTGAGGCCAAAGTAAGTTTCTACAAAAACATGGACAGGAAACCCAGGAGAAGTCAAGAACTGTGATTTCTAGCCCATTGCTTGTATTTACAGAGTACATTCTCTCTCCATACAATGTTAAAAATTTTATGGTATATATTCTATCACTCAGGACCTGCTGCTGAAGCTGCTTCACACATACAGAGTCTGGTAAAAATTGTACTAAAGCCAGTGAGCATTCCCAATGAATTCAGTGGCAAAAATTCAGGTGTAAAGACACAACTGAAAGCACATGGAAAAAATTATGGAACATTTTCTCTGACCTCACTTTGACTATCACTCCTCCCAGTCATCAAGAACCTAGACAGGCTAAAAATGGTGTCAAAACCATGTTTTGAAACTTCAAGACAAGAACTCGCTTTTAAAAGTCTTAATTTTGGATGAAACAAGGTTACAGAACTTTATGAAAGTCTCAGACCTTCCCATTTTTGAAATCTAGGCATTAATGATGTTGACTACTAATTTAATCAAGTCTCAAAGGCTTCTCAACTGAACCATTGCTCCCCTGGATCTCATCACTTCTGTATGTCATCACAGTTGGCACAAAATCAGTTACTTTAGGGGTAATGCAAAACATTATTTATATTTGTATCTCCACTCTTAATGAAATAAATACCCATTAATACAAATATCCACAGATGTATTTTCTGTCTTTGTCACACTGTGACCTGCTATCCAGGCAGCTCATTTAACCACTCCTACATCAAGCCAAGTCAGGCTGAAATAAGTAAGACAAAGTCAAATAATAATAGATAATGCTGATTTAGTAAAGTACTGGCCTTTACAGCATGTTGTAAGGTGACAGAGTAAAGAAAAATGATAAAAGTACAAAATCATAATAAGACTGCACAAAATGCTCTGAAATAAATATATAAGGCCTAGCAAAACCACAGAGATTTATTTTCCACACACTACATTCATCCTTTAGAAATACTAATCCCTGATTCAATTATTTTGAAAGAATGGGAAATATAAGCACATTCTTTGTAAAGGACACACCAAAAAACATTATGGATATTCAAATGAGAACAATCATCTGAATACTCAACAAATTTATCTGCTCTAAAAACTCACTAGCAAATTTTAAAATAATTGCTCTTCTAGGATTTGATCTTGAGAGCTACTGAATGCTTCCAATGACATACTGAGCATCTCTGACACAGTTTGACCTTACAGCACATAGTGCCTGTAGAAACTGTCAAGCAAACTACTCATTAAAACAATTGTATAATGTTCTCTGAATATTTCTCTATTTAAATTCTGTAGATGGTACACAGTGAAATCCCACAGTCTACTAGTTAATAATAAAAACAGTAAAATATTTTGTCTGATATATCTTTAGTTTCCTCAATATCAATAGATTTTGAATTTAATTAGTACAAAATGCAGTGTTAAGATTAATTATTATTCACTACTGTAAAATCACGTTCATTATAGGATTAAGAAGTTAGGCCAGAAACATGAAAATTGGAAAAGGTATCTCCCCTCTTCTGAGAAAAAGGTAAAGAAAAATTCTTCTCAAAATTTGTTCCACAGAGAACGGTCTATTATAAATCAAATCAGTAAGTTAATTAAGATCTATTCTTAAACTTGTCCACTTCTGCTTTTATTAGGGTCCAATTTGCAAGCACTTGGAGACAAAAAAAATCTATGCCCCTTCCTCATTTTCAGTGCAATATAATCTGTGAAGTCTCAGACTAAAAACAGCAGACTTCTGTTTGAGCAACACCCTTTACCAAGCATAATCATAGTAAATCTAACTTGACAATTCTCAACTGTTGTGCTTACTGCCATGCATAATTCCACAGATACACTGACACTATGGGAGTTATTCTCAACAGTAGATAATTGTTATGTTTTATATAAAGCTGGGACCTTAAGGACTGAGACCTTAACTTTGATCTGAAAGATGGTTCTGTTTCTAGATGAGTTCCATTTTTAGGGCTATTTTAGAGCATTTTTGGATTCCTACTGCTAGCAAGTCTTATGAGTATCTGTACTGCATTTGTCCTATGACACAAAACCTTAGGATAAGAAGAAAAATAAACGCTGAACTGTAAAATGCTCAAGTGAGAAACTAAAAATGTACTTCATCACTCTACCTCCCAAACTCAGTTAATTTAGTTTACTGATGTTCCACATCTGCAACCCAGTAAAGTTCATGACTGTTACGCTGCACAGCTGTGGTTTAAAGCCTCTCTGCACACAACACATCGGCAGCAAAGCAAAACCTATCTTTGTGTTTTTAAGATCCAGACCAGTTAGAAGTATGAAAGCCTCCATGTCCTGAGTGAAATACACAGCTTCCATTAACTTGACCGAAATTCTTACAAAATATAAATTCTGGTTCATCTTTAAGTAGAGATACTGTAATTACAATGACTTTGTTTCCAATTCACTTGACTTAAGGGTACCTGATCTCTTAGAAGTGAAAATACCAAAAAGTACCATTATAAAAAGATTTTATTGTGGAATAAACTAGTAAAATTAAGATGTGTTTGAGCCTCTGGCTCTCTTGTGATGTGTGGAATTAAGAGGAAAAAAATACACTAAGCCCAACTGGAAACATGCTATATTTCAGTGCAGAAGAATGACACCCACCAAGAGACCTACCACTACCTACTGCTACAGGAAAGACCTGTGCTCAATAGCAGCGCACACTGACAAACATGACAGCTCAAGCCATGGTTCCACTGAAGACAATGGCAAAGCATCTATGATTTTGACTTGCCAAGATTACACTCTATGTGTGCCCAGTAGTATCTGTTCATGGGACTGAAATGCAACAAAATGTTTCCTTTGGTTTCTGACTCATCATGAGGAATGACATGCTATCACAGTTACAGAGAAGTTAATATTGGAGATAGTACTCTTGTCACCAAGAAGTGGTAAAAAGCAGTTCTTTAAAGTGATTTTGCAAAAGGCCCTAGTTTCTGCATTCTTTAGTGTGCATAAAGCAAAGCTGAAGCATCTTTTTTTCACATGATCTCTCAGCACACCGACCCTTTGTTGTTTGGTTTGGTTTCTATATGAGACATACACTGTTTGTAATTACTTTTAATCCAAGGGCTGTAAGCAGGGTTAGAGACTCAAACGCAGAAAGAATGCAGACTAAAAATCAATTTTGAGGAGGAGAAATGACCTTTAGACAGGTTAATTATAAATAATTTGTGTCTGAAAAAAATTCTACTTTGGACAAAAAAATTGTGTTATTAAAACATTACTAACCAAACACTTCATCCCACTTGTGAAAACTTTCATCCCTATTCTCTTTGACAGGATATGCTTAAATATATAGGCACCACAAAAAAAGAGTGTTTATTAGCAATGCTATATTGATACTCTATTACTCTAATGTATAAGCAATACCCAATGCTACCAAAATTATTAGACATTATATTGCTGTAATGGTAATGGTACTCAGCTCTTCATTTCTTCTATGCAGCCAAGCACAACCCCTATTGATCCTCAGAGCAAGGGCAGGGATATTTCTCAGCATCTCTATTCTTCTGTTAGGAAAGCTGAAGGATTTCTCTTTCCCTCCCTGCAGAAGGCAACTCTCCCCTCTCTTAAATAAGAACCTAAGGCAGAGCAGAGAAACCCTGAGGGAAGTTTTAAAGGTCTGTGAGTCATGGCAAAGGCAAAAGTCTGCAGAGGTTGTCCTTCAAGAGTAGAAAATCTTGTTGCGCTGCAGCTTTTCTATGAAGACGCAGACCCTGCAGTCTAAAAAATCCCCAGTGGTACTTTGCCCAAGCAATCCAACAGCACCACCACTTACAGGTCATGCTGCAAAAGTTTTCAAAGGACAGTGAGTCAAATGATCTGGCTTCTCTCTGGTGAATGTACCAAGGCTGTCCTTAACTTTTCCAACCCCTTACAAGGGCACTCTACTTTCTAGATCATGTGAATCCTTTTCTCTCTCATGCTCTAGCAGAAACAGTGATAAACTAAAAGTAATCAGGAATACATTCTATCTGAATGGGGACATGCATATGCAACTGAAGTTGTGGCAGTACAAGAAGTTATGTCTGTAGAAAAAAGTGACAGATACGGAAGTAATCAGGAGAACTGTTCGGTTAAATCAGAAGATGTTCATTCAGTTTTGAGGTTAAAAGTCCCTAGAAAGTGCAGGTTTCAAAACATGGTGAACATGACTAAATTTTCACTGAAATATGACAAAACAAGCTCTACACATTAAAAAATTAGTGCCAGAATGTTGAAGTTCCAGTGTCTCATATCCGTAGTTGTGTACTCTATTAACCATAAATTACTATTACAAATGTATATTTAATGTCCTGCTGTTAATTTCTGGCCCTTTAAACTGCACAGTCTGCTACCATGAAATAGAAGCATTTAAGAAGGGATAAGTGTATTTGATAAATTACAGGGATTAATGTGATCTTAATTTGGTAAAATAATTTAGCTTTATAGTATTTATTTTCTTGATTTTCTGCTCATTTTTTGACAGTGGAAGACATGACTGTTATATAAATATACTTCAAACAGAGGATCATCTCAGGGTGGGAAAGACATCGTTTTGTTCTTTTTAGTATTTAAAGAACTACATTTTCAGTCCTTGTCAGACCCACGATTCCAGTCTCGCATTCCCTCTCGCTTCTGGGAGAGCACCACCCAGTGGCTGCGACATGTCTCGGAGACCGCTGCTTGGCAAAACCCACCTACGCTGCACATTCCAGAGATAGCTGCAAGCAGATGTGAGAATGTGCTGTCACTCAGCTTCAAACAAAACACCAGACATACTGGCAGAAGGCCCATTTCAAGTCAGGGTTACCTGGAAAGATGGAATATGGCTTCCATGTAAATTACTAACTTTTTTATCAGACGGTAATTGACCAAAAGCTGGAGAAAACTGTACCAAGATTATGAATCTTGATCTGTATTTTTTCTGGTTTCCTTTAGGAATGAAGCACATGTTGAGTGGAGGAAAGAGGGCTATGAGGCAGGCACAGAGTATGATGGGACATATACACACTCACTATTCTTTTGTTTAAAAAAGCCTCTTTGTAGAAAGTTAAGAGAATAGCATTATCTTTCTTCTCTGAGCAGACACGAAGCAGCATTGCCAGCAATGCCTTCTGTTCTCAGCCAAACCTTTCATTTATCTTGTAAGCTGCCAAAACTAAACCTGGCAACAATCTGATTTTAGAACACAGAGGCCTCAATACAGGATGTGAGTGCCAATTATACTGGACAGCTGGAAAAAAAAAGAGCAAAATCTCAAAGGTTTTTTAAAAAAATAAAAATTACATAAGAGCTTTCAGCTATACTTATAACACCATATGCACAATAATTTTTTTTATCAGGATGTCCTGTACCAACTTGACAAATACAGACAATACTCAACTTGCTCTGTGCTCTTCACGGAAAGGTAAATGGAGGGAGAAAACATTCAATTAATGTAAACAGGAAACAAGGAAAGAATGTAAGAGACCTAAAACAGTAGGGGAAATACATCAACACGGTAACAGTACATTAACTGCAATAAGAAGTATCTTCTTACTAAACCTTCTATACATCTTAGGCAAAATATTCAAGTTGAGTGCTGCTGCTACTGAAAACGTTTCTATAAGGCCAGAAGGGGATGAGTTTGCATGAAGGCATCACAATTCTGATTTTAAAACAGCAATAAAATAAAGAGTATCATACTTAGAATAATTTGGACTGATAACTGGGACAAAGCACCCAATCGGTTTTCCTTCTGGCAATAGCTCCAACCAAGGTATAAAATGGCTTGTAAAGAGGGGTGTAGAGGCATACTGGACCAGATATAAGCTTTCTTTTTTGCTTTGCTTGAGCAGAATCTCTTTCATCAGTTTAACAGAGACTCAAAACTCAGAAGTAGACAGAAAGATTCTTTGTTCCCCACTTGGGCATAAACCAATCCTTCTCCATCTTAAACTATATTCCCCTCTATCTAAACTCATTACAGCTGAAAGGAGAAGCAGATTCCTCATTGGATCCTCACCTCTCAGGGACCTCTAAAAGTGTAATTTGAAGGGGAGTAGTCAAAAGCTTTCCAATTACAGGAAAAGAATAGAATCATTGCAACTGGAATTTATCCTCTGCAGTATATAAGCAGATATTTTGCTATCAATTTTACATATGCAAAGGAAGCTCCTATATAATTTTTTCTGCAGATGTTCTTCTTTTATGAAGAAATGTCAAGAGAGGTTAAACACATCACCAGATGCTATGACTGGGTTGCTGACAGTCCAGAAATTCAAGGCAGAGAGCTGCTGCACAGGCACTGAACTGCATCTACAGCCCAGGTACAATATAGCTACACAGCACTATCTAATGCATCTACCATGTATTTCTACCTAAACACACAACCTCATTTGCATATGTCAGCTTACAATAATTCTGCAATCTAGTACAATCCACTGTATTTAGATTTAGTATCACATCTTTTTCTTACCCATTATGAAAAAGATGCTTTAAGAGTGTAGAAAGTATCGAGAGAAGTGTTTATTTGCTGGCTTGTTTGCATGGATACTGCAGAACTATAATTTGCATATGGTTCTGGCATTTTGGCATCTATCCATGGAGTAATCAAACTTCATCTTGCTGTTTTATTTAGCTATAGATCTGGCACTTTCATGTAAGTCAAAGTCAACAAGCTTTAAATCAACGGAATTAGTTCTAGCATATTAGTATATGGCTTTTATAATTTGTAAGAAATTATGTATTGCATCAGTGCTTCTAAATAGATGGATATTACCTCCAAAACACCTTGATCTGCATCACACAATTTATGAACTGTAAGACATGATACACTAGAATCTATCAACCAAGTACTGATTTTAGTAAAGGACTAACAGAAACTCCTGTATTTTCAGCCTGCACTGAGAAGGAGCTCTTGCCCTACAAATCTGATAATCTCCCTTTCTCTGGAGTCAGAGAAGAATTTTGCTGCACAGGTGTTCTAGAAGAATTCATGTCCACATATTAAAAGTATATCTATCATAATTATTTAGATATCTAGGTATCTTTAAAGAGCAGAGCTATAAAAGAATAGTTTAAAAAAATTGTCCAGAATCAAGTAAGAGTTTGAGAGGAATAGGTATCTGAAGAGGTTACAATGTTAGCAAAGTTGTGCAGAAAATACCTGTTTTAGTTAATGGGCTAGAGAACAGCTGCTGAAGAAGTTTGTTCTCTGAAGTTCGCAACACCACCACTACATCAGCAGGAAGAGTGTCTCTGTTCTTCTCAAGGAATGCAGAAGCATCATATAATACCTGGCATGGGAAACAGAATCAGAAATTTTGCCGGAAAGGGTTACCCAAAATCTACTATGTTCTTTCAAATGTGAACAGTAAGGATGACCAAGTGGACCAGTTAGCCCAGGTCTGACAAGCAAATGAATTATCTGAAAAGGACTTAAAATGAACTACAACAGTATCTTCAGAACGTAAACTGGCTATATACAGTACCTATATTCATAGCATGCCATTACACACCAAATTGGGTTAAATGGCTTAAATCCTGTTGTGCTGTGCTTTGTCATGTCAAACTACTCTATGCATGATGCAATGTAATAGAGATACTTCATTAAAGCTCAAGTTGATCGTTTACGTGTGATGTAAGAACTGGTTCTCGTGTGGTCACTATCTATTTGTTGTCTGCATCAAACCTGTGATCTATAAGCAGACCTGCTGGAGTAAGTTGAACACACTGTAGGTACAATAGCTTCTCACGGCACTGAAAATCATATTAGGAACACAAAACATTCCTCTATTTCAATTATTTTAACTGTTTTGATTAGAAATTAATGCCTGGATAATTGTATTAATATAAGAATCAGTTAATTTTGCCTTTTGTTTTTAATAGCAATAATTTCCCAGGCCGGTTTTATTATCACTACCAAAATTCACCTGGAGTCCATTAGTTTACACAGAAACTGAAGGTTCTCCTGCAGTAGAGAACAGGTCAGTAGTGTTTTTATTACTCGGCCATTTGGGTACAAAGAACTAACTAAAACTGTATGAGTTTTTGTAGTTATTCTTAACAAGACAGAAAGCTGGACAGAATTTAGTGGAATACATCTTAAAATTTTGGAGTCTTACAACGAGCCAGAGAAGAGACTTCATTGATAACTACACAAAACATGGCTATTTTGATTTTGTCTATAGGTAAGTATTTGGGCCTGAAATCGCAAGCAAAGCTCATTTTATGGTAAAAGCTGGGCTGTTATACCCCATATAAAATAATATGTGAATGTGAATCTCTGAGAACAAAAGAAGTTAGGTGTTATAGAGTACAAGAAAACACCTCTACTAGTAAGTGCCAGCCTTTCCTATGCTCTCTGTAGGATTTCAAGTTCTGTTACAGATACTAGTTTACGTTGCTTTTTATCTGTATACTTTACATACAATCTCACACAGAACTGCTGTGGCATTCACATGACATTAATAAGCACATAGCCTGCTCTGGCCCAGAGTTGCTCCTTTCAAGTGACTGTAGTAATGGTGTTTCTGAGGTTAGATTTCTTGCAGACAAAAATGATGGTTAGTGTCTACACAATTTGTGTAGAGCCCTAAGGATAGGCTCTAAAACGGACTACTAGACATGAAAATTTCATCGTAGATTTTATTTTTGCATAAACGTTACCATTTTTTTCTATTAAAATGAGGGGGAAAAACCATAAAGCAGAAACTCTGGATAAAAACAAGTAATGACCATACCACTATTATTTGAACTAAATAAAAATCACATGACCTTACCTTTCCAGCATAGTGCTGAATACCAAATGACAGTTCCACTCCTTTTGGTCTCCAAAAGTATTTGCATCGTAAGTTATCTTCAAATTTATCTAGACATTGATTTAAGTGACAGAGTGATTAACTATAATCTTCATCCTAATCAGTTTGCGAAGTTGCTGCTCAAGAAGTCAGAACTGCTATAAACACGTATTATCAGATTGCTCAGAAATACCTATGTGCCAGCTTCTGTATGCTTTTTCCAAGCTGTCACTTCTGAATGGAACAGTTCATTTTAAAGTAGCACAGTAAGACAGTCTTTCAAATATCACTGTTTGTGGATGATTTTGTGCTTGGAAAAATATCAAATAAGAGGAAGACGTGATGATTTCTCATATTTTGCAATGAATTTACTTATCTATATGCAGGCTTTCGGGTGAGTTTATTTCAACTACATACATTCAAAACTGTGCATGTATCATGTTTGCTTAAATGCCTATTATTTGTATTTTCTCTATCTTCCATTCTGCACTCATTTAGCTTTGTGCATCATGTTTTAAGAATATGTTAGAGTCTTCAGTCTGGAACTGTCTCTCATTTACCTTTGGACTTCTACAGAACAAAACAGGCTTCTCCATAAAACCTCTTCTAAAGAGACTTTCTGTTTCCTGTGACTACCTCAAAAGAGCTGACAGAAAAAGAAACAGCAGTTTCTAAGAAAAATGTCTTTTATGCCTTCTGATATTTTGTATGCTGTTTAATATTTTGCATGCTCTTTAATATTTTGCAATTAAATTAGAGTTGTCTGTTCAACACTGAGGGCCCAGGAAGCAATTCCCACTGAGCTGAGGAAACATCTCTGGAAGGGAGCAGGCTCCATAGGAACTTGTGTTAATAGGAATTAGTGCTTATATTGTAAAACTTGCTACTATACTCATTTACCTAAACAAGCAACTAGAGACCTGAGACCAGAATCAATTGATAAAATTCTCTGTCATGCTGTGTACATCAGAAAAAAACATCAAAATGTTTTTTCTAATGTTAGAATCCACTAATATTTTGTGTTAGGTTTTTCTTTCTATTAACACTTAATCAAGCTTGTATTAAAGCAAATATAACTAAGTTTGGAATTTCCAGGTGCTGGGACAGAGTGGTGGAACAAATGACTGTCTGGCACACCTGGCCAGGGCAAAATATCCCACTTTGCTGTCTCCTTGAGGGATCCTGTTGTGCTGTGTACAGATCAGCAGTAAGGCTGATCAGCACTGGACCAAGGAAAGTGCCTCTGAAAGTAGAAGTTCAATATTCAGTATTAACTGATTTATACAACCCACAGGGAGGCAGACAACTTTAGTACACAAAGGAGGACTGGAATGAAAGCCTAGTAGTGATTCTGTGACCTGAATGCCAGTTTCACCACAGCCTAGCAGAAGTGAAAAATCTTGCACGTGTATTGTGCAATTTAACTGGCAGTTATTATTTTCCTTTGACTAACAGTTTGAGTGTCTGCTGCAAATTCCATTGAAGGAAATGGAATTCAGTTTCATATCAAAGGGAAAAATGCAAGTGTAGTAAATTAAAGCAAGACAACAGGTTTAAACATGGCATGCACTGCATAGTTTAAGGTTGGCACCAAGATTTGTTAAAATATATGTAAAATATGCGTGAAGACAGGGAAATATTCAGCCAGATGGCACACCAGAAATAACATACACTTCCTATTTATGATGAGATAATCTGGAGTGAAACACTATTTTCTAATTGGATAAACATGGGCCTAGGAGTCTGGGAGATCTAAATTTTACTTTCAACACTAATGCTACTCACAGGGTGGTCCTAGATACAAGACTCTACTATGTCTCAGACTTCCCTTCAGTAAGTGGGGATAAATACTGCTTGATGTACCTCACATACACTGACAAGACACAGATTATTTCCATGTAACATTGGAAAGACAATAAGCCCTTGGCACCTGATATTTGAGACAACTTTTCCAACACGAAAAGGATAGAAAACAGGTAAGCAGAGAAAAATGATAAAGCACAATGAAAAATATACTTAGAATGTCAAATGAAATGACACAGCCTCAGGACAACTAGGCTAGGAAAACTCGAATAAAGATGACATTCCACTTTCTTATAATACATTTGTCATTTCCCAGATATTTCTCAAGGTTTTGTTGCACATACCAACTAAAGTTAGGTCTGTTGCCTGAGGAAATCGACTTTCTTCATCCAGCAGAGACAGAAGACCCATGGGTTTCTGAAGGAACATATCTAGAAGTGGACGGTTGTCCTCATATTCCACTGTAGTAGCATCAATTCCCTCACTCTGATATTCCAGCTACAAAAAACATCAGCACAGTTTTAATACTGAACCAGTAAAAGCAACATCATCATTAGGGCATTTATGATGCACAGCAATGCTCTATAGGCCTCAACAACATTATTTAGGAAACTTCAACTAAAAGATGTCATTATCTTGCATTTAAATCACATACCCATTTTATAGTTTATAAAGTACTCCTGAATATGATTTATGGTGTAGAATGGTTGATTCAGCTAGATCTCATCAGAGTTGAATTTACCTGCTCAAGTGCAAAGATATGTTGATTGAAATAAAACTGGATCTGTTCATTAGCAATATTTATGCACAGCTGTTCGAAAGAATTTCTTGCGAAGTTTTCAAATCCAAATATGTCTAGTATCCCAACATTCATCCCACTTTCAGCCCTGCTGCATATGAAAATACAAACAAAATTAATTATGGGCAACACCAAGTTAAAATGAAAATAAACATGGTAACTAAGATTGCATAATTGATTCACTCTGATGAAAAAATAAAGGAAAAGTGTGTTTGAACCTCAGACAACTTGTACATTTGTCCAGCATTGTTAAGGCTTTTGTTTTCCACTTGCTTCTTGTAAACTTCATGAAGAAGGCAGGATAATCAGATGTACAAAGTAACAGACACAGCAGCCATATTGAAACAAGGAGTTTCAGTAGGCAGGTCCTAAATAAATCTCCTGTCTGCTCCTCCAGGTAGACAAAAGGTGACAAGGTTTAATAGTATGTTTTTGCTACCCTCATTCAGAAGGGTAATTACCAAGTCTGCTGCTCCTACGAGCTGGACTGTTAAAAGCCCATGTGCTAACTCAAGTATACTCATAGCACAGTCACCATCAGAACTGCAAGCATGGATAAGAATAAGTCTATAGGACATAGTGAAGTGCCAAGTAGAGATCTCAGATCTGAGGCATTTTCACACCATTTCAGAAGTTCTCTTGTTTTTAAAATCTCTACAGCTGCTTCAAAAGATCAGACCAGTCAGATCAGCGTCTGGCAATGAAATCACAACAATGTAAGGTTTCTGTAATTATGAAAAATAAATCATCACTTACATCTCAAGTAGCAGCACAATAATAATCTGAAATCTGTATTTATTACTTACAAAAGCAGGAGAACTGTAAGGGCTGTGAATACAGACTAAAGTTTTGCAGTGTACTTCAATTATTTATCAGCCTTTTGTATGATTTTCGTGTTCACTGCATAGGAAGCATCTTTTAAAATAATTGTACAGCACTTCGACCACTCAATTTCCATTGATTTTGGTAGCTGAATTCTATTCAGCTCTTTGAAAATGATGGGGTTAATGTCCTGGAAACAGAATTCAGTATCACAGCACGAAAGACATTTTGAAGCCTTAGCCAAAATAAACACAGCACTCTTTCTGCAAAATCAAAAATATACAAAGGCATGAACCCATCAGACATATGCACAGTAAGTACACATGATTCAGTGATGTGCAACTTGCCATATATTTTTATCTGGCTGAAGCAGTGTATTGATACGATTTACAATCCAGCTGAAGAGCCGGCCATAAAGTGCTTTGGACATGGCATCTCGCACGTCGGCAGCTTTGTCCACCGTGTTTGTCCGGATAATAGTCTCTCCCCGTGTTACAACACAGTGGGAGGTGAGGGCCTCTTGAAGTTCTTCTGATCCAATACTTAGTAGTGCAGCAGCTAAAAGACAATGGAAAAGGATACACAACTGTGATTATGCCGTGGAAATCACCAGCATTGATCAATTGTTACTATGAGCTAGAGATTATCACAAATACAGTAAAATTGCATTTACAGAACTGACAATGTTAAAAAGTATATACCATTATCTAAGGCTTCTGGGTTAGGAACCTCACTTTTATCAGTTTGGTGTTGTGAAGAAATGGCAGCAAACTCAATATTTCCAGTATTTAAGATTCCAGTCAGTATTCTGTACACTGAGTACACTTCCTGTAAAAGATGACAAGAAGCACCTTTAGGGAATTCAATTAGATACACAGATTATATTTAGGATATGAAAGAAAACCTGGGCATTGGAATGGCTATTAAAGCTTGTTGCTTTCTCTGAGACCAGGTTCTACAAGTTCAAGTAAGCTCCTATTTACACAGAAAACAATGCAACACAGGAAACAATGCAACACAGAAATGCCTGAGTATAAACCGGCACCTCTGGCTGGTCTTGCCTTCTCAGTGTGTGGTTATGCTTTCACAGTTCACTTCTGTCATAACAGAGATTTTGTGGCTCACAAAATTTTGTGCATCCACAAAACCAAAGGGCAGCACTGGAGGTGGTTTTCACAAAGAAGGTCAATAATGGTTTAGTAACTGAATCTCTTACCTCATCAGTAAATCCTATAATTCTGAAACAATGCTGAATTGCTTCAAATTGTCTTCCATAGGAATCTTTAGTAACAATATCATGCATTACTCTTCCAGTTTCATTATCAATATATCTAAACAGAATGGCAGAAAGAATGGATCACTCCAGCACATATGTCGGTACAACCTTCAGTGACTTCAATGTACCTCAGTAACTGGAAAGAACTTTTACCTTAATAGCTTCCAATTATATCGTTTGATGCTAATTCATAAGAAGTTTTTGTTTCTGTTGCATTAACATCTGCTTATTCTTTGTTAATGTCCATTAATGTTACCAACATTTCACACACATGCCCTCACCCAATACAGATCAGATGCACCCAAAGTACAAACACAAATTTAAAAACACAACTCCAAAGCATACTCTGGGTTCCTCCTGAACCTGAAACATTAAGTAAGAAATCATAAGGGGGTTTGTCCTCATTTGAAAGGATAACAAAATATCTACATAATAATGAGCTTGATTCTTCCTCCTTCTATTTTAATAGTTCAACTTCTCAAACAAATACAAATAATATAAAGCCTTAGTGTCCATCTTCTTCATTCCTTGGGAAGATTAAAAAATATCCTTAAGGAATGGAGAAAGATTGAAATTTTACGGCATCATACTGAAAGCAAGTGTCGATCAATAGCTAATTACAATGAGCAGTTAAAACAAGTGAGCGATAGTTACCTAGGAGGCTTTTTATCAGGAAGTCTATATTCAGAAAGTTTCTTCTGATGATAAAGGCCAGCATAAATATAATAAAAGATATGGAAATTTTTTTCTCCCCTGGAAAAAAAAAGTATCCTTTTTAAGCACCCGTGTTTATTCTTGTGGCATCTTCTACAATAAATGTAAAATTAGTTCTTATAATGAGCTCATTGAAGCAGGTAGCAAATCTCCCACTTGTTTTAATGGTGTAGGATCAGCAGCTGTGAAACACAGAAAACCCAGTCAACACATTTCTCCAAAGAATGAAGTGGCTCTGGCTTCCATTCCAAAAGAACCTAGCTGACTATTCTTGTTGTCATAGCACTGTGCAAAGGATTACTTTATTAGCATAAGACAGAAAAGCATCTAAAATACAGCATTTTTGAGAATTCCATCAATTAAAACACTATATAAATGCCATAGGACAGACAATTAATATACCTACACAGCCTGTTTTATGACCCTTGATTTTTCTAGTAGATATTCAGAAATCTTTGCCCCCATTACAGCTCCTGTAGGTGTAAACATCATTTCCAGATATTTTCCAAAGCGACTTGAGTTGTCATTGATGGCAGTGCAAGCATTCCCAAACGCTTCAACCAGAGGATTCACCTGAAGAATTTTCTCACGCAAAGCACGGTTATTGGCCTTGACAGAAGAGATACAGATCAGAAGGATAATTAAAAGAATAAAATGCTTACCCACAATTCAATTCTTGCTTCAGAAGCATAGAATCCCTTTTTCATGCTTGTATGGAATTAGGTACTGTGTTAACCTTTCTACTTATACAACCAGAGGTCTAACAAATTGATAAGAAAGTCTCACATGGTAGGAAAGTACTGATTCGTCTTTCTCTGCAATTGTTGCAATTCTGACTTGCCTTATAATTAGTTAAGAGTACCAAAACCATAAAAGACTAAAGACATCTACTTAAGGTTAACCTGACATGGTTAATTTTCCCATTACTTTGTGCTAATAGCATTACTCATGACATTTAAATGTGTAAGAGCTTCTAAGACTAAAGCCACAGCAACACTTGTCTTTCTTTATTGTATAAATAAACAATGACATATGTGATAAACACTGTACATAACTATAGGTACCGAACACTCAGAATCTGGAACCTCCTCTTCAAAAAAAGTACTGACTGGCTTGGTGTGAGTCATACTCTTGTATCTTAATTCAATACTCTCACATGCATCATTACTATGTCCCTAAATCAGGTGTGACAGTTCACATGAACAACTTTAAGTATTAAAGATTAAATAAAGTGAAAATTTGGGGTGGAGTTGGGAGGATTTGTTCATAATTTTACATAATTGGCTAAGAAATACCTTTCCCAAGAAGGTCAAATGTTGGACGATCAGATGGGCACTTTCTGTCTTTCCAGCACCACTTTCCCCACTGATGATAATGCACTGAACACACACAAAAAAAAATGTAAGTACATAGTTCACCACATGGTCAGCTATTACCACTCCTGACTGTAATTTCATGTTTAGTGCCAAAATTACAGAATACTTTTAGGATCAACTCCCTTCTGAAGGGAGAGATAAACAAAGGCTCAGTGTAATAATTTATTCCCTAGATTACTAAAATGCATCTCACAATTCCTGATTGCAGTGGGCATGTGTGAAGCTTTGACTGAATTTCTAAGGGCTAGAACACATAAACAAGTGACCCTACACATAAACAAGTGACCCTATCTACAGACATGACTAAAACATATATGGTTTCTCTCAAATGCTTAAAACTCAGAAAATTGCCCCAGCTCAGTTGATGTGACATAATTCGGCAGTGCTTCTGAGCTCACAGCATTGACTTCATATGAATCAACATGAATCACAGGGTACAGCTGTTTCTAACACACTGACCAAAAGTTTGCTCTGAAAAATAATCTTAAATAATTGGTACTGTTTAGAGAGGCTATTCTGTAGGTGATGCTGATATTCAAGCTAGAACAGCAAACTAGCATCTAAACATTTCAGAAAAATATACATTTGTTTGTTAGATGACTCTGGGAGGACAGATCCACCTTCTTTCTGGGTCAGCAGTCCTTAACACATGGTATTTTACAGGCTCTTTAAAGGGCTTCCAAACTCAAGAGACTAGCTAGAAAGGTCTAAACACTTGGTATCCTTCTCTTTGCTGTTCCACTTCGTGGGCAAAATAGAACTTGAAAGCCAGCTCACACCTGAATACTGAAGAATGAACACTTCAGATCATAGAAAATATGAATTCTAACAGCATTTATTATTTCCCATTTTTTCCCATGTATTCTACACATCACCAGTACAAATACTAGTCTATTTAAGGTACAGTATGAACTGACACAGAATTAAAGTGTTAACACTGAGCAGTTGCACAGATTCCTGTGTTTTTATGCAAACATCTGAAAACTATTTGCAGGATACTGTGAACACACAAGATTCTTGGCTGGGAACAAATACAAGGTCCTAAAATACTTGATGCAATGTGACACGTCATATAGAACTGAGCCTTGTGAAAAGGTTTAAAAGATGCAGCAGTTATCTGGTGGTACCTTGTGGTGCCTGACAGCAGGTGCAGGGACTGACTCTAGATAATTTGTGCATTATGACATTTGCAGCTCATTTATTTTCTTCTTGACAGTTATTTTTGCTCTTGGAAACAAGTAACACACTGATTACACTACCTAACTTAATTGCCTTTGTGTGACTTGGGAAACCATGTACAACAGTTTACGCAGCTAAAGCCCATGAGTCCTTATAGAATTGGCCAGAACCTGAGTTTTGCTTCAGGAGAAATACTAGACCCGAAGTCAATTTTCAAGCTTCACAAGAAAAAAAACAAGAGGAAGCTCAATGGATAAAACAAACAGAATCAATACATT
Source organism: Climacteris rufus (assembly GCA_013398175.1). Lineage (NCBI taxonomy): Eukaryota > Metazoa > Chordata > Aves > Passeriformes > Climacteridae > Climacteris > Climacteris rufus. The sequence continues at coordinate 1,372,595 of VZRZ01007007.1, forward strand.
TTTAATCTGTCTACAGTGTTTATCTGGTGTACCTTTACATGAAGAACCAACGTAACACTGGCCAAGTAATGGAGATAAACAAGCTCCTGTAATACTTTGCAAACAGAAAATAGGAAACTGATTTAGATCTAAATGAAGATTACCTACTAAAGAGGTACAAAACATATAATATTAAAGATGCACAAAGCTAGCCTGATGAGCTCATGTAATTACCAATTTTTTCCTCAGATAACAAGTTCTCACATAACTTACTCTACGTGAGTATTTGTTTTCTTTAATGCCTCCATCAAAGAGCACATAAGTCATTAAAGAAGTACTAACCATCTCTCAGGCCAGTGTACTTTCACATGCCCAGTAAAACTCCTGTTTTCGTCATGTTCAATGTCCCTTTTGTCTTTTTTTCTTGGCATTTTCTGATTTCAGGCCTTTTATTATTTTATTCTGTTTTTGTAACTTTAAAAAAGCATTTTCTATGAATTATTGTGTGATGGACAGGGTAAAATCAGGAGGATTTTATAAACAAAAATAATTATCGGCCTTCAATATTCATGTACATACAGCACATCAAATTGGAAAGAGTATGAAGTTATAATCTTAAGAATGTAATAAAATCTTCTACAGCATGGTATTTTATGCTCATTAAAATCATTGCTATATAATTGGATTTGTGTCCTTAGTATATTCATAACAGACCCATCCTTAACATATTTTACCAAAAAATTTGTTAATGGTTCCTATTTTTTGTGACTTAGTGTCGTTTTGCAACAGAAAAGTGGTTCAAACTCTGTTAATTTGCTGTGGCATTGAGAACATCCTATTTTATACAAGTGTAAATTATTGAAGTACCTAAGGCAAGGCAGGCCTAGAATCAGAGTGTGCAGCAATATTCTGTAGCTAGTCTCAACTGCCAGGACTTCCTGGGTGTCCAGAAAATTATATTGGTCAGGTACCTCCATCATCTTATTTGACCTGTTACTCTCTTTTATATCATTGTGTCCTCTTCAGAACTCCCAAACCTGACCAGATGTCTACTCTGGTTTTGCTGACATAGGAATAAGAGGCTTAAAGAAAAAAATTACCAAACTACAACATAACAGAACATTAGCCACAGCCCTGTAGCACAGTGGCAGTAAGATTAATATGAAACCTAAACCAAAATGAACAGATTCTTACCTGATCCTTGCTGAATGTAACCATGCTTTGGTAGGCAGCATCCGCAGAGGCAAATATGTGGGGGGGATTTGATGAACGCTTCACACCGTGGTAAAGCTTGGAAAACTAAATTTAAAGAAGTACACACAATAGTCAAAATATGCAACTGAGCTACATAATTAAGAACTGAAAAGAGGGCAGTAACTATTATCTGCCTGTTCAACACAAGGCGGTTGCCTGTTATACCACAGAATTTCCACTGGATCACCTGGAAGAGGAGTAGTAGTTCTTGGCACTGCCTAACTTCCAGAATACAAATCACATCAGCTAGAATGCACTCTGACGTTTCCTGGACAAGACCATGAAGAGAACAAGGAACAGAATCACAAGGAACAGAATTTCAAACATAAGCCTTCAATCAAGGAAATGCTCAATTTATACAAAAGAAACTTAAAACAGTGAATCTGAAATCTGGCCCCATACCTGAAGTGCTGATTTAGGTATCCATGGAGACTAACTTCTAGCTCCACCTCTCTTCACATTTGTAGGGAATTAAACTGGCCTCTATCTTTAGAGCATTTGATTCACTTGTTTCTTTTAAAGTTTAATCAGCTCTGTGCCAGAGCTGATGGCACAGGACGTGTAATAACCCATAGTCAGAGCAATTCTTCAGGAAGCAAAAGAGGAGGTTCATATAACCATCTTCTATTTCCCAGAAGAAACCCTGAACACTAGACAAGAGGCACAGCCTGGGGTGATCTTCATCCCTCCCATGAAATTTGTACCACCAATCAGAAGTGAATGAAATCAAATGAAACCAAATTTAACAAAAAACAAAAAAAATCCAAAATAGATTTGTAGCCACACTCTTCTGGAAGAAGAAAAGGCTGAGGTTTAGTCTGTGCTCCTAGTTTCCAACATCACTTAAGTATTTTAGCTAGTGATATTAACATAAAATGTAAAGTGACTACTGTCCTCAGCTTGGAATCTCTCTTACCTGGGGAGAATAGATGCTGAGATTCTGGAAGGGGTTCAAGGCTATTAAAATGTCTCCAACATAAGTATAAATCTGTAAGTCAGCATAGCGTTTTTGCAGCTGATGGATAATTGTATCCTGAAAATATTACAAAAAGTTTGATAGTTATACAATATTTTCCCACTTAGGAAGATTTTTGTATATATACTGAGAACACTGTTTAAGAAATACTTATTATAAGTGTTACTAATTACTTTTTAAATGCCAAAAGCACAAAATCATGTATTTTCAAAATTCTTGGCAATGTCATAAAAATAAGTTAAATAGCAACTCCCATTTGCAAATTAGTACATATTTTGTTATATCAGCCTGAGAAGCAAACCCTCTGAAGAAAAAATGGATGTACATATTATTGCTGCACTTCAGTACATTTCCATTTAATTTTTTTATTTGGCCATGAAACAAGGATAATAATTTTTCAAGGATTAAATTTTAAGTAGCAGTAAAAGACTGTTTAAACAGGACACTAGCACAATTTAGTACTATGTCTTTTTCATCCTGGCATGTAATTTAAGGATTATCAACACAAAAATTAACAGATACTCTGCAAAGAGCTGAGATAGTGAAATAGGAAATTGATATTGTTTTATCACTTTTTATTCTGAAACTGTAGATAATATATTATTCAATAGAAATCAATTATTTTTAAAAAACACTTAAATCTAGCTCTTTATGACTAAACTTACATTTTAGGAAACTCACAAAAATAATTTAACCTAGCATCTCTCATAATTAAATTTTTCTGCATAAGATTATTCACTGCTACTACTTTTATGCCACTATATAGAATATTAACGAAGTGATGGCAGCAGATCAGTCATGTGAGAATTCCTTTGCCATGATGAGACAAAAGCTTGCAGGAAGGAACTATTTTCATTCTGGTAAGAGAGGCCTAAAAAGCAGAAATAGGCAAGAATGTGAGATACAATAGTCAGAAACTACTCAGACAGTACAGTACCTCATCGAGAACCTCCAGATTTACCAGATCGTCGTCTAGAGAGTACTTGTCAGCTCTGTCCACATGGTAAGGTCTTCTAGTATGTATTCGTTCATGCCTGGAAGATTGTTAATAGAGCAACAAGGTTATAAAACTGTATCAAGGATAGCAAACATCAAGAGACAAAGGGAAGCAATGGTTGAATGTTTTTGTCATGTAGAAAACACAGACACGCTCTCTGAAATGCATATTTTGGCTTGCAATATTGTTTTATAAAAGCAACAGATCAGTTTGCTCTCCAGTGTGATACCTGTTTGTTGTTTCACAATGTATAACCCTATCTATTTATCAATGCTCACCAAAGATTTAGCTGTAGATTTATACTCCTCACTCACACTCAGGAAAGTATAAAAAATTCTCCCTCATTTCCCTTCCCTCCTTGCTCTAAGTTAATGAACTACCACTTTGTTTAATTAAATGTTACCCCCAGGTGCCCAGACAATAGTGTTGTCATCTAAAGAAGTTATAAGGAGCAGTAAGTAGTATAAAATCCTACTGTTACCTTGGTGTACGCCAAAATGTCTCCTCAGATGACCCTAGATCTGGCCCAAAACAATATTTCTGAACCACAGCTGCCATCAGACTCTAAATTGTATGGATGTTCAGTCAGCTTGTCTCCAGAGATTTAAGCCACACAATAAGAAGCAGAGACAAACTGTCACATAACCCCTTTATAATCAGATTATACTGAAGGAATCTTTGAAAATGCTGTGTGTAAGTTTTTAAACAACACATCATGTTCAAATGGGAACAAATTAAGAGGCTGTAACATGTCTTCCACAGACTGTGTGAAATATGAATGCTGTAAGCACAACTAGGCTTTTCTTTACAACAAACATAATCAAAGCATAGTAGAAGGACACCCACTGAGATACAGTCTGCATCCTGCTGAGTAACATTTAGCATTGATCCTCAATGACAGTCCTTGACAGATTGTTTTTGCATTGGTTGCCATGTAGAAAGTAGGAATCACATGATCAAGCATCCCAAAACAAGGCAAAATATTAGATCAAGCACTAACAGATCAATGCTGTAACTTGGCAGGAAACACTTGTTTATCTATAATGTTCAAGGTTAATATAAAGATATAGTAGGTCTTTTTTCTTGAATCGTATCTTCATATGCCCTTGGAATCCTCTTTCTAAAATTAACACTGAGGCTTTGGGAGTTTTCTGCTTTAAGTACACTTCTATACTTCAAGCTAATCACCTTTCATTCAGTAAAGAGAATGTTTTAATATCCAAGAGATATTACATCATCAGAAGAATTATTGCATGGAAAGCCTCTAACAAAGAGGAAGGAGCAGAGTGTCAGCCACGAGTACAGCTTCCTTTTTAATTGTGAATCACATTTAAAGATTGTATTTTTCTAATGTCTCTTTTTATTCATTTTCCTCATTTTCTTTTGGCTACTCAGTGAGTTCTGGAAAACTATTTTGTAATGGTTTATTTGAAATCTAACTAAATAAAAATATGCAAATTGTTTCATCAGCTAGGAAATAAAACAGCAGGAAGACAGCAAGTTTTGCTGACAGTCCCACTACATTCCCACAGACGGTAGTTTGCTTGATGTTGTACGTATGAAGAAATGAAAGAAGGAGACAAGAACACAAATAAGAATCTATGAAGGAAAAATTGTTGTAGTGGGTATTATTTCCTGTGGGCACCATGGTGATCATTTGAATTTGTTCAAAATTCCATTTAATTAAATTTGCCATTTTCTGGTTTTTGATTAGGTATTGGGTTGTGGGTTCTTTTTGGTTTTTTTTTTAAAGTCACTATATGCAAGAACATTACACTGTGGTGACAAGCCAGATCCTCAAAGGAGTAAGAATGCATGATGTACTACTAGGTTTTTTTAACTGTTGTTTCCTTTTCAAACCAGAATTCAACCTCTTATTTTATTGCATAGAAAAATGCTGTTGTAAATAATGTAAATCATTCAGAGATGGGAACACTCCTTGGTCTAGAGATGAAGCAAATATTGTTGCTTTACTACATGAAGATGTAACTAACAAAGCCATGGCTAGACATTATAACTAACATAACTCATCTGTGAAGATTTTTCTTCCTGGAGCAAAATATCATAGCCCCACTTGCAACAAGCTGCAAGTAGAGATGCATCTACCAGAGGCGCAAGGAGGAGGGGGAAGAGGGCACATTCAAACCTAAGCATGTCTAATTGCAGAATGGCTTTGTAAACTAATCTGTTATCTGATTGTGTATTAAACTCCTGCTGTTTGTACTCTTTAAGTGACAAATCAATTTTTTTTTATTGGAAAGGGTTCCTCTTAACATTATGTAAACAATTAAGGAAACTGGTCTTAGTCAAATGTAAGCAAAACATATATACCTTTGTGCACGTATTTCCTTGCACTTACCTCATTTTCCTAAGTACATGACTAAGACAAGGATATTAGGAGCACAACATCACATTAGCTTCAAATCTCTTGCTGCCCTCATCAGTTTTTTACTGACTCCATGTCCTGCAGATGCATTGGCAGAGTGGGAAGGAAGAATACGGACAGCAACCCTTAACTATTTTCACAATTTTACATCAGAAGTACAATCTGCTTTCAAAATACATATTAAAAATTCTTTAAAAGCAGAAGGAAACACTCTTAATTGGGGAAATAACTGTCAGTATCTTTTTTTTTTTTTTTTGCATCAAAGTAGAAACATCAGCCATTTTTTCAATTACCTTTCCTTTCTGACAACATACAAAAAGTACATAGTCTAAGCAAAAGGAAAATCAAAGATGTTAGGTTATTTGCCTTAAGTATCCAGCAATATTCTGAATCAACCCCTGGAAGATGCAGTCTCTTCACAAAACAAAAAAACTGGCATAAAGGATGTAAAGGGTCAGTCACTCAAGGTACCTAACTTATTACACAGGATGGTTTGGGTTAGAAGAGACCTGAAGAGCACCATTAGATTTATTCCAGAAATCTAGTGATGAGCACTGTCTATTGAAAAAGTTTCTATGCTCTGAAGCACTTTTCCTTTACTTTTTTATCAGGCAGGAAGAGATGGATGGGGCAGTTTTTTTGGATTCTGCAGAAGGAGCAAAGAACAAAAAGCATTTCTCATTTGGGAGAACAATTTCATGAAGATGGCTGGAAGCATTCACTGGTTCTACTTGTAGTAAAGAGATAGTTTGAAAGAAAGTAACCAGTCATAGTAACAAAAGTACACTGTAAGTAGCTATACACTCATATATCCTGCTATCAAGCTGATGACAGGAAAAAAAAAGTTAGATGGACCACACAGACTTCTAGATCAAAAAGTAATTTTGCTGGCAGGTCCAACCGGAGAAATAAAGCAACATAGACCAAGAATTCTTGTGTTCATTGAGAAGCTTGCTCTCTGATCTCTCCCCCCTCCACCCCTGACATTCTTAAGGCCTTTCAAGAGGCCTTTATTTTGACTTCTTGGTGCAGTTAAGCCTTTATGTTTACTGTTTGGGTTTTTTTCTAGGACTCACATATGTACAATAGTTTCTGTACTTGGCCTACTTTACATTATTACCAATTTTAAAATTAATTCCTGAGATTTACAAGAAAAATGCTCAACACAACGAGAAGGAAAAAAGGGGAGAGTGTGCTACTGCCACACAGAGATACATAGCCTATTTCTCATGCATTGTAAAGACTTAATTTTGCTCCTGTACATCAAGTTTCAGCCTATAGTAATTTGTTGAAGCAAGGTCATAACAGAGACATTGACACAGCTTTAATTACAATATAAATGCTACAGCTATAGTTTACAGCCTCCAGTAACAACACATACACTAAGAACAAAGATCACTTTGGGGGGCCACAGTAGCTTTGAGATTTAAAAAGGGAAAAAAAGAGTTTTAAACTCATTTGTCTAATATTCATACAGATGAAGGGCTGGAAGAATTGCATTAAATTACGTTGTGTGTAGCATTAGAGAACTATTTCTGGTTCTGTTTCTTTTATTATCTCTGAGTCCAAAGGAAATTACTGGCTGGATGCAATCAAGTTCCTTGCGGTTAATTGCTTTCAAAAGTAAATGTGAGCTGGCAGAGAAGCTTGATATCTGGTTGTAAGAATTACTTCCTTGGATGGACTGCTGCTGTAATCCATCTGGCTCATAAGAAATGGGAAGCTGCCAAGACACTGTAGTCTCATTCTAGTATCTGACAAGGTAGCCTGCACATACCTTTCCTTCTCAAACTATTAAATGTTTTTTCTCCTTTTTTCCTCTTTTCTATTTTTTCCCCAGGCTTCTTCAAGTTTGTTTCTTCCTGATGGACAGATTTGCATTTCAAGCATCAAAATGCAAGGTTCCACAACTATCTGTTCCCCATTACAGAAAGTAACTTCTACATGGTGACCAGCAGTAGCACACTGACCCAACATCACCCAAAACTGTAAACTCTAAACTCTTTATTGCCTGCCTTAAACTTGTTTAAAACCATATTCATGCAAATGATGTTTTAAAATTACTTTAAAAACTGAAACCAGAGGTTAGTAGATCTTTTCTGACTCCTAAGAAGAAGTCTATTTACAGGCAGGAACATAAGATACCTAGTGTGTAGGAAAACATCCAAGAGAAGAACGAGCCACGTCTGGACTTGGCCTTTTTACACCTGCTGATAATTGGGAAGCTACCACTTTGAGCCATATAACCCAAACCATTCAATGCTTGATCAACATTAACTTTCAAACATTAAATTATGATATCATTTTTACATCAGGAGTTACTAATCACTTGAGGAAATACAGAAGACCATGGTTTTGCTCAACTTCACCTCCAGTGACATTTGATAGATAGGATTAATAAAATAAATGTAGATGCCTACCACTGATTATTAAATTTTTGTTACTTTAAAATTAATACGGACTTATCTACTGCATTTCGTATAGGTACCCCACATTGTCTCCTCCAAAAGAACAGCCAAATGCCACACAGGAACCCACAGTATCTAAAATTTTGAAAGGTAACTTCAAAGAATACTACCAAGGGCAAATTCTTTAGAATGCATTCTGTGAAGACTCTTCTTCCCAGAGATCTGTCTCCAGTTCTAAGCTTTTAATCAGGTATTTTTCTCCTTGATGTTCTGCTTCTCCATCACAGTCAAAAGGCAGTTAAGAGATCTGTTAACAAATCTGTTACTACATTTGAATCTCTCCATCTCATGTGCTGTTGGGACATTTATTTTTTAGACTTTCTCCTACATGCTATTCTGGATAGAGCAATTTTTTATTTTAAGGCATAAGTAGATAATTTCTTGATTGTTGTACATTCAAATGGGAAAAGAAAAAACCAGAACATTTAATTCCCTTTTGCTGATGGTCAGTTCTTTTCAAGGCCTTCAATTAAAGATTAAAAATACTACAGTTTTCCATCACTTCTAGTAGCAAGCCCCAAAACCATTTTTTGTCTTTTATAGAAAAAAATGGAAAATTTAATTTTTTTTGAGAAAGTCATTCTGAAGGATGCAAGATTTTATCATCATAATTTATGCAAGGAAGAGCTGGGACAATAGACAGAATATCGGGATTTCAAATGTCATTTCCCTTTCAAATGTCTCCATGACAAGCTCTGTTGTATTTTTAAACATTATTTATGGAACTTGCTATAATTCCTAGCTTAAAAGGATTTGAAAGTTTTTACATCTGTTTTTCAACTTTTTCAACACTGAACTAGTTGCCAGCTTTTCTAGGTTGATATAAAATCTTGACAAGAACAAAAAATGGGGATAATATTTGATGTTTATAAACAAAAACCACTGAATATACCCACTTTTTGCAGCGCATTTTGCCAGTGTAGACAGCACAAAGAGTCATGTAACATTTAGCAATATTAGGAAACAGACTAAACCTCTTCTGACTTTCTCCTTCAGCAGGCTGGCAATCAGCCTGTATGTTGGAATCTCTTGTACTATGAATCAAAAAAGCAACCGACCACACGAATGCATTCAAGAGATCAAAAGGCGTATATGGAAAGTGAGCAGCTCTCTCATAATCTCCCTTAATGGATTATCAAACACACTCAAAACATTATTTAACAAAAATATCATCTCCACAAACAGAGCAAATGTTTACTGTTACGTGAAATTACCAATATCCATAATTTGTAACATATCTTTGCCTAGAGCCTTCCCAGAGCCTTCCCCAGTCTCCAGGGCAGGAAGAATGAAAATAAAAAGCTAGAGCTCCAGGCATTATGCATGTTTCTCTTCATTAACTGGTTTACAGTGACCTAAGGTACAGTATGGCTTTATAGAACAAGACAAAGTTCTTGCTTCAGACAAACTGCTATCTCTTTTTCATAGGCATAATATATTAAGTAAAGCTATTAATAGCCATTTCATAAGTGAAAGTAACAGAGAAATATTGAGGGCAAGTGATAGAACAGAGATTACACAGCAACTCAGTGAGAATGAGGAACAGAACACAAGCCTCTGCTATGTTTTTGTATTATGATTCATGGGTGCCTAAACATTCTTGGTATTTTACTGACATACAATCATATGAATCTCTATCTTCAAGAACTTCTCCCTGAAATATAGCAAGTTTATAGTAAGCTTGACTTGTGTACATTTTTTATTAGAGTATACAGTATTAATCACACTCAGACACACTGAGTCTATCAATGCTCAGTCATTATTACTGTAACAAAAACATTTTTATAGTTCTGCTTATCATTCCTGACCAATATTTGCATCTTCTGTTGTCCACATCTTTCTGTAACTTAGATACCTTCTTTTATTCCCTGTTCTCCAATTTAATGCACATGAGGTACAAGTCTTTAAGAACTGTGACATTTCTCATTTTCACAATGTTACTGCGCATGAGGACGGTATTTGAACCACCATCTCACATCTTAGTGTGATACAGAATTGGCAAAGTAAAAAAAAAAAAAAAGCAAAAGAAAAACAGGAAAAAACTGACTGAGAGCCTGTGATGGCATCCTCTCTGATTTTAAGAAATGCATCCTGCCTAGAGGCAGGCATATATTGATAGAAATAAAACTGCCGTGACTCCCAAGATGAACTAGAAATCAGTATCCATGTGTTAAAAAGTAATTCTATATTTGACTTTAGAATAGACAGGGAAGAATAATTCAGCATGGCTGGCATGAATATACATGAAGCAACATTCTGATGTAATAACCTCTATTTTTCAAGGATTGAAGAACTTTTATAAAAATACAGCTAGTGAACTACTTAAAAACGAATAAATGTCTAAGAATTAAACTTCATATAATTGTTACTATGTCAAAGCTGTTTATGTATTGTTGCTAATTAGCAATTATGCCCTGGTATTGTTAAAAACACACACAGTTAACCAATAGTTTATAAAAGGAATATGGATAAGAAAGATAATACTCGGAGCTCATCCTTACACAGCTGTGATATTGGACTTTCTCACCAAGTTTTTCCCCATGAGAATATGAGACACATGCAATGCAGGAGTGGAGTGATAATGTTGAAATGGCAAAACTCAAGAATTTCAGTCTAAAAGATGCCAACAGATGAAAAAAAGAATCTTTTTCCTCATTACAAGTATGGAAAGAGGGCTATTCTGGCTGGGTTTTATGAAACTGAAAACACTTATTTGCATAAGGATAGAAGATATATGCATCTCACTGTTGAAAATAATTCAGGGAAAAGTAGAACTAGTAAAAAGTTTCAAAGAGTGTCTTTTCCAGTAAAAAAAGCAGGATGAATTGTTAATGTAATTTTTAATTTTAGAAGCGGTCTTTTACTAGCATAAACATTTTCTTTTTATTATTAATTTTAACCTAAAGGAAATAATAGAATATAAAACTCTCTAGTAAGTTGCTTCGTGGAAAATAACAATATGTTTGTCAGCAACCAACTAATGATAGCAACAAATGTGTGTTAACAGTCTTCTTTGAACTCGGCCATTAAAGTGCTCCTTCAGTTCAGAGGTCTGAAGAAGCATACTGAAGTTAAGCTTACCCATACTGCACACAAAGAAGCTTACAGAAGAAGAACGAAAGAAACTAAAATAAGCAGATGTTTCAGTCTGTGACTCCAGAGGTCAGCCCAGATGATCCTGCCAAAAAGGGACGGCCTGTTCCTTCCTACCACTCTCCCCCTTATTCCTGGTCATGTGAAGCATTTCCTCCTTCACTTCACCTATATCACCTGAGGCACCTCTCTGCAATCACTAAGAGAGTAGAAAATTATCTGTGTGTTTCTGGGGCTTAGTTTTTTTCTCTCACTGTAGAAGTTCAAGCTCAGGAGGTTTTTGACAATCATTTGAGCTGCAGTAAAAACAGCATCATGAGTTTGTTCCTGGGAGCTGAGGGAAAATGAGAGAAAGAAGCCAGTTCTCCCTTTTGCAGCAGCAAAAAGCTAGATCAGCTTTCCACGTCTCTCCATTATATGCTCTAAGTCATCAGCACTGACTTTCAAGACTGCAAGCTTGCTCTCAGGCACAATTATCTTAATTCATGTACCAAAACAGGCAAAATTGGCATGGCTCTATTGGAAAGAGAATCCTATATAAAACCCCACAGGTGCTGAGTCAGTACAGAATTAAAAGATGCAAATCCAAAACACCATACTGGAAGACTTTCATATGAGACAAAACAGATACCTCCTCATCAGTTGTCATCGTCAGTGTTTCCCTGAGCTCCCTCAAAGAAGAAATGCTGTTAAAAAAAGCATCCTGATGGTTTTCCAGTTTCTAGAAATTTTCAGCCTGTGCTCTGAGAACATGTTCTCTTACTTATCTTTTAAATGATTGATCTGTAGTGTTGCTCTACTTCTAAAAATGGGTGTCTATTTTTCTTTATTTCTGAACACCAGAAAATTAATGTTCATTAATTTCATTGTACCTCTCATGGGTGCATCAATAAACAGAAAAAGCATGCACATACATTCAATGTTGTAATAGAAAGGTTTTTCTTTACATGAGTTTGAATTGGCCTATTTACTTTGAAGCGATGACTGTACATTCAGATGACTTCTACAGATCACTACAAATGAAAGCCAGTAAATTTTCTACAGTACCATCTGGTCATATGTTCTTCTGCACGTCAGATTTTGTATTGAAAATTATGTTGTAGATGCATTACAGAGGTTTTAAAGGATTTTAATTGGTAACAATTTTCCTAAAGGGTACAATTTCCCTATTACAGAGCCAAGTTTTTTACCATTATGAGGCTATGTCAATCCTCTGGGGAAAATTATACTTAGATGCTCTTGGTGGTTGGTTCTTTTGTAATAATCTTATGTTTGTAGTCCAGTATTAACTGTCTGGCCTACAGACGTGGTATTTTGCAGGGCTATGCTTCTGATATCTCATTAAAGTTTGTACCAATTTGATCAAGTTTCAAATTGTTGGAAAATCATTCTGAACAATATGTTGTAGATTTCAGTGGCAAATAATAACTAGATTTTTGTCCTCATGACCATGCTCTGAACCCTGATCACAGTGGGCAGGTGCTTCACAGAACAAGTAAGGATACCATAGTATAACACTAAAACAATCAGAAAGATTTTTGTTTCAAAACAAAATATTTAAACTGGGTTAGGTGGTGACAGCACGGACAAGGAGTTAACCCCCATTAGATGAGCACTGACTCATACTGAGGGTGCTGAGAAGCAAAATACTTCCTACATTCCAACGTGTAAGGTGCAAAAGCTTGTCTGTCACAGCACTCCCAGTTAATACATTAAATGGCTTGAGGAAAGAAATGCTGCCTTGGTCTTGGTTTTTTTGTCACTCCACATTATGGAGCTCAATTCCAGAAGAATGTATTGGAATACCACAACAAATCCACTTCAGATCTTCTCTTAGAACAAGGATCATCTCACTCTGTCTAATGTGCAATGAGGTCAACAGATGGAAAAAGTCTTATACCTTTTGGGCCCACCATGCCGTAGCTGTAGGCAATGTGATCTGTGAGGTGCTATATGGGCAAGGTGTCTTAGAAGGCCAGATAAAGCAGAAACTTCTACTGTAACACTGGCATAGGTCCCTCACCCACAGTGAGCACTTCCTGGCAGGTTTTTCCAGAAAACAAAGAAACCAAAACAAACACATACCCCACAACAAACAAGCAAAAACTCACCACCCACAGAAGCCAACTTTACCTTGAAACTGTACGTAAGAGCTATTCCTTCATTTTAACTTGTACCTGTTTTTTGGGGCCTTTAGCATTTAAGCCACAGAGTTTTATGGCATGTAAGTATATACATGATTATGACTTATGAATCATAACTTCTAAATTTCTTCAGCAATATTAATAGTAGGTATTTGTAATAATGGGCCAAAGCTTATCTAACTCTAGACAACTTTTATGTTACAGAATGATTGCTGAGCTTGGCACAGTGTGTTCATTTGCACTTAATTCTCTTTTGAAACAGTGAAATTCTGCCACCCTCTGGACAACAACTAAACTAAGGCATATTTACAGTCAGCCTCAAAAGATGCCACTTCTGATAGACATGCATTGTTTTTTAAGCACACTTTAAAACTAATTACTAGGTTGAATGAAAAAACAGAAATTATTATTATTAAAGTACAGGCAAAACAATTACTTTATTGAATAGCCTTCTTACTAACAGTATTTAAACAAACAGCAAACTTTAAAATGTTCTGTTCTTAACTTTTTCTAGTAGTCACTTGAATGCTCACGGTTGTATTTTTAAAGATCTGTTACCAAAGGATTATATAATTTTCATGTCATGTATTTCCACAAACCAGAACATTCTGGGAATCATTAGCATCTTTCTGACTGCGCCAAAAAAGAACACATATAGAAGAGAGTTCAGTAGGAGGCAGAAAGGCAAAGAAGGTTGCATTATGGCTCATCAAACTAGCTTTAGAAAGTATGAAAAGGAAAACACATCCCTTACATTCACATGGCAAGCAACACTTACTGCTAATAATATTGCCAGTCAATGCATTAATATGATCATTTGCAACAGTAGAAGTCTGTGCATTTGAAGTTTCAATTTGTGCTTCCAGTATCAGTGTGGGGAAGGAGGGCTGTAGCATATACGTTGGTACATTCAGTACCTTGTACAGTACCTTGTTTTGGCTATGGAGCCTAGCTGTTGTTGTTCTTGGATGAGCTCAGCCAGCTGTTTCTGCAGAGACATATCTTTACCATGTACTTGTTTAATAAACGGGTGCTCCAAAAGATGGGTGACTGAAGGACGCTTTTCAAAATCTTTGATTAGACACCTGTGACAGAAAAATAGGGCTCTCAGGCAATGATATTCTTTCATTACACCATAAATTGACTCAGCTTACTTTGCAATTGTTACTGTATTTTCTTTTTCCACAAATTTGACTTCCTCAATATGTAACAAGACTCTTCTCCTACACTGCAATAAAGCTGGCATAAAATACTTAGCTAAGTGAATTCTCTCTACAAGTATACTAGTATCAAGGCTACAAATTTGAGCTTATTTAATCTCTCTTTTTAACTGTAACTAGGTTACTATTAAAAAATTGCATTGTATCCTGTAAGAGCTGTACAGTGAATATACATACAAATTAATCTAAGATGAATAGACAATATTTCATTCACTTTAATTTTCCAGCTATTCTCTGATGAGAGTTTGACTGCAAACTGTAGGATATAGTCTATTAAAAATCATGACTGAAACCCACTGTACAACATTAGTCAAAACAATTTGGTACAGAACTTTGTTTTTAAAATGAATGTTACAGGTAGATATTCTATATCCCAAAGATGAGTGTTAGCATAAGAATTATAAAAAATTCTGCAAGCCTGCATAATTAAATCTAGAAGAGAAAAGAATGAGTCAGAATTCAATGCTAGCCAGGGTACCAAAGTTTTGTCTGTGGTAGGAACAGGTGAACAAATAATGAGTAAAGAAATACATCCTGTTAAATTTACATAAAATAAAGTACCATTTTCATTTCTGTAATTGAGATTTAGAATTGGAGAAGCCATCACTCAAGTTGAATTATTTTCTGCATAATAAAACTGAAATAATACCGTTCGAACAGAAGATTGTTCTAACAGGATAAGACTGCTTTCAAGTATCCTCTAATCAATAATACTAAATCATTCTGTTCATCTTGCTCAAATAATAATAATATTGACATTATTTGAGAATGTGAAAAAGAAGGGCTGCAATTCACTATATATCTCCCTTCTAGTATCTATCATTTCAGCGAACTATAGCTCAAGATGAATTTATTTCATGAGATGCATTCCTATTGCATCACAATTTCATTTCATATTTGCTGAATAAGTACCTAAAGTAACTTTGCAGGGCAAATATCACAAATAAAGACTATCATTTTAGCCAAAAGTTCAATGAAACTTTAATACCTTTTAGAATTTATATTCTAACATTAGAAATAACAATGTACAAAAATAAAATTACATTACAAAATATCATACACATTAATCGATTTCAAATACTACCAAACACATTAGCAAGTTATTAAAGTTTAGCCTCACCTCAAAGACTTTACTGAAGACTAAAGTCTGGTCTTAAAATGATCCTGAAACATCTCTGAACAAAGCTTTAATACATTAGGTTCTTGAAAACCATTTTGCCAACCTCTTCTGTATATCTAGTCCAGAAAAGAAAGTCTGCAAAATGTGTTACCAGTTTTGGAACTATTTTGGTGAATTTTCTTATAGGCTAGAACTGCAGCCAACTGAGAGAAACACAAAAGCAACACAACCTGGTTTATCTCCATCCGTCCAAGCACAAGGCTATAAATACCAATCCTTCCCCTCCACGAAAAGGTCAATCACTAGCCTTGAACAGGTTCTGACAATCCCCCCTACCCCTTTTCTTTTTTGTAATCTGGGAATTTAAAAAGTCAATACACCCCCACAGACAATATGGGCCATGCCAGTCCTGTTTAAATTCATGTTTCCTGAGAAAAAGGAAAAAAAGCATTTGAAAAGAAAGACAACATTAATCAGGAAGACAGAGGAAAAGAGAACAAAACAACAAATGCTATGCATTATACAAAACCACAGACTGATGGCAAGTATCTGAAGGGGTGATTTCAGTCTGAAAAGCTCATGCACTCATGTTTTTTACCATTCTATCAACAATTCCAAATTTATAGTACTTATGCTATATTGTTAATATATAAACGTTCTTGTTAAATTTGATTCCATCTGTAATTTTTCAGTACTGTAACTGAATCCAAGTTAATCGATGTCATAGAATCATAGAATAGTTTGTGCTGGAAAGGACCTTTCAAGGTCATATACTCCAAATCCTTGCAATGCACAGGGACATCTTCAACTATACCAAGTTGCTCAGAACCCTGTTCAACTTAATCTTGACCATTTCCAGGGATGAGGCATCTATAAACCTATGCCAGTGTTTCACCTCCCTCAACATAAAAAACATCCTCCTGATATCTAGCCTGAATCTTCTCTCTTTTAGTTTAAAACCATTACCCCTTGTCCTATCACAAAAGGCAGTTGCTTTTCAGATAACAACATTAGAGTTTAAACGGATTCTCTTCAAAAAAGTACACAGTTCCAGACAGGGTATCTTTTTTTTATCAAAAGTGTGAAGATCATGCAAACCTTTGACCTGGTGGCATGTAGTTATTAATATGAATTCTTTGAGCTCTGGAACAATGCACCCCCAAGGACATTCTACAGACAGGATCCAGAAGTTGAAAGAGAATTTTTTCCATATAGATGGTTCCTAGGTGAAACATCCAAATGTCCAAGATAATGCACTCATTATGGAAGCCCAACAAGAAGAGACATTTTGGAGAAAAGAGTTCTCATCTTCTCTATTGCGTGCCTGAAATGTGAGCTGTTTAGGTCTGGTAGACATTTTTATGAGCACAGGTAAGTTCTGTGAAGGAGGTGATCTTGGAGAGCTTTAGGATTACCTTTGTTTCTGTTGCATAATCCTGCCAATCCCTCATTGATTATTCACTTTGTGTTCATGCTTCACCTTTGCAACTGTAGATGTTTATCTATTGTTTCATCTATATGCAGCCTTCATTCTGGTAGTAGGATATTTCTGCAGTCTGTGTTCACGTAGAATTTTGATTGAAACACAACCAAAGCTCTGTTAAAGCACAGGGTGACTAAGATAATGACACAAGACACATCAACATGATTCTGTGATCAAACTCTCTGTTCCAAGCTCAGACAGAGCACACCTACTATTGTGCCAAGTTTGTGCCTGTGCAGGAAACACAGAGCCCTTTCAGATGGTTAGGGAGATGACACAACAAAACAGAGAGCTGGTAACTAACAGCTGTGCAAGGGTGAGGGAGAGCTGCTTACATTCATGTCGGTAACTTTGCACGTGAGTACTTCTACTTCAGGGAAGAGACTGACAAGAGAATGTACATTTCCACTGAGGTTGGTTTAAACCATCAAGTCAAATGGTAAATTCCTAGCACTTTAAAATCACAGCGGAGAAAGACCAGGCAGGCCATAGGGAACTGAAGTGTGTATGGCACATACACTCTCCTTTATCTATAAACAGCAGAAGTGTTGATACAGTCACTTCTAGAAATTACTCCTTACTATGTTTCAAATGCAGTAAACAGCTTGCAGTTTAGTCACTGTAGGTACTGTAAGCTCGGTGTGTATTCAAATACTCAGTGCCAATTTGATGCATCACCAGGCTTGCTGTGATGGAATGTAGGATGGAAAGCTATCATGTGACACTGAAAAGATAGCCCTTACGTTTCTCAGTGCATATTCCTTTGTCCTTATGCCTGTCCATGTAGAAAAGACCTACTAATATTCTAAGGTATATTTGCACGCTCTGGTTCTACACACTGTCATTTCAACTGTGTTGCTTTTAGTGCAACATGAATGTCTGCTGCTGCTGCTATTCTTAGTCAACATCAACTGTAAAATAAAAATTCTCTGACCACCACCTATGTGCTAATGAAAAATGATGCATCAGACTGCCAGTGTCACTGCAGATGTTCAATAAGGTGTCATCTCCTTCACTGGAAGCAGTACTGACACTGTCATGCTCTTCAGAAAAAGGGAATTATTATAAAATATCAACTCTTACAATGCTAAAGCCTGCACAAAAGTGAGCATTATCACAGTCTTCTACTGACCTGCACCCTGACATAGAATTATAATGTGTGGAAAAGTTAATTATATGGGTATCTGAGTTCAAAGTTGCCAGGAAATTCAGTCAGGAGATGTATCTAACATATAGGCCAGAAAAAATAAATCAAGAAGTAATAAACAAACATTCAATAATATTAACATTTGAAAGAGAACAGTAACAAAACAGCTTTTACAATTTCATTTACAATTACAATCGCAAAATATTCTGAAATCAGTGTGTGCATTGTACATGTGAAAAACAACATTAAGAGACCCTATTAACGAAGGATTTCCTTCCGAGGAAAAGAGAAAACTAAAACATCTTCAGGTTCTCATCTGAGCAATCATTTAAGACCAGTTTGGACAGTTAGCTTAGGAACTGTCAAACATCAACCATGCTGCAATTATTCATAAAACCAGTAAATGTGCTGCACCTGCAAATTCAGCCAATTTGTTTGGTTCATGGAAATTTTAAAAAAAAGAAAAAAGAAAAAAGTGAAGCATTAGTTTGAACTGAGCAAATTGACTAGCAAATCTAGTACAAGATGGGTTTCAAATAATGATGAAAGTATGATGAAAGTATCACATTTGGTCTACTATTTTTTGGATCTGAAATAATAAAAGGGCTAAGTAAGTAGAGACTGAAAAAGTAACAAATATTGTACAGGTTTGCCTTGATGAAAGTCAATCCATTATCTAATTTGAAATTCTAGTATCTTCCATCATTGCTTTCTTAGCTGAAAATTAATTCTCAGAATTCATTAGTGTCACTACATTAAACATAGGTTGCAGCCATTTGCTGCAATCTCACAGCCACGCTCCTAAGCACCATTTCCATTCTGCCACAATTACAAGCAAAGATGAAGCATTTATTAGCAGGGGATAAGAGCAGGCTCCCATCCACACAGGCCCATCTGAGACAGCCTCTAAAAATTCACTGGCTGCTTGCACTTGGATGATAACATTGTTGGAATTGCTGGGTCTCGACAATGTAAACAGCCATTTCGCAAGTGGCGAATCAGATGGCTGAAAAGGACAGATATTTATCAGCATTCATGAGCTAATATTTACTAATGAATAAATGGAAAGAAACAGATTTCATAAGAACTGCAATGGTGGTCTAGGTCTCCTGTGTGTTCAGAAATAGAAAAACAATTACTAACATTTCATATCACTGTTGATGCCAAGCCTAAGCAGAGCAGCAGCAGTTCTTTCTTTCAGAAATTCTCTTTCATCAGAACCATTAGAATCTATTTAACCACAAGTACTTTCTCTAAAAGGAAAAAAACCAAGCAGCTTTAACTCTTACATCTTAGCTACCTTATGATTTATCACCAAGTATTTTGTTTTCTTCAGTTATCACATGTTGTAAATGCTACATTTTCTGATGATTTCTCATCTGCTAGCAGTGTATTACTGGAACTCATTTTGTCTCATAATCCAAATATGCAACCAGACATCAAGCAACTATTAACATTTACATGCACAGAAGATGCATAGGTTAATATTTGGAAGAAATTATGACTGTGTATCAGACTCTGTATTAGAGCTGGGAAATTCACACTACAGCCTCTGGATGACAGTGCTATAAAGTCCCTGATCTGCTCAACTGTTACCTGTCAGCTAAAGTCCTCGTTGCCACTCCTTTGGTCCCTATCTCTCTGCCACTCCCTGGCTCATCAGGGTGCTTTTTCCCATCATCTGGTCCTCTCACAGCTCTAGACCATTCTCCCCTGCCCTCCACATATTTCACTCCTTGCACAAGTACCTGCTGTCTAGTAGTGAGGAATCTTTTCAGGACTCTGCTATTGGGATAGAAGAGCTTTCCAGGGTCTTGAACAGGACTTCAGGTCATCCTAAGGAGCTAAAATCCTCTCCTCCCAATCCCAGAAAATACAGTTACCAGATTGCCCCCAAAGATAGAGATGACTCAGCTGGGGATCTAGAGTGGAAATTTCCCAGAGGAAGAAGATAGTGAGTAAGGTCATATCCTCTTTTAAGCAGAGAGAATGAGGTCTCTAGGCTCTGAGACCTTTTTTTCCCCCGTACTTGCCTGATTACTTACATCACAAGGTTGCTTCATGATGGAAGATTAATGAAATCAAAAGCATGACCTCAACTGGGTTGATTCCCCCTGCTTAAAGAAATGGGATAACAGACTCTGACAAGCAAGATCATCTAGGTCAGATACATTAGGTCAGAAAGTTTCCAGTTAAGGAAGGAAAAATAACAATCTCAGAGGTTTTTTTGGCTGGTTAAAATGATCAGTAACTGAGTGCTCCTCCTACCTCTGTACCACATGTAGCTGTAGCAGGCACTGGTCAGTTACATGCAGCAGAGAGGTGGGGAAGAAACAACATTTCATGAATTACATTTGTAATAATGATGCAGAAATGTGCCTGCTTCTCTGACACTTCCCTGCTTTCCACTTCCAGGCCTGCCCAGCCCCCACTGCTGCAGGTCACTCATTTGCAAAAAGTGAAGTAAAAAACTGTGACAGCTTTGCCAACAGCATTTCTGTTTTCAGTCCTAATTCAACAGGACTCACAGGATGCAAATAGCCTTATCTTGAGGACTATATATAGCTGTCCCTTTGCAAAAAGCAAATGCTGGGCACTAAGGGTATGTGTGTAAGTTAAATAGGTCTCCTGGCTCACACAGCATCCCATGATACATAATAAGTATTTTACTGTTCATTCTCCTACAATCAGATATCAGGATGAAAGACTGATTTTATGACAAAGAACTCAATCATAATATGCATGGTATAAATTCCAATGGTCAGAATGCATTTCTAACATTATTGATCTGCTTCTTGGTTGCAAATGCTGTACATTACTAATCCTCTCCAAAAGAATGAGACAAATACTCAAACACTGAAATGTCACCATCACCTTTTTTCTTACAAATCTTCTTTCAGTTTAACACTCAACATCAAGCACCATATAGTGTAATTTAGAGCACACATCTGAAACATAACAAAGGTTCTATCACATTCAAATTGTAAAATTAAGTATAATAAATAGCTTTACCTCTTCTAAATCTTCAAAAATTACAAGTTTCCCAGCCTCATTTGGGCCAAATAAGCATTACAATTTATTTTGGCTCATATACACTGTTTAGAGAACAAACACTGGAAACTCTTTGGAGCGGCTTGCAGCTCTTAGCATGCGTCCAACAGATGCTCAAGATGAAATCTTTGACATTTTATGAGCGACAGCAGAAATACAACCAGAACAACTCTAGGGAGTATCTCAAAATCATCAAATACATTTATTTATTGTATGATGAAATTGATGAATAGCCGTTCATCAGAAATTGGTCTGCTCTGTTTCTTTGGCCTGTCCTTGAAAGACCCTTCAGAACTTTCTACAACTGACACTTTTTATTAGAAACAGTATATTTTGCACATGTATCAATTTTCTCCCTTAGTACCTACCTATCCCACTTTGACACTATAGCATGCAGCTGATTGAGGCAGGTTTTTTACTGCAACTGCTCATTAGAAAGTAGAAGATAATTGTATTCATTATATGTGTTCAGTTCTCTGTATAAATATATATGTTTCGTGCAATATTCAGAAGTGATGAAGATCTGTTGTCATGTACTACAAATTAGTATTTCAAGTTCATCTGCAGACAGGTTCTGAGAGGCTACATCAATGAATGAAATGTGAAAACTTACAGATTTGGTGGTAACCTTACACATTGCAATCTGTATCTTTCTGACATTTGTAAATCTCCTTGTCTTCCCAGACATTGTGAAATTAATAACTTACGTCAAATGAGTATCATTCTCAGTGACAGAAACAGTAAAATGTTCTTTATGTAATACGAACAGAATGCCACTAAACAATTGATTAGATTGTGAAAAAAAATTATCTGCATTCAGAGACGTTAAATCTAAATGGACCACTTAAAACCTACATAATCTAGATGATCTATTAACTGAACAATTCTGAATATAGACTCATCAATATGAAATTTAGCTTGCTAAGCTGTGTTTAAATTGAGTACAAAAAAGTGAGTTTATCAGGACAAGAAAATTATATTTGTACTGTATTTGCAGTATCACTGCTAAAAGTTACATTCTGATGATAAATGTGACCATAAATTCTTAACTTCACATTTTTATTTTATTTCTTCCTGAATTTCTTAATTCTTTAATTCCTCCAGCTCAAGAATGACTAATTAATTCAAAGAACCATAATAGCTAATCATTGGTTAAATAAATTTAAAAGGAGAATGTCTGTCTCTGGAGATACCACTGCTCATTTTAATTAAAATTACCATTTTGTGATGTAATGTAAATAAAAGTTATTGCATTCTTCTGCTACAAGAACATATTAACTCTTCTATTTATCCCTAGAGATCAGTCAAGCTTTAAAGCGCCAAGAAAATTATTTGTCACTGCTGTGGTAGTTTACATGGTCTTACAGAAATGGCAGAAACCATATTAATATGTAGATAAAATAAACAGATAATTATTTCTCACATTACAACTGGAGAGCCAAGTTCTTCATGCACAATCACAGCAGTACAGATAAATACACATACATAGAACTTTACTGATCTTTTAGAAGTATGTATATGCTGCATGTATCTTGGTAGACACCAAATACAAAATTAGGCTGCTGCCAGAGCTGGAGCTGGAATTGTTTCTTGTCTGAACTTTTTAAAACAAAATATCTAACTTGGATTCACAATCTTTATTGTAAAAATCCTTAAGAGAACAACACATTACAGTTTTCATCTCAAGTCAAGGTCAGTGGTGTTGGGAATAGAAACATAGATTCACCAAGCTAAAAACTATCTTGACACTCTCCATTCAGATTTTGTAAATATTGCACCTGACTAAAATGCTGCTGCAAAATTATCATCTCTCAGGGCAGCAGTATCATAGTTCAAAATAAAGACTTCATTTCTGTAAAATACATTATCACTATTTTAACAGCTTAAAGAGTTACCAACAATGAGTTCCAGATCAGGCATGTTGTAAATCACTGTAATATGTTAGAGACCACTTACTAAAAAAATGCCTCTTGAGACAATGGCACTTCAAGGGATGGGAATGTGGGGTGAAAAAAGCTACAGTGACCAGGGTTGGCAATCTTGGCATAAACAAAATTATTGCATAAACCAAATTGAAATCAAAAGCTTAGACAAAGCTGCATGCTCAGTTTTGGTCAGTGCACAGGTCTGGCCTGCAACTTGAAGAGATAAGCTTATTATGCAAATAATGTTAGCATCAAGAAGGAGGTAGATAATGAAATTATTCAAAAGCTAACCTCTCATCACAAGGGTGACAGAAACATCAGGAAGGGTCCTAACATATGGATAAAAGGCAGTATGGAATTTATACAACCACTGCTTTTAATTTATCATAACTAGGCTGTCACAAGGCAGGCATCAACAAATGCATAACTAATGCATATAAATGAGCCAATTATCAGTAATGGCTAACAGGTTTGCAGTTGCATGATCCAATGTTTCATTATTTACATTTTTTTAGAAAATCCACTATTGTAAATCTAAGCCTCCATAAAAACATGATGTAACCTCCACATCGTAACAACATTAAAAACAAATGCCCAAGAATAAAACAATGTCAGAGAGACTTCCAGTTCAGTATTCTCTTAAAGGCAGCTATAATATAAGGTATTTATTACAATTGTTGCATTTCTCCATGTTAAGAGAACTGTGTATGCACATTTTTTTTTTACTTCATTGTGCGCATTACTGTAAAAATGAAAAGCAAGATTTGAGAACCTGCAAAAGTTGAAGGTGAGGAACTAATTCAGCAAAAGTAAATAATAACCCATGTGATTAAAAATATAAAATTTGAAGATATCAAAAACCCAAAGGACAAGATTAAAAACAAGTTTAGCCATGAAGTATTAATATCTGACTTGTTTTACGAACAGTGCATGCTGAACAAAGGACTGAACAAATGAGAAATGTTTAACTGAGATTTTGTATTGCTCTCAAGCTCAGTGAGGGCTTCTAAAAGGGAAGATAACAAGAAAGAAAAACTTATATAACAATGCTGAAGGTTAATGCAAAATGTTTCTGAGATGGAATGTAATCTTATTTACCAGGTGCAGTGACTTTCTAAAGTCCGCTATGGTCCCCCAGAATACAGACTGTGGTCTTTAAATACAATAAAACCAATATTTTTTTAGAATAGAATAAATTTCATCCACCACTTGGTGACCCTTGCACTTTAAAACCGAATCTGCTACAGATTCAGTCCTTGTACACTGCTGTGTAAACAAGGACATATATTATGGAGAAC
The DNA here is from genome assembly GCA_013398175.1 of Climacteris rufus. NCBI lineage: Eukaryota > Metazoa > Chordata > Aves > Passeriformes > Climacteridae > Climacteris > Climacteris rufus. The sequence continues at coordinate 1,397,136 of VZRZ01007007.1, forward strand.
CAGAACTTGGATCAATCTGCTCCAGAGGAACGTACTTCTGCTACCTATACACTGGAAGAGATTCTGAGTTACACTGCATCAACAATAGTAATGGCCTTCCTCCATAGGTCAAACATTACACTGTACCTCACCTTCCTGTCTGGTTAAAGATCAGCATAGTAAATAAGAGTATTTTTCACAGACTGCTAATAAAATTTGCATTAGTGTTTTTATTTTTAACTTCTTCTAAAATGGAAAGACTGCTACACAACTAGCTGAAAAAAGTATCAGGTAGGGATATTGTACTCTATGAGTACTTGGCACATCAAGGTACAGAACAGATTCAAAATGCAGATGTGCATATTTACAGACCTATCTTGAAAAGTCAGTACTGACCAGTGGTGTTCAAACATTTGGTTATTTGATCAGTTTAACCCTCCCAAGGGTTTTATAATAGTATTCCCCACATTACACAGTTTGGGTTGTAATAGGTTCCAACAAAATTTTGAAGAATACTAAAAATTACTTATAAAAGTTGCTGAAAGATTTTTGAATATAATTCTAGCAACTACTAAACTGTGATTTCCTAGTTTCACTGTAAAAAGAAAAAAGTAAAGCAAAAGCATATTTTAGTTTGGTGACAGCTGGATCCATTTTGTTCTTGGTACTATTGGTGCTCAATTACATATATTGGGTATACAACCTACTGAACCTTACTAAAGTGGAAAAAAGGCAATTATTTTCCTTCTTATCTTTCAAATTCTTATTTTAAATTGACCTGCAGTCATTTTCACTAATCCTTTTTTCTCCTGAACACAAAATTTCATTGGAAAGCCATCAAGAAAATCAGGTATATTTTATAAACCTGTTCCAGGTCCATCAAAATCAAGAGACACTCACATGAAGAAAATTACATAAGACCAAACTGTGCTGTAAAGCTTTCAAAAAGTGAGGCAAGGTCTAGCATCTATGAAAAGAAAACTGAAGTCAAAAACCTACAAAAGCAACAACTCCATAAATAATTCTATTTTCAGACTGGCACACATAGGTTTTGTTGAATAAGCTGTTTTTAAAAGAAAATAAAACTCACTGTGAAATGAAATGGTTGAATCCTCTGCACCATTTTTCAGGATGTAGCAATGTAGGTGGCGGGTTTCTGAAAAACAAAGTTTTGAGGTTTAAAATGTTAATGTTATCTCTCAGATTGTCGTCAAAGATGTTACTGGTCCCACCAGGAAGAAAATGATGATTGAGAAAGTAAGAGTCAAATTGTCTATGTGCCCCCTTCAGATGCCTGTTGGTTTATTCTTGGTGTTGCTTATTGACTGACAGCTCTCTTTTCATGCCCTTCTCCTTTTATGTCAATACCTTTGAAGTTGGTAGTCAGTATAGCTCACAGTGTACTTCCCAACACTTCCCTTTCTATTCAGCCTGACTGAAAATGCAGTCTTAACCAAGCCATCGTACCACTTTAACCCCCTACCCCAGATCACTTATTCTGATCAAAACTTTTTAAGTACGGCTATCAGAAGAACAACCTGTAGAATTTTCAGTCTGGGTTTCAATCTATATTCAATTTGGATGACACTGTAAACTCTAAAACTGTAAAAAAACCCCGTTATTTTTAAACTGACATTTAGCAGACAGTATTTTTACATTACATAGTAAGATGACCTTCATAAAAATAATTTTTTCAACTCTGGTAAGTTCTATGATAATTGGCATGTAATTCCTTTCCTTCCTGGTTGCTACTGTTAAAGTTTAATCACATAAAGAAAATTTTAAGAGGCTCAAATTTAAGTGGACCAACTTACAGCAGGAATTGTTCATAAAATCATGTATTACATTATACTATGTTATCCTCCAAAGGTTTCCTCTACAGCTCAAAATTTACTAAGTACTGAAGCCTTATTTAACTTTTTAAGATTAAACTTGTATTTTATGAAACCTTAATGATTTCTCTTTTGCTGCATTTGACTGTCACGTATTACTGAATTGGCAGGGAAAAACAATCACAGTAAGACATTCCACAACAGAAACACACCATCATATTCTGGATTGTATCACAAATCATGTCATTTATACTGTGGCCACATTCCAAAGAATAACACTGCTTGGATCTCACAAAACAAAAAGGAAAACAATATAAATAACCTAAATTAGTGCTGATTTGCTCAACAGTCTTGAGTTTTTCATGCATATTCATTGAAAAATGAGTTCCATTTAACAATTACTCTAAAACATACAAGTAAAATGGTTTGAAAAAAAATTGCAATGTAGTTGTGTAATAGATGGACCACTTTTTTTCATCTGCATCTTTTCAAAACAAGTGCAGCCATCAAATTACACTGCAGGCTGACAAGTTTACTGAGATGACTATATTATTACCTTTCTCTTATGCTGCAGAACACTAAGGGAAGACAATTTTCTTCATGAAGTGCAGAAATCCAGAATGTTTGAGAAGTGCAACACTTAGCAAATTTATCATTAGGAAAAAAATATATGATTGGTTATTTTCAATGACAGTAATGTTTCAAGATTGTCTCTCCTTTACCAGGCTTATATGTTCATATACATCACAGAATCTGATCCTATATCAAAGAAAGGTAAACTTTAAAACCATCTTTCATTATAATAAAAACGGTTATCAGTCCAGACATCCCACATATGTCACCTCTGCAAACAGTTTCAAGAAACAGCCAGCTGGGGCTAGTGTATGTTTCAGCCTTTATACTGGAGGAATGGTTCTCTAGCTGACATTTTGGATTCTGATGAAAGATCAGTTTCTATTGTACTGTGAAGTACAGAGTATTTCTTTTTAGAATTATACCAGCACTGTCTACGAATATTTACTGTGAAGTTTTGAATTTAATTGCAAATTTGATTTTTCAAAAGCTCAATTACTATTAATGAAATATGCAGTTTTGTAATTTCTGCTCACAATGTTTCTAAAGTCTTTCCATGGTGGTAACAATGGTGCTGACAAAAAGCATATGGTTTGGAGTGTTTGTTAACAATCTCACAATGAACTTTCTGAAAAAAGACACAGATACTTTCCATTAGTTGCAGACGTTATGATGGAAACAGGTGGGATTTCGTCATGGAAGAACAGATCAGCAAAGCAGATGTCATTCAGGAAATACATTTAGCCATTTACAGGTTAATGATTAACGGAGAAAGTAAAGTTTTTAACCATACAGAACATGTTTTGTCTAACAAACTACTAAGCTCCCACTGACAGCTACTCTCTTAAGAAGGCTGATCCAAATCAACACACCCAACAAAGTGGTACGTCTACAGGTGTTGGCTTGAGCTTGATACTTTTGTATTTGTTGATAAAAGAGACCATGTTATTCTTAGTGCTTTTGTAGCAAAACCATACAAGTCTGGTTTTAGGTCATTATAAATTGATGTTTCAGATACCCCATCTACAAAATTGAGCTGATAAACAAAACCAGAAGCTTAATTCATTAGCACCTGTAAATTACACTAGTTCACCTTGATGAAAAACATTACCTTAACTACAAAGTAAAAAATCAGTTCATCTTTTTCTGGCATCATCTCCACAAATGATTTCCAGAAAGGGGCATAAGAGCATCAGCTTCCTACCTTTGCTTTGCCTAAGACACCAGAAAGGGTTTCCTGGTGACAGCAGAAAACACCGCTGCTTCCATGGCACCTCCAGAGGTGGATTTCTGCAGTAAAGACTCTAAGTTATAGGGTAACAGGAAAAGGCAGATATGCAAAGGTAACTCCACACTTTTTCTGTAAACACACCTGGTCTTTTGCAGTTTGAAACTAATAATCCATTAAGACACCTGTAATTCAAATCCTGATTCATATCTCCTTAAAGAGAAAAGGTAAGACAACTCATACACATCATCAGGTGCTAAACCACAGAGAAACAACATGTGCCTGACCACTTCAGCTCAAGGATCAAGCTAGGGCCATTTTGGATTCCAGACTATGTTAATTCCAGTATATGGAGTTCTGTGGCTTTTGTGTACTTGCATCAGCCAACACCACTGAATTTCACCAATTTCTGGCTGTTCCTGCAGCACTCAAAACACATTCACAGAAAAATTAAAAAGCTACTTCTTGTTAAGTTGCTGACATAACTTATTCTACTTTTTTTCATATAAAATTAGAATGCTCTGCATGCAATCTTTCAACCATCTTTGCCACATGTATATGAAGCTGAAGCACAATATAGTCTTATTTTCTATTATATGTGACGGAAATTGTGGGAAGTAGATAGGAATATTATTGGAAAAAGCAGCTATAATTGGGTTTGTCTTTTGAAAATGTCCTCTTTTGATGCAAGATGAGCAATCAACCATTTATTTCCCAACTTTGTGTCTTTTTTCCTTTAGTTCTTTCTATAATTCATAATTAGTCACAGAACTGCATGCTCTATTTCCTTAGGCAGATGCATTGCCCTTGTGAGTAGTTTTTCTATCCTTGTGTTCAGTGCTTTCCGTGATCATACTAAGGCTGCTTTTCACTGGGAGTTTTGCTTCACTAAGGAATGCAGGGTTGAGACTGTACAAGACACCCATACAGGAGAACAATGTTCCTTCTAAGGACATGAAGACATTAGCAAGCTTATCAAGCAAGAACTTCTGCTAAATTCTGACTGATACACACACAGCTGTATACTGGAAATATTTTAATCTGTAGAGCTTTATGTGTTCCCTGTCATTCAAACTGCCTCCAAAGTCACAGCTGGTGAGACAAAATTGGTCATTTTACCACAGTAAGGCCAATGATGCAGTCCAGTGAGCACCACTCATCATTTACGCTAAGCTGTGAACCTAATTACAGATCATGGATAATAGATATTTGCTGGCAATGAGAAAACAAATATTTATAACAAAATTCACAAAACTGAAAACACATCTATTTTTAAACTATTTCAGTAAATACAGTCATACATTTTATCAACAGAAATCAAGACAGTATCTCAAATGACCAACTGCAACTGCTCAACCTACCACATTGTTTCTAATAAGATTAGCAGATGAACACCCAACACCTGTAACCATGAACTGGCTCTGGCAATCAACACCCCACATATGCATGTTGTGAACTATTCTTCTATCAGACTGAAGAGACTATAGTTCTGTTGACAGTTTCCTAGGTTTATACAGAGTTTTTACATGAAATTACACTCTTCAGGCATATTTCAAAACACTAAGTGAAACAGCCAAAGAAAAAGGACAAATTCAACCACACATAATAATGAAATTTCCTTCCAAAGGATCACAGAAAAAAAATATTTCTATTAAAATGCATGAATAATTAACAATAATTAATACCTCATAAATTCTCATAAAAGTTTAAAGTCCTACCACTCCAGACCAGGACTCCCCACCCTGGGTAATCCTCTAAAAATAACCAGGTAATTCTAAAAAGGGGTCAGAAGATTTCCTCATATGCTCGGATTGTGGCCCATTCAAATCAATAGGAGGTGATCACTGACCTGAACGAAAAATTCAGACCCTAAACACTCTCCTGTTCGTCTGTCTCCTATTAAAGTCCACTGAAGTTCAACTGACTTTTAGTAATGTATTTCACCAAAGTCCACTCAGCCAGAAGCAGTGGACTGTCATCAGCTCTATAAGGTTAAGACAGAAACCATAGAAATTTGCAGAAGTGGAGAAATCAGTACAGAATCTTCTGTGTATATGGAGTCAGGCCTCTGAATTGCCTATTAAGTCAGTGGAAAGATACCACCAATCTGAATGCTGTTACATGGAACCTCCATAGTCGGGAACCACAGCAGTAATTGCCTCAAGAGACCAGCAGAGCAGAAAGAATACAGGATTTACAACAAAACTGAAAGCAATATCAGAAGGACAGGAACAGGGCAAAATGGTTCCAAGTCTAAAGCAATTGTCTGCCCACTGAGTTGATCTAGGGGACTCAAAGGGCAATTGAACATCCTCAAAATGCCTAGAACTGTGTAAGTCTTGACAGTATCAGGCACCCATCTCCCTTAAGTCCTCTTAACCAGGTCTGTAAACAAGGCATTCCCATGCCTATCCAGACAACAAGGCATAAACTATATCTTAAGACTCTCCCTACCAAATCACAGCATATGAGACAACTGGAAAAGGCAGTAGCTACTCACAGCATCTTTAGTTTCTTAGGACTCAGCACAATTACATAAACCTTTCTTGGGCAAGAGAACAGATTAATGCTAAATCATAGTACTCTAACTATACAGAATCACAGAATATACTGAGTTGGAAGTGACCCATCAAGATCATTGAGTCCAACTCCTGGCCCTGCACAGGACATCCCCAGGAATTGCAGCACACAACTGAAAGCGGTGTCCAGATGCTTCTTGAACTCTGACAGGCTTGGTGCTGTGACCACTTTCCTTGGGAGACTGTTACATTGCTCAATAACCCTCTGGGTGAAAAACCTTTTCCTGATATCTAATCTAAACGTCCCCTGACTCAGTTTCATGTTGTTTCCTCTGGTCCTGTCACTGATCACAAGAGTAAAGAGATTGGTACTTGCCCCTCCACATCCCCTTGTGTTGATGTTGAAGGCTGCAGTGAGGTCTCCCCTCAGCCTCCTCTTCTCCAGGCTGAACAGACCAAGTGACCTCAGCCACTCCTCATACACCTTTCCCTTGAGGCCCTTCACCATCCTCATGGCCCTCCTCTGGACACTCTCCAATAGCTTAATGTCTTTTTTACATTGTGGTGCCCAAAACTGCACACAATATTCAAGGTGAGGCTGCACCAGTGCAGAGCAGAGCGGGACAATCACCTTCTTTGCCTGGCTGGTAATGCTGTGCCTGATGCACCCCAGGACATGGTCAGTCCTCATGGCTGCCAAGGCACTGATGACTCATATTCAATTTGACCAGGACCCCCAGGTCCCCTTCCACAGTACTGCTCTCCAGCCCCTCATTTCCAAGTTTACAGAGGGTTGCCCCATTCCAGGTGCAGAACCTGGAACCTGCCCTTTTTAAACTTCATACAGTTGGTGATCGCCCATCTCTCCAGCTTGTCACGGTCTCTTTTCAGGGCTTCTCTGCCCACAAGGGAGTCAACAGCTCCTCCTAGTTTGCTGGTTTTGGCAAACTTATATAGTATTCTTCCCAGTCATGCACCCAGGTCATTAATGAAGATGCTGAAGAGAACTGGGAAAGGATGAAGACGTGCGGAACCCCACTAGTGATCAGATGCCAGCCTGATGTTACCCCATTCATTATAACCCTTTGTGCCCAACTTGTGAGTGAGTTGCTCACCTAATGCATAATCTGGTCATTCAGCTGTGTGCTGGACATATTGTCCAGAAGGATACTGGGAGAGACTGTATCAAAAGCTTTGCTCAAGTCCAAAATTATTACATTTAGTGGCTTTCCTAGATCAAATAGATGGGTTACTCTGTCATAGCAGGAAATATGGTTCAACAAGCAGGACTTTCCCCTCATGAAGCTGTGCTGGCTGTGATTGATGACTGCGTTGTCCTCTAGGTACTTTTCAATACCTCCCAGAATAATCTTTCCATGATTTTACCAGGCACTGAAGTAAGACTCACAGGCCTGTAGTTTCCAGGGTCCTCATTCTTGCCCTTCTTGAAAATCAGGACAGTCAGATGGGACCTCTCTGGATTCCCAAAACTGTTCAAAAATCATTGAGAGAGGCTTTGACACAACAACAGCCAGCTCCTTGAGGATTCTTGGATGAAACCCATCAGGCCCCATAGATTTGTAGGAATGCAGCTGAAGCAGCAGATCCCACACAATTTCAGGGTTGACTGGGAACTGATCATTCTCTCAGTCATGGTCTTCTAACTCAGGACACCGAGACCCCTTTGGTCCATCATCTGTGTTGAAGACTGAAGCAAAGAATGCGTTGAAGACAGAAGCAAAGAATGCATTGAAGACCTTTACCTTGTCCATGTCCCTGTTTGAGAGGTGACCATCTTCATCCTGTAACAGGCCATTGTTATTTCTACATGGCCTTTTGCCATTAATACCTTTGAAAAAACTTAGTTTACTGTCTCCCACAGTTCTGGCAGCTTCAATGACAGTTGAGCTATGACCACACAAATTTTCTCCCTACAGTGGCAAGCAGCATCTCTGTATTCTTCCCATGTCACCTGGTCTTGTTTCCACTGGGCATGCATGTCCCTTTTATGCCTTATTTCCAAGAGAAGATCCCTGTTCAGCCAAGCCAGCCTTCTGCCTCATCTGCTTGACTTGCAGCATTTGGGAATTGCCTGCTCCTGTGCCTTTAGGAGATGATGTTTAAAAAGTGACCAGCACTGATGGACCCCAGCACCTGCAAAAACACTTTCCCAGGGGACTTTACTTACTAATTCCCTGAGCAGCAGGAAGTTTGTTCTCCTTATGGCCACTGTTGAGGTTTTGCTGGTATTTTGCCTCCTGTCACCAGAGATCCTAAACTTGTTTGCTTTGTGATCACTGTGGCCAAGACGGCTGCCAATCTCCACTTTGCTCACAAGACTCTCTGTTGACAAGCAGCAGATCAAGGACAGCATCTTTCTGAGTCAGCTTCCTTAGGACCTGTTCCGTAAAGGGGACATCTAGGTCTTTTAGGAATCTTCTGGCTTGGTTTGTACCAGTTGTGTGATGCTCCCAGGTGATTTCTGGAAAGCTGAACTCCCCCATAAGAACAAGGGCAATTGACTTGGAAGCGTTCCTTCCTCAAAGAATAATTCACTGGCACCATCATCCTGGCTAGGAGGTCTATAACAGACTCCCATTACCGCATCCACATTATTTGTGCCTTGATTCTTATCTAGAGGCTTTTAAGTGCACCATTGCCAACCATAAGGTCCATACATTCTAGCCCTTCCATTACATACAATGGCACCTCACACCCCACCTCTTCTGATCTACCTTTTCCTCCTTAAGAGCCTGTAACCATCCAATAGGGCACTCTAGTCAGAGGACACATCCCACGAGGTTTCAATTATGCCAGTGATGTAAAAATCTCTAGGACTGGGCCAAAGCTTTGAGCTCCTCTTGTTTGTTCCTTCTGCTGTGCGCACTAGTGTAGAAATATTTCAGGTGTTGTAGTATGTAGCCAACAACTCCTGAGGCAGATTGAGGGATCCAATTAGTATTCATTTCCTCAAGTTTTGGCACGCTATCCCATTACTCATCACTAGCAAGCCTGGTGTTTTCCTTTTCCCTCTTCCAAACTAGTTTAAAGTTCAATCAAGGAGCCCCACTAGCTCCTGTGTTAGAACTCTTCTTCCCCTTTGAGAAAAGGCACATCCCCTCAGGTGTCAGTAGCCCGGGTGTTGAACAGATCATTCCATGGTCAAAGACTTGCAATTTTTCCAATTACACCAGCCTCGGAGCCATGCATTGATTGACCTGATGGATCTGCCTATTTCTATCAATATTATTCCTTAATACTGAAGGATTGAGGAAATCACTACCTGTGCTCCTGATCCTTCAACCAATTGTCCCAAGGCCCTGAAGTGTCTTTTGATTGCCCTCATATTTCTCTTTGTTACTTCATCACTGCCAGCTTGAACAACTAATAACAGACAGCAATCAGAGGTCCTTCTTAGACTGGAAAGTTTTCCAGTAATGTCCCTTGCCTGAGCCCCTAGGGAACACTGGTAAAATGACCTTTATTCTGTGAAAATGAAAGGTACAGTACATCCTAGGGAAAGATTTGAGGAAAGGGGCAAGAATAAGCATGCTTCTGCAAAATTTTCTCTCCAGACACCTTTTCACTAGGAACTGATTCACTTCTAAACAGTTTCTTCTCCTTTCCCACTCTTCCCCTCCCTTTTCTCTGAAGACTCTTTTTCTTCTGTAAATATGTAATTCAAAACTGTTAACATACAGCTTCAGCTTCTTCTTTCTAGAACATCAAAGGCATATATCTATCCAAATAATGTGTGTCTTACCTCTAACAAGGTTATGCTGCTTTAAACCAAGATCAAAATCTACTGAGGGAAAAGAATCAGTTGAAAGAAATCAGAACACAAGATACTGCTGTCTCATTGCTGAAAGAGAAATATGCTTCTTATTTAAGTATTTTACTATCTTTTAATTCCAGAAACAGAGTTATCTGATATTCCCTCTTGACTGGAATTTTCCATAGGCTATACACAGTTACAGAAAACTGGACTCAATCCAACAGCATATGATAAATTTATATAGAATTGAACATTAAACACACTGCAGGATTCTAATTACCTGAAAAGGTCAAGGGCAGTAATCCACTTTTTAAGTTTTGGGGTTTTTTTTGTAATACAGGCTCCTGATCTAGTACAAAACAATTTGGATACCTGTTTTCACTGCTTCTCAGAAGAGAATGATGGCTATATATTCTGTAACACATAAATGCACAATTGCCTCTTTTTGCTTATGTTTTTACATGACTATTAATTTTGCTGCCACTAAATAGGTGACTTAGCAGATTAACAATGAAATATGGGCTCAGCTGCAAAACAAATGCAAACCCACCAATGAACAAAATATCAACTAGCTCTTTAAAACACACTTAAATCAATATTTATTCACAAGACTCCTGCTTATAATAGTTCATCAGGCAGAAAAATAATGAGCAAAAATAAATGGTAGAAGGTAGTCAGTTCCAGAACATGCACAAATCTCCTTCTGATTTTCAAGATTCACTTCATGCATTGCCAAAAGAAAAGACTATAAAGAGGCTGTCAAAAGAAACTTTCTAAGAAACCTCCATCACATGAACAATCTGTGAGTCAAAATGGTATGTATCTGATAAAAGGCACCTTTAAAGTAATGAGCACGGACAGAAATAATGTGCTAAGCACATTAAATTATCTTGAAGGTCAAACAATAACCTTCAGAAAATGTATTAAACCAAACCTCAGTTATGTAATTTTTTAGTCCATACAAACAGAAAGAAAATGGCTGAAAAAGTATTGCAAAGTGTTCTGCTTGGGAACATCTGGATTATCTTTGACTTTTTCCCTTGAACATCGCAATTCACGGGCCACTGGTTTCAGTCAGATTTGGCAGCTGGAAGGTTTCATTAGCATTTCTCAGAACCTGACAAGGCATCATTTATTTCTGTCATTTATTCTTCAGTTTCCAGTTTCAGTTTCTGGCTTCACTAAGACAGAAACAAGAGTTTTATTTCAGAAATATTTTTGGATGGAGGTGAAAACATACAGCTTTGCATTCCAGTGGTCAAGTTTCAACCAAAAATTTAGGATAATTGACTTATAATTATGCTTTGTTATCTCATTTATTCACAGAAGTTTCAGAGAGTTAAAGAGGCACAAGCAAATTAACAGCAATTCAAATAGGGGAAATAATAGTAGCAATTTTTATTTATAACAAGTTCTCATCCTTAGTGCAATGCAGTATTTTGCTTTTCTATTAAAATCATTGCTCTGTGAATTTGCAAAGCAGGAGAATGTCAGTTGCCAAAGAAATGAAAATGGGACAGCAATACTTCTGTGCCTGACTGAAATACATATGGTGGTGTCTAGACACTACACTTCTGTAGCTGGAATATTAAAATACTGCAATTACACAGCATATTTGTAGAAATGTATGGGAAAGCAAAATATATTTTTACATTTGAAATTGAAAATCCCACAGATAAATTTCTAAGGGCAAGTCCTAAATTGTACATGTTTCAAAATCCCACTGTACATCAGCCTGTTTAAGAGGCCTGAGTAGATCAACTGCCTGAAGGCACTGCCCAGTGAAGCACATCCACTCTTGGAAAGCTAAAAGTTGGCTCAAGAAAGACACAGAAGGATGCTACAAACTGTTTCTTTTAAGCATAGGAAGATTGCCAAGGGAAGAACTAGACCATTTGGAGTCTGACACAGAACAGTGTACCATAGTTTTTTTTCCGGCTGAGACCTCCCTCTGCCCAGGAGGGAAAAGCAGAGCAAAGGCCCTTCATAACATGGTGACTCTGCCATTAGGCTACATATAAGCCCTGGACACAAGGTAACACTGGGTACCTGTGATTTTTCAACTCACTGAGACATGCTTTTTGGGGCGTTCTTTTCATCAAGAATAAAAGGTTTTCACTACATTGCTCCTATGAAAAGGGGGACTTGCTTCGCAAAACCTCCAAAAGTGGTTTTTCCACTTTTGCTGCTTTACCTTAATTTCTTTGTCTAAATTAGCTCTTATTTTCAAAGAGGAAGACACCTTCTCAACCTTTCATTTCACCGAGGGAAGCATTTTCTTAGTTGAGGTTCTACAGAAATACAAATAAACCTAACAGTAACCCCATGAAAGAAGTTTATTGCCATATGATTGATGTGGCTGGTACTGAACATGCAATTCAATCATTACACTTGGCAAAAGCAAGCACGTAAACCCTGCATTTTCAACAGGAAACAAGGATTACACTTTCTATATATTTTATGGCTCAAATTCTACTTACAGTTTTCAGTTTAGCATTGTATGAACTGGTATTATTCTGAAAGCTCTACCAGTCTAGTTCAGAAATAGACACTTAGAGAGGGAATACATTAGTTAATGGTGGCATATCTCCAATAGACCATTAGGAGGATCATTATAAATATTCTGAAGTAATAGACTGAATAAATGCTGAAGCATAAAGAAATGTACAAGATGTATAAGTGTACAATTTTTAAAAAAAGGAATGATCATTTAAGGTAATATGCCTTCTGAGCAAGACAACTGTATGTGGAATGAAATTTATTTGTTCCTTCTCCTATTCCATCCAATAAGCTTTATTCTAAAATATTTCAATTTTTGTCTGTTTTTTTTTTTAAAAACTGTGTGGGTTATGAATCCCTGTAGATTATAACTGGAGTGAAGACTAATAAGCACAGTATGATAATCATGAAAAATTTATTCATTACCAAAAAAGGTCCCATGATAGCAATTCAAATAAATCCTCTCTTAAGCAGGACTAAATGACAATAATATCAATAAGGCTGTATCCCAATAAATCTGTAAAGATGCTAATTTAAAACACATGTGTTCCTTGAAACAACTGGACAGGCCACGGACAATATCCTGGGAAAAAGATTGACTCATATCAGCTATGGAATCTAGGAAAGGATGAAGGTAGTTCAAACACATTCAAGGTAAGAACTGCTAGCAGAGCACGTAACGTGTAGCAAAGCAATTAGTGATGCAATAAGATACAGAAGAAAAAATCTACAAAGCTGATACATTAAAACATCATGGAACCCATGAAAATCAAGAGGGATGATTTTTCCTTTTAAATGGAAGATTTAACCCACACATCATGCTGAATATTCTATGGCAGGTTTTGAAAAGACAGATCTCCTGGATAAGTTAACAAATCCAGAGAAAACAAAGAATTTAAAGAAATGTAAACAAACATAGACAAGGGAGCATTCTGAAGATGGGAAGCAACATCTTGTCAAAAGAAAAGACAAGACAATGCCAAGACTGGGAAAAATATCAAAGGAGTAACAAAGTGAGAAGAGCAAAAAAAATGAGAGACAAAAAGGTTGATGAAGATAAACCAAAATTCCCAAAGGCAAAATCTGAATAGTGAAGTAAAAATACATCTACAATAACAATAGAGGGTATAATATGGAACACAATTCTTCCTTCTTTCCTGAATTTCCTCTCAGTAATTAATTATGAGTAACTAAGGTGATCACATACTTGTTGACATGACATGAGCACTCAATTTTAAATAACATATCAAATGGCTAAACAGAATAGAAAATTACACTTTCATCAAGTCAGATCTCTGTTTTTGTTGTAATATAAGATGTTTTCTGTTCTTTTTGTGTCCCTAGACAGTTCAAGCAGATGCTGCCTCTCTAAATCTGACGTGTTTGTGAGCTGGCAACAGATCATGGATCATCAACTTGCCCAAGGAATCTATCTTATTGTAATTCAAAACATCTTTATCCAGCACTTGTACTAATATGTGAACAGTCTGATAAGAGGGAATCTGATATAACTACACTGAGAATGAAGAAACCTAGCAGTTACATTTTGGCTAATTTAACCAAACTAAACTGCATAAAGTCAATCACTTTAGTCAGCCAGGTAGAAAGATGAAAGCTGTTATCACAATTTTTTTTCCTAATGCTCTCAGAGACTGTGGTGCTGGATGCCAAAGCATAGATACCAACTCTCTCAAAAGGAGAAATGTTCCTTTCCCCTGCCACTCTCCAAACTACTGAAGAAAGGTTTGCTCAGAAAAAAAAAAGTGAGTGCTCCCTTTCCAAGAGCACAGAAGTTGATTCTTCTGTTCTCAGACATATCTTTTAATTATTTTTTTTGTAAATACAGCTTTCATTCATTGGCTCTCAACATTCATTTGCTAAGTAGATTAAAATGCCAATCAAAGATCTTATACTTTTAGAGATAACCAGGTTATGCTCAAGTTGCCTCTAACTTTTTTTTGGGTACACTATAAAAGTATTGACACTTTTTCAATAAAGCTAATATATACCTCTGTAAAAATAATTACACCTGCTGTAGAAAATTCATTTGGTTTTGGTAAGTTTTACCAGGGTTTTTTTTTCAGTCTTCAAACCTAGTTTTATATCTTTTGTATGCTTTCAGTGCAAATTTTCAAGGATTACTAACAACACTGGACAAATCAGTCCAGTGATTGTTTATTCAGACTGGATAAGTAAACTATGCTGTTTACTATTTTAATTCCTCCTAAAACACCTATATGGATGAAGTGAACCTTTATCCCACAGTACAGACTAACATAGGCTGCAAAGGACGTCAGAAGGTCTCTACTCCAATCTCCTGCTCAGAGCAGGTCAGCTCTGAGTTCAGCTCAGGTTTCTCAAGGCTTTATTTTCTCAGGTCTTCATACTTCAAACTCATTTTCAGTCAATTTTCAGTAAGGACTCTTTAGTTATCACAAAAGTCATCACTTTGAAACCCATCCCTTGAAAATGGCCATTGCTTTGTGTCCCTACACACCCGAGATCACAATTAATCGCATATAAATACTGAGCCTCAGCACAGAACCAACTTACAAACCATTTCACCATGCCTTCATAATTATTTATTACTTTTCCTCTTTTCTTTTTCCCTTCTCCATTTCCTGCCTGCTTTTTCTTCAAACAGCACTACTGTAACATTTGGGAACCTAGCACCGCAAAGTCATTTAATCTGACTACATTCCAGTTTGTTCATATGTAAAACGTGGTCTCTCTGCAGAGAATGCACCATCTAGCGTCTTGCCTGGGAGTGTTTCCTTAGCCTCACGACAGTCATGAAAACTTGAACCTTCTGTAGGAACTCAGGAGAAGCTGCAATACAAGAGAAACCTAAAAGGCCTTTCATTATCATGAAATAAACTCACTGAAATAATTATTAACTCCCTGAATACTGTAGTTATAAAGATTTATAACCAATGTCTATGCCAATAAATATTTGTTAAAAAATTTTATGAGTTCTAACTTATTACTAAATCTGTGATAGGAAAGAAATATAAGCCACTAATTGTTAATAGTAAATGTGCAGATATGTGTAGTGCATTATTACTGTGCTAATCATGAGTAATGATTAAATATACTGCATAAAACCTCAACATTAATCAAACTGATAACTGCAACAAGCAAATCAATACCTTTCACAGCACAGCTCCTTTTCAGCAAATATGTTTGCAAATAGTGTGATTATTTTTTATTACATATTTCT
This sequence comes from Climacteris rufus, assembly GCA_013398175.1. Classification (NCBI taxonomy): domain Eukaryota; kingdom Metazoa; phylum Chordata; class Aves; order Passeriformes; family Climacteridae; genus Climacteris; species Climacteris rufus. The sequence goes on from VZRZ01007007.1 coordinate 1,412,761, forward strand.
GAAAATTACTTTGGAGAGCAAAGCACATAGGCATTTGGTGACTTCTTATTACAAAAAAATAACCAACACATTCATTATGATCCTAGAAATAATTACAAACTTGCTAGGATGTGGCTACTATCTAAAAAGTTTGCTTTCTTTTTCTTCTATCAGTCAGTGAATTAATTCCTTTACAATTATGAACATCAATATTCTATTTCTCAGAAAGGCATCTGTTTTTCGACTGCATCCCATGAAAGTCTCTGGAACTGTGAAATGTACAAGGTGTCTTATTTGCTCTGCAATGCCAAACTATGTGGAAAGAATATCTTTTTCTCATGCAAAAATCTAATTTAATTTACTTGATGTGGGCTACTGAATTCCAATATTAACCACAGGCCATAAAGTTTGTTTTGGAACCCCACAAGTTTAATGGCTTGTAATGAAGTTTTACTTCTTCAGGACTGCTTTCCAAACCAGAATGGAATTTTATAGCTTTCCTTCAAACATAAATTTCTAACTTGTATTTATAAGCACAAGTATGACAAGTTGCCTGCAGACCAAATGACCTGCAAAACCACATGTTAAATGCATGAGTCCACAGAACACAAGTGTGTATTTTGCATGTACAGCAATCTAGGGTTAAAGGAAATGTTTGATGAAATAAGACATCACAGGCAAAATATGAAAGTTTTATGAATGCAAATTTATAGCACTGATATGGCTGTCACCTGAGACAGTGTTCCAGACTTCAAAAAAAGCAACTTTTTCCTCCATGACTGACAGACAAGCTTTATCACCATTTCATATAAAGTACCTCTCACTAAGATTTAGTCACACACACATGAGAGACTGTGTGGCCTGAGTAATCTGCCTGCCAGCGTTATGGCTTTGACACCAGATAACTTTCCCATAAGAAAGCAATTAAAAAGAGGACTACAAGTTTATTCTACCAAGCAACAAAACTTTAATTCAAATATCACCTTCCCCAAATCCACTGCAAAAAATCAAACACCTCTCTGGACTACAAATGAAGATGGTTATAATGCTAGGCCATTCTTGACTGGCACAATCACATGGTGAGGTAGGCTGACTAAGACTATTTCATAGCCAGGAAGTCTAAGGGAATTACTCACTTAGTATTTTCCTCTGGCAACACTGAATGCAGGTCTCTTGTGAACCTAGACTTTAATGCAGAGCTTCCCTCAAGGAAGTTAGGTGTGGGAACATCATGTGTCCTCGACTGTGGGTGAGTCCCATGCCCAAAAACAACACTGTGCAATCTGCAGCCTTTGCGTGCAGTTGCAATACTTGGTATTTGGGGCCCGCAAAAGGAAATTGATAAGGAAATAGATTTTCCTTCTCTACAGTATTTAGAGAATTTAGCACAGTAACTAAGGCTTTATTTGCCTGCAGCTGTTTCATAGAGAAAAAGATTTTAAAAGGGAAAAAAACAACAACAAACAAACCCGTGAGTTTACACAATTTAAATCCTGAAGGATCATTTTAACAGGGAAGCAGAATGCAATTTTAACAGACCCTAAACAGTCTGCTTCATGCATGCTCACTTCATACCAGCCCATGACGCTCATAAAATTTCAAGCAGGGAAACCTGCTCTGGTTACCTTGGTGATAAACTGAAGACAAAATTGCACATAATTGTTGCTGATGTCACTGCTCCCAATTGTTTCCAAGGTTACAGAGTACCTCAAATAATTGTGATGTTTCATTTCTAGACTGTATTGGAAGCCCATTTTCTGTTCCCAGTAAATTGTTTAGTGCTGCAGGTAATCTATCTAAACCCTATCTATTAAGGCATCAGCAGCCTCTCAGCAACCTCTGGTAATGATGTAGGCTTATATGTTGAAAATTTAGCTACCTAGTTCTTTACTGAGCCATTTGACTCCTAGATTATCTCAATTATTTTTATCCTAAGAATCTATCTCTACAACAAAGTATACTAATCAATCACATAAAAATATCTGAACATTAAGTGTTTTAGTGCAAAGCAGTATTACAAGTGAGCTATCTACCTGGAAGGAAGCAGTTCTCTGGGGTGAATGGTTGAAAACTGGCTGTTAACTATTTATAACTGACTGATCTTCTCACAATCTTCCAACTCATTTTAAAGGCAGGGCACAAATATTTTGCTGCACTAGAAAAAAAAAATCAGCCATGCTACACCATCTCCATCACAACCTCCTGTTTACTGTGCACCATAGCATGAATCTCCTTAAAAAACAGTATGTACTATATGTAAGGATTATGCTGACATAATACTGCCAAAAGACATCTACAGACAATGCTGTTAACTGCTGTAGTCTTGTCAAGAAACAGGGAGCAGTTTTGAAAACACACTAAAATCAACATATTTTTAGTCTACAATAATAAAAGCAAGACTTGGTAGGTCAGCTCTATCCCCTAAATTTAACTAAGCCACATTTCAAATCCTCACTTCTGAAGGAGACAACAGTAGATGTCCATCTCCCACCTCTCCTCCCGCTGGATGTGCCTTTCATCACATGACTGCTCTCAGACTGCAGGGCTTGACCTTGTCAGCAAGAAATTTTCCACTAGAGCAAGACAAAATGGCATTCACAGTATCTTAGCAGTCTGTTATTACTTATACAATGGATTTTGAAAAGTAATAATTTACTTTAGAAATCGGATGACTAAAACAGTTTATGTGCATTTAATGCACAAAATTAACTGCATATGGAGTGACTAAAAACATCTGTCAGGCATCTTAGCTTCTACCTGGGGTTCAGATGCAGTTGAGTGCAGAGGGGAGAGTAAAACAGAGCATCAGAATCGATCCTTTTTTATCTGCTCAGAAAATGATTGAGAGCTGAGCATATTTATTTTCATGATTATTCACTTGAGTTTCCCAACGAATTAATTTCAGCTGCAGACATTTTAGCTCTTCTGTGTTCTTGCAACAACTATACTGGCAGGAAATGTTCACTGAAACAGTCTGTTTTCAATAAGAGCAAAGAATACACCCATAAAACCCTTCTATTCATGACAAAGCCAGTTGGAGGAGAGACTCTTAATGAATCAAAAATCAGAAACACACAGTGCAGGTGAAGTCCTCCCTAACAGCTGAAAGAGTAAATGCTTACAACAGACTATTCAACAGCAAGCCACAGAGCACAAATTACAATTACATGCTGAAATTAGGCTATGAATACATATGAACAAAGAGTGCATCTGCAAAATCAAATTCTATCTGTACATGACTTACAAAAAGGAAAGGAAAGACAAGATCAACGAGAAAGAGTTAGGCAGTTTAGGTAAGTTATGTGATAACTGAACAGTTAAGGAAAGAAAGGAGGGAAATTGCACCAAGTTGATTTGATTTTAGAGCTGATTCCCTAATGAATTATGTAATATATAAAACCACTTATAATATTTTACCACTTTCTCAAATATATTAAAATGTCATAAGATAAATAGAAAACAGACCCCATGATACAGCTGCTAACTGCATAACTTCCATTTCTAGATCTACTGCCAGATTTAAAAGACTGGTTATACACGCATACTTGGTACAGTGTTAGACACAAACAGCTCTCTGCTTTTTGAACAAAGATGTTGTAATGAAGGTAAGAGTACTATGAGCTACTCATTACTCAGTTCAGCCCTGGCACAAATCTATTTAAGTTTGGTATTCAAACCCAAGGATGGATTTGACTTTTTATCAGTTCATATACCTGTTAAGAATGAATTAGTAATGAATAAGTCCTACACATCCTTATAAGGGCAGAGCCCTTGCCCTGGGGTCTTTTGGCACTGCTGCAAACTCTGAGACAATGAGATAGTAACAATACTGAAATACCTTGCCCTCTTAGCACAAAACTGTTTCCCTGTGGACTTAACACAGGTACTGCCAAATCATACAAACATTCATCCATCACTAGAGGTGTACTGCAGGGGTCAAAATGGTCCAGTCCCATTCAACATCTTCATTAATGATGGGGCAAGGGTGCACCTTCAGCAAGGTTGCTCATGTTCCATCCTGTGAGGAATGGCGGATATACCAGAGGGTTGTGCTGCCATCCAAAGGAAAGGAACCTCAAAAGGCTGGACATACAGCCAACAGGAACCTCAGAAGTTCAGCAAAAGCAGTGCAAAGTCCTGCACCAGTATTTTCTGGGAGCTGACCATCAGGAAATCAGCCTTGCACCAAAGGAACTGGGGGTTCCAGTGGACACCAAGCTGAACATGGGCCAGCAATGGGCCCTTGTGGCAAGGAAGGCTGGTGGGGTCCTGGGCTGCATGAGGAGGGGTGGGGGCAGCAGGCTGGGGAAGGTGATCCTTCCTCTCTGCTTAGCCCAGGTGAGGCCACATGTGGAGGAGCACCGTGTCCAGTCCTGGCCTTCCCAGT
>VZRZ01007008.1:7877-29399 GCA_013398175.1 Climacteris rufus
CGGCGGGATGGGCGGGGGCCGGCGGAAAGGGCGTCGTCCTACCGTTCCCTTCCCTTCCATCCCTTTCTCATCCCTTTCCCTTCTCTTCCCTTTCCTATCCGTTTCCCTTTCTTCCCTTTCCTTTTCCCCTTCCCATCCCTTCCCAGGCAGTGCCGGGGGTGAGGAGCGGGCTGGGGACGGTTCCAGCCCCGTCCCACGTGCGGGGCCGGCCCAGCTCGAGGCCGTTTGTGTCCCGGTTGTGTTTTGCCGTTGAGGGCTGTTGGTGTTTGTTGTCACTGCGCCCACATCGAGGTGAGGGTGGGGTGTGCTGAAGGCAGTTCGGAAATGGGGAATGGGGTTGTGAGTTAAGTTCGGTTGTGCTTTCACAGTCATGGAATTATTTTGGTTGGAAGAGCCCTTAGAAATCAGTGAGTCCAAACATTCTCCTAGCGGTGCCATGTTCACCACTAACCCATGTTCCCAAGTGCCACATCCACACGTTTTTTGAACACTTCCAGGGATGGTAACTCCAACACTGCCCTGGGCAGCCTCTGCCAATGCCTGGCCACCATTTCCACGAAGAAATTTTCCCTATATCCAACCTGACCCTTCCCTGGCCCAGCCTGAGGCCATTTCCCCTCATGCTGTCCCTGTTCCCTGGGAGCAGAGCCCGGCCCCCCTGGCTGCCCCTCCTGTCAGGAGCTGTGCAGAGCCAGCAGGGCCCCCTGAGCCTCCTTTGCTCCAGGCTGAGCCCCCCCAGCTCCCTCAGCTGCTCCTGGGACTCCAGCCCCTTCCCCATCCCCATTCCCTTCCCTGGACTTTCTGGATCAGTTTTACTGATCAGGTCCCTCATTAGGATCAGACCATATAGATTTGTCTGTGCTGGGTTTTCCTGACTGGAATCATGCCGAGGGAATTTTCTAGGCTGCCCAGCTCTCTGTGGTTCCATTCCTGCCTTAACCTTCGGGGAGCTCATCAGGACCAGCGGCTTGAGCCATGGTTTGGCTCCCGATGCCTTTCCTTGTCTCTCAGGAGTTCTCCGGGTGCTTTGTGTGTTCAGGGATGAGTTTTGGGTGATCTCTGAATCACAGGGGTGCCATGGGATCTGGGTTGGATGTTTTGATAGTCTTGGATTCTACCACAGGTTTTGTGGCTGGAGGGAGAGGGCTGGATCAGGAGAGCTGTGGTTGATAATAGAGCACAGGGAGTGTTTCCTGGCAGTTTGTGCATCCACAATTATCTGTCCTCCAGGAAATGTTCCACAGTGGATGAAAGAGTTCTCAAACACAATTACTGTGAAACAGAAAGTGTTTTTTCTGCCATTGTTGAAAGCTTCTGATTTAGGATAAAACCTCATGTCATTAGGGATGGCTTGAACCGAAATTCTGGTCACGATTCTTGCAAATTCAACATCAGTTTCCTGATTTATTTTAAATGATGATAATTAGGTGATAATTATAATAATGATGATCATTATATATTGTCTAGGTTACATGTTACTATATATTTATTATTATTATTATTTTATTACAGTTTTTAGCTAATCCCTGGAATGAATACAGCTATATAAAATAAATATATATAAACTACAAACAATTAATTTTACTTTGTCCCTGGGTGCATGTTTCCAGTTGATAGTAAATTGTTATTTTGCTGCTTCCTGAATCCAACTGAATCCATTAAAATAAATTCTGTTGGTCCTCTTTAGTGGCTCCTAGTCCCAGGTTATTTATTTACATTCGTAGATGAAAGTTGTGCTTAAAGGAACAGTTGGGAGAGAAGGCAGATGGAAAAGTAGTTTCTTCCAAGGGGGATCATTCCTTCTGATGACTTTGCAGGACAATTGGGCCAGTCTGTCTCCTTGATCTCCATTGATGCATTTTTTTATGGCACAGTCAGGATTTCTGTGGGAATCATGCTGGTGGTTACACTGGATTTGGTGAATGAATTTATTTGGCAGAAATAAATGGTTCTTATTTCCTGAAGATGTTCCAAGAGTGCTTTTGTTAATGCAAACATGAGGGACAAAGGGTGAATGTTTTGTGCTGCTTCCTGAGAGTAATGAACAGTGAGAGAAGTTTAGCCAGTAAACCTGGCGTGTCTGGTCAAGAAAACAGGAATTCTGTTGAACTGACGGAAACATAAACTATTCTTTTTATTTTTCTGTCTTGAAATAAGTAAGTAAAGAAATAAATCTCCTAGTTTCTTTCTGTTCTTTCAGCTTTTCTGGCTTCCTTAATGCCACATCTGTAGGGAGGTTTTGGTGTTGCCACACACAGACTGTTCACCTAAAGAAATAGTCTCCTTTTTGGGTCAAAAAAAAGTCATCTGTCTCAGAATGTGAATGTTGCAGAATTTTATTTGATTGTTTTTACTGAATTTGATCATTTCTCTGGTGATGTTACATAAGATTTTTATCAGTCCACCATTTTTTTGTTCTTCCATGAGCTTGTTTGCCTCAAGTTTTGTTCATGGATCAGCCTTGGGCCTTCCTAAAGTATCATAACAACACAATTATTTCTGAGTCTTCCTATATGACATTTGAGGAGGTTTATACTTAAGGGGTGGGGAAGTGAAGAAGGATGAAGAGGAGAAAGAAAACTCCAGTAACTATGGGAACAATCCCCAAGGACAACTTGGCATGATACAGAATTCCTATTGTTATTTTTAATTAGGAAAAGAAATTAACCTGTTCTTAAACCAAATTAATCTGACACCCTAAAAAGGGGATACTGAGGGATTTTTTTTTTCATTCTCCTTAAGGGATTCTTAAAGGTTCATTAATTCAAAGAAGCAGTGGCCTGAAGACTGAAGTAAAATAACTTCTAATTCTCCTCTTCAGCACTCAAAAATGTATGGGGACAATGCTTTATTTTATTCTGGTAACATGAAACTTTCTTGGGGTTATTTCTTTGTATCACCTGGGAAAGTCTTTATGATATGAGATTGTTACAGTGAAGCATTTTCAAATAGAGAGCTAAAAACATTTGTAGTGATGTTTTCCCTTCTCTGTCACAGATGTTTGAGTAAATCTGTGTGAATTCTACTTGTCGATATCTCATTGGACTTCTCCATTCCTTCCCTCTTGCCTATCCTTTAGCTTTTAGTCATTTTCCCAACATGTAAATTCCTGATATATGTTTCAAGTTAAAGAATGTTATTTCCCCCATTATGATTTTGGGGTCTCTCGCTTTTTCTCATGGAGATAAAAAGCTACAGTTGTCTTCTGCAATAATGGAAAGCAGAATGATCTGAAATTCAGGCAAATGAGATTTTTTACTGGTGCTTTTTGCTCCAGTCTACTTAAAAGTTCCTGTTCATGGCACTGCCACAATCAATTTTTAAGTTCGTTGAGCTGGAGGTGAACGGTAACTCCAGATGGGAATGAGAAGGTGAGCGCTGGAAACTGGCAGAGGAAATTATTGACGCAAATACATCTCCAGCTCATCCCTCCCTGTTTTTCTTGCTTCTTCTCCCTCTGATCCACTCTCCCTCCTCTTGCCCAAAAGAGGTGTCCGCTTGCTTTGACAGGTGGAGGAACAAGCCTCTTCGGAGGTTTCTTCTGCCTCTTGGTGCCAATTTGCAGGCCTAGTTAACTGGGGTGCAGGTAAGTGCCTGTTTCTCTGTTCAGCAGTTCCTAGTTTGTGGGACTTGCTGAAAAATTCCTTCTGAATTTGCCTTTACTTCTTATCTATAGGAGCAAAGTTGAGGCTGTAGATTGTGGAGTTATCAAAGAAGTGTTGAGAGACTCAAAGCACAGAACAGACACAAAGTGCTGTCCAGGAGCTGCTGCTGTTCCTCATTTGCATTATCAGTAGTATTGGGATGTTTAAAATGCTCCAAAAGTCTTTTTTCCCTGCTCAATTATGTTCAAACACACAAATATTTCTACTTGCTCTTTGTTTAAGCAAAACTGTTTCTGTCAGATTGTTACTTGTCAGTGCTAGTCCTTCTCAGCTCTTGTTTCTGATTCCAAAACATCCAACTCCATTTTGCTCCTAAGCCCTCCAGTGACAACTTCCATTAAGAATTATGTGATATATTGCCCATAATTTAATTTTCAGTATGTTAAAAACAAAAGTACTGCAGAATTTCCTGCTCATTGCACTGATACCTCATGTAAAAATCTCCCTGTTCACACACTGTGCCCAGAAATGAGGTATCATACCAAAATATTGAGTGTGGGAGTTAATTCCAAGGTCACAGCAAGGAAAGCTGTGTGTGTCCAGCGCCTTTGTGTGTTGTGTAGACAATAGTGGGGTGTTTGTGTCAGCCCCCAGGGGAACATGACACCCAGCAGGAACTGTCCAGCTCTGGGAGTGGAGAGCATCCCTATGTCCTCCCACTTGATGAGAAAAGGCAAAGATTGGCTGACTCCTGGGCAGACACGTGGAACTGAGCTCTCCTGGGCACTGTTCCAAGCTGAGTCAGAAGCCCAAAAAGACAGAAAAAATGCCCATTTCAAAACTACCTGACAGAAAGCAGAACACAGCACTGATGTCATTGGGATGGGAGTGGGAACTACTCCCATGTCTGTACTCTCAAGGCATTTATTGACATAGGGAAGTCAATGGGATGGAGCTGATGTTCTTGGTGACTCCAGGTGGAGTTGGCACCTCTGCCTTTTAATCAGACTGGATCTGCTGTCAGGAAACAACTTCCAGTGATTTGGTCTCTTCTTTCCTCATGAGAGCAGCTCTGCCCACACTTGTCTTTGCAGTGCTTTGGGCAGTAGATTGTTCTGCTCAGAGTCTATGAGTTCTTTGGGGAAGAGCCTGCATTGGGCAAACTCCCCTGGAGTGGGAAAGGTTCTCTGTCCTGCCACGGACTCAAAAAGCCTTGGCATTTGGACCAGTCACAATTAACTTGTGTTTTGACAAGATCTGTCTGTCTGTTGGTGAGTTCTTACCTTCACCTGCAAGAAATCTTTATTTTCTCTCCAGATATCCCTGTTGCTGTTTCCATGTGTTCTTACTTAGTTTTGAAGCCTTTTTCTTCCTAGACTTAGACTTCAGTTCTCAAAAGTGTTTATAACTCAGTAGCATTTGAGGGTTTTCCATCTCTCTGAGGATGAACCATATCTGTGGTCTGTATCAAGAATGGCTGGGCAGGTGCGATGGAGACACAGGAGCCATCTGTTCCACAAAGTAAATGCGTCTTGCTTTTAAATCCCTTTGTTTGTGTCTGAAGTAATTTCTGCTTCCATCTTGCCATACAACTACTCTGCCTGTATTTTCCTGAAGCATTCCTGAAACTCATAGTTAATAGCACTCAGGAGGGATAGAAATAGTAACAGGGAGATGGGAAAGGGAAAAATAAGGCTTCTCTGGGAAACTGGGAGGTAGTGGTTTCATTTTCAGAATGAAAGGCCTTGTGAGGGGAGGAGGAGGGTAATGTGAGGTGTTTTCTGGGATCTTGTAACTTATTTTTAATCTGAAAAAGATGCTGTTTCTTCCTGCTCTGAGGAGTAGAAGTTAGACACTCTTTTAGACAGTCTGTGGTGATCTGAATTGCAAACCTGGCTAAGTCAGTAGGAAGCTCCTGAAGATTAGCTCAGGCATTTTCCAGGAGTTAATCTGCTTCAGCCCTGGGTGTAGAGTTCACTGATGCTCATGAATTAAAGTGCCTATGCTTATTCACTTACACTGCCTTTCATTTTTCTCTCCTTTCCCTTTTCTTTGTTAAGCATTGCAGGATGTATGTACCGAGTCATTCAGACAACGGGACCAGATGGAAAAAACCTTCTGAAATTGCTTCCCATTTCTAAACCTTCTGGAAGCTTTGTGCCAATAGTTCAGTCTCCAGCCATGCCAAATAATTCTAACGCAAATATTTCTAGCCCAGTTCATCTTACTTTTAAGACACAGGTTGGCAATACTGCTGCACCTTCATCTGTTAAGATACCTGTTTTCCAGTCTCCTAATCCTGGAAAGATTATTCTTACAAGGACATTAGACAAGCAGGAAAGTGTTAGGGAAGGTTCTGAAAAAGAAAGTTTGATTCCAAGTGCAGCTGCCAGTGCCCAGAGCAGCTGTGTGTCCATGGATGGAGTGTCCTTGCAGAACGTGGCTGTCACGAGCTCCTCTCACCAGAGCAGCACAACCTACATGGTGGTGAACACCAAACCCCTCCCAGTGACTGTCAAGTCTCCAGCACTGCCCTCGGGACACCACCTCCAGATTCCAGCTGATGCAGAAGTGAAATCTGTTCCAGCATCCCTTTTGCCCCCTGCAATACAGCAAAAAATCCTGGCAGCTGCAGCCACCAACGTGTCTGGAGGGGCTGATGGTATGAAAACGCCGACAGTGATTTATGTGTCACCTGTGAACACGGTGAAAACCTCACAAGTCTTGCCCAAGCACTTGCAGAGCTTTTGTCCCAAACCTGCCGTGGAAGTTTCAAAGACACTGATAGTGACAGCTGCCCAAAAGGGATCTGGTTCTTCTCCTGAGCCAGTCACATCCAAGGGGCAGCAGCACCAGCAAACTCCCATGAAATGGATCGTACAAGAAACTGCCCCACTCTCAGCAGCTTGTCTTATCCCTGTAAAGTCTTCAAATAACGTGGCTTCTAGGATCCTGAAAACTTTGTCAGACACGAAGAATGTAGAAGTTAACCCTGCAAATATTTTGCCACTCTGTTCTAATGGTCCTGGTGGAAGCCAAACCAAAATCACACCTTTAAAAGATAATGCTCTGGTCATGTACAATGGGAAAGTCTATTTGTTGACCAAAAGAGGCTCTGATGTTCTGTCAGCCCAGGCTGACAAACAAACATCTTCCTCTTCTGATGCTTCACTTAGAAAGGAGACACCCAAGCGAATTGATTCTACTGAAGTCAATAAAATAACCAGTAAAGTGGTGAATCTGGTGTTGTCAAAAAGCAAAGGAGTGGTGCTGTCTCAGAAAGACCCCAAACCATGTACAAACTCCAAAAATTCATCACCAGTTGGCTTAAGAAATGACTTAAAATCCACACTTGCAGCTCTGGTGACACCAAGTGCTAATCAGCAGGATCCCACTGTAATCCAGAGACAGAGTTTGCCCTTCACCGAGAGCGTTTCATCTGGTGGAGTGATCCCAGTTCCAGCAGTAGGGATGCAGGAAAGTGTGTGGCAAAGTGCCAAAACAAGTCATTCCCCCAGAGCAGCAGGGGCTGTGTTACCTCAGGCTGAGCAGGAATGTGCTATCAGTGAAGACTGGCCAAAGGTAATAAATCACACCACCTCAATGTCTGGTCAGTGGTTCTGTGGTCCTGATTTTAGATAGATAAAATGACTTGATTAATTCACACATTTTTGTAACCACATATCCTGGAAATGGTGCCCTAAGATTGGTTCTAGTCAATAAATGGCCTTTTTCCCAATAATATTGCACTGTGCAAGTGAGAAATGCAGAGAAAAGAAAGGGACAGAGGAAAGGTGGCTTTTGAGTTCCTCCCGAGATAAATGGTCAGCAATAACTGAACTCCAGGGAGGCTGTGCATGGTTTGGGCTCTCAGACGTTGATGCCACACACTCACAGCACAACCTTTGGGCTGTAGGGGTGATGTGAGGTAGAGAAAGACAAGTTTGCAGCATCACAAGCGGAAAATAAATTGGAAGAGCAGAGTTTGTCCTCCAGAGACAGCTGTGGTGTGGCACAGTCAGCTCCAGGCTCTTCTCTCTCTGACAGCCACAGGCAGGAGCTGTATTTCCTTCCTGCCCTGCCCTTGTGGGGAAGGATCCACCTCCTTCACTCCTGGGTCTGCATCAGGCATAAGGAACTCTTGAGATCCTTAATGGCTGCACTGACATATTCTTTTAAGATTATAACGTTGAAAATATGTTAAAAGTCCTGAGCCTCCAGTCCCACTCCCCATGCAGGATGGCGGGGGTGACGTTTTCAGGAGGTCCAGAGGCCAGGATGAATTTGCCTCCAGAGAAAAAAAATCATTCTCAAACTTGTTTGTGTTGTCTGGGCAGAACAGAAATGTCAGCCGAGTGTATTTTTGCATATTTTAGACATTTAATTGTTGCAACAGACTGTAAGAGTTTTTTGATGGTTCCTCACCTGAAAAATGGTTAAAATAGTATTATTTATTTTATTCAGTGCTGTGTGATGCTGAGTGTCAGCATTTTCATTTGCTTTAAGCTTGGTGAGAAATAGCTCAGCAAATTTGCTGCTCTTGTCCCTAAATTTGCAAACTCCTCAATTGCAAAAAGTAGAGACCCTCCCTGCTCTCCCCTCCTCTTTCTTTGGTACTTTAAAGGGGTAGAACAGGTGATTCTCTTGTTGCTTCTTTTATTTCTGTGGTTGCTGGTTGGTCTGGACATTTTCTGGATGTTCCACGACGTACTTGGTGTTACATAACGAGTGTTAGACCTACAATAATTTATATATAATTTATCAAAATTGGCTTACTCGCGTTAAATGTTACCTCTGTTAAATTTAGCCCTTGGAGAACAGCAGACAACACAAATGTTGACCTGTCTTTCCAGTACCTATTTTTTATATATTAATATATTTTATCTATTAATATATAGAGAGAGAGAGAGTGAGAGAGTGATTGATGGCTCTCTCACTGTTTCTGTATTTCAGATCCACTGTGAAAAGATGGATTCACCGGGAAAGGTTGTTCAAATCAAACACCAAGAGCAGCCACACTGGAAACAATACTTGGAATTAAGGAAAAAATTTGGTCTCTTTAAGGAGGAGAGAGTTTACCTTACGAGAATACCATTAAGTGCCTCCTGTGAGAATCCAGAAGAAAGGGTTTGTTCCAGTGACAGCTTGAAAATGAAAAATGATTCTTGCAGCTCATCCTCATTGGATGTGGAAATAACAAATCATCATCGGGAATGTGTTAAAGAGGAAAAGGTATCTGGGAAATTTTCAGTGCTAAACGCACGGAAAGCAGCGTATGTTTAGTCAGTACAAGCAGCGTATGTTTATGCCCAGTACAGACCTGGGGAGTGTTTGGAGCCTCCCAACTTTGGATTCACCAGGGGAGTCAGGAATTGTCGGGATCCCTATGAGAATTGTTCCTAGAACTTGTTTGGGATTTCTGTACAACTCAAGCACCATCTAAGAATTTTTATCCTTGTTTTTGGGTTCTACTGGAGGAAATTTGAACAATAAATGCTTTTGAGAAGACTGTCCCCACTAGTGCTGATGGTCCTTGTTGGAACAGGGACCACATCTCTGTATCCTGATTTATATTTAACCTTCTGCAGATGCTTACATTTGTCCAGCAAAGCAGTGCGTACAAGCAGAGGAATGTGTTGTTACATTTACCTGTGGATCTGTCCAATCTTTAGAATTATGTATGTCATTACACTCTTTGTCTTTGGTTGGGTGCTTCTGGAAGGAAGAACTTCCATGTTAATGCATGGAACGGATTTTACTCATCCAAGTATTTCTGCTCAGCGACATTTTCTTTTGTGTGATTCTACTCAACCCATTCGAAGGCTTTCTCAGATTTTACTAATTCTATTCTAATAATGAGCAGATCCATGGCTGCTATTAACATTAAAATTAACATTCATTAACATTAACTCATCCCTGTAAGTGTTCAAGGCCAGGTTGAACAGGGCTTGGAGCAACCTGGGATAGTGGAAGGTGTCCCTGCCCATGGCAGGAGTGGAGAACAGGATGGGCTTTAAGGTCCCTTCCAACTCAAACCAGATTGTGATTCCATGATTCAAATAATAAAACATTTGGGAGGAATTTAGTCTGACAATGGACATTACTGCTCTGATTGAGCTTTTGGAAATGTAGACATGAAGAGTTCTTCTACACTTTGAATTTTCCAATCAAATTAGAAAGTTTTTGTCTTGCACTAGTGTTAAAGAACTTGAGCAGCCACACGGGATGATGGGCATGCCTAGGAAAGGCAGACTAAGGAAGGAATTCAGTGTTCTGGAATTGTTAACTGGAAATCTTTGCTAGAAAAATATCAAATGCAGAACTATGTTTGTTCTTTTGCTAAAAGAAACTTCTTCTTGGTAGTAATTCTAAAAGCTTGCAATAAATAACTTGTAATTTGTGCTTAGTGAACTTGGTGTTACAATGTAGCTCATGCCCAGTTTAACAGAAATGAATTTTGTCTGTTTCTGACTGCAGATAATTGTGGATCTGGAAGAGGATTTGAGTAGGAAAAGGAAAATAAAATCCTCACCACTGTTGGATGGTGGGAAGAGAAGAAGAACTTTGTTCAAATCAGCCACAAGTCCCAGTTTAGAAATCACCAGCTTGAATTCCTGTGCACTTACCAGGAGTGTTTCACCTCCACCAGCCTCACCACAGCCAAGCATTCCTGCTGGCTCTGTCGGAGCATCCCGAGGAAGGGACTTGGAGCAGGACACGTTCCCCTGGTACAGTGATGCTACTGACCCGGGGATTTCAGTTTTAGTGACTTCTGAAGAGGGTACTTCACTTCTGGAAGGTTCTTTCCGAGATGATGCTTTCCCTGTGGCTCCCCCAGACTTGGATGAGACGATACGGGATGAAAAAATCAAGCGACTGAAGCAGCTCCTGCGGGAGCGGGAGGCGGCGCTGGAGGAGATGCGCCGGGAAATGCAGCAGAGCTGAAATACCTGCTCTGGGGATCCCGACCTTGTGCATCATCTCTTCAGTCACTTCAAGAAATCCCTGGTTTAAATGAGTATTTCTGGCAGGAGGAAGAACTTGATGAAATTTGTGTGTATTCAGGAACTGTAGGGTTTTGTTAAATGCCAGAAATAAGAGACTTGGGCTATCAAATTCTACTTCTGGGACATGATCCAGGAGTGCAGACAAAGGGCATTTTTACCAACATGTTCCCCATATTTTGAATCAAGGGGGTTCTGTATTAGTCCTAGCAAATAAACTTTTCCCTTTGGAATTCCATGGCCTGGCTCTTAGAAACTGAAAATGAATTGCAAACCCCAGATGTAGATGTGTTTTTGTTTTCCTCACGTGCATGAGAACTTTGGTGAATTCCTGAGAACTGTAAATTTTCAGAAAAGGTGAACAGTCAGTGGTTAATAAATGCTATTTAAGGGATGTGGGATTTTAGGCAGTAACAATGCAGATATTTGTACAAAATCTCTTGCAAACATGAAGACAGAGGCAGAAGGGGCCCTGTGACCATTGTTTGGATTCATGGCTCTCCCTGTCATTATTGTGAGCCTTTATAAGGCCATAGCCAGCTGTGCAATGTGGAAATTTGGTTGTGGGGTCCTTTTGGAGGGTTGGGATGTATTTTTTTTAAATATAATTCTGTTAATAATAATTTCTTGAAGCTAAAATATTTCTTTTTCCCTGTGTGGTATATTTAACAATGCTCAATGAGTGTCTTTTAATTTGTAGTTGTTTGAACATGTCTCTTGCCTTCAGTCAATGGTACCTTAGTTTGGCCTTTAGGAGGGGATGTGCCCTCAGACTGTGTTTACATCCTGATTTTTGTAGATCTTCGTGTGTATTTTCCCACCATGTGTCCATTGTATGTGTAGGGACACCTTTGCCTGTCCTCTATTGTCCATGTCTTTGATCCTTGCAGGTTCCTTCTGCAGTTTCTCAGTTTCTTTTCCATCAATTAATAACCTTTTTTGCCAGCAGAATTTGTCATTGTTTTTTCTTGTCTATTTATGGTTATACTGAACATCACCAATCCCTGTAGAGCTCCACTGCAGATTTATGTTCACAGGAGGCTGTCACTGTTATTCTTGTTTTTATTCTTATTCTGTTGTTTTATTTTAATCATATTTTCATGTGCAGGGTTTTCATTTATTATCCCATGGATGCCCAATGTATCAATTGAGTTTTGTTGGAGGAAGGCTGTTTCTTGGAGAGCTTAGTTAACTCAGCCCCACGTTCCTTATTTATATGAGTTTTAACAAGTGTGAAAAAATTAAGTGAATTGGAGAGGCAGGAGAGGTTTTTAAAAGAGAAGAAAAAGGAAGTCCCTGCTCTGAAGAATCATAGAATCTGAGGATGGTTTGGGGTGGAAGAGACCTTAAATCTCCTTCCACCCCCTGCCATGTGCAGGGACACCTACTACTAGACCAGAGTGCTCTAAGCCCCATCCAGTCTGGCCCTGGATACTTCCAGGGATGGGGAGAGCTTGGAATAAACCAAGGTGATGGACCAGACCTGCAGTGTTGGGTGAGGAAGGAAGGTGAATAATGGAAAACTCTTCAGTGACTGGGATTGCTCTGTAGGAGGGAAATGTGATGGAACAAGCAAGGGGCAGGTACCATGGGCATCCATGGACTCACTGTGTATGGAATAAATGTTTTGGGACAGAATTGACCAACTCCCAGGCACCCACCTGCTCACTTGCTCCCCTCCTGTGGGATGGGGGAAAACGGAAGGATAGACTTGTGGGTTTAGATAAAGGCAGTTTAACAAGCAACAGTTGCTTGCAGGAAAAGCAGAGTCAGGAATGCAATCAGTACATCCTGTCAGCAGGCAGAAGATTGGCCATTTCCAGGGTCTCTGTGTGCACTGTGTGCACTTAGAAGATCCAAAATGTGATGAGAAATGTTCCTCTATCCTCCATCTTTCATAAAGCTTTTATTTGCTGAGCATGACCTCCTATGGCATGGAATATTTCTTGAATCAGTCTGGGAAGACTGTCTTGGCTGTGTCCACTCCCAGCTTCTTGTCCATGCCCGATTTCTTGTCCATCCCCAGCCCTCTGGAGAGGGTGCACAGGGAGAGAAGGCGAAAGCCTGGATATTGTGTGAGCTCTGCTCAAAACGGGATTGTGATCAACAGTCTCCTCAAAATCCCAAACATGGCACCACATGGGGTTGCTGTGAAGGACATTGGCTCCATCCCACCTGATATGAAGTGAGAATCGGGAAGGAGATGGAGGCAGCCTTGTGTCTTATGTCTGGTGCTGCAGTCACCTGAAGACACTTCCAACAGGCACTGCTTACGTACTGTGCTCTAGCAAATGTCTTTCTTCTATTTTTCCAATGATCTCCAAAACAATGAATGAAGCTGAGTTCACTTACTCTCTCCCTTTCCTGGAAGATTTGACATTCTACCACAGTCCCAGAGCCTCTTTTACCCCAACCAACTGGTGCATTTGCCTGAGTTTTTCATAGAGACAACAATAAAATACTGAAAATTGGGAGAAGAATCCTTACTGCAAAATTTTGAAGAAATGTGACTGGGATTTGGTGGAAGAAAGTGAATGGGCTGTGTCTGATGTAATGATGGAAAATGCCTAGTGCAGTACAGAAAAACAAAGCAAAGCCAAGTATGGAAGAGAGAGATCTTCCTTGTAATAACATCAGTGCAAGGTTGGAGAGATCACTGAGCCAAGAGAAGCTCCTTGATGTGGCAATGGTGGAAAGTTGTGGCAAGAGGAACAGAGGGGCTTCCAACAGCCAGGAACCTTGAGGCTGTTAGAGCTGCTCATCAGCCAGACTTGCCATCGGCAGGACAGATTGGATTTTTCTGCCCTGTTCATCCTTGAACTCCCAAGATCCATGAAGAGCTTATGACAAGAACTAGCATTCTAGGAATGCTGCCTGAGGCCCCAGAAGTGAGGGTGACTGGTGGCCATCCCTGAGTTCAGCCTGGGCTGGCAGGAAGTGTCACATGCCAGGATTGCTGTGCAAAGTACATACAAAATCCATGGATTTAGGATATTAATTAAAACTATTACTTCAAGCAAATACTCAGGAAGAATCAGAGGAAGACCTTTTGGGGGTTTCTGAGTCCAAAGAGCAGAGGTGGCAGCAAGTGCTGGACAGAACAGATCGGGAAGCAAAGTTGGGGCTGGGTCAGTGGCCAGCATCAGCCAAACCTAGTGCCTTGGAGTCCCTGGCCACGACTGTCCCTGTCACTGGCGTTACTGGAGACCAACCACAGCCCCAGTGCTTCTGTGTGAGGCACAAACCTTCACAGAGGCCTGTTCCAGACATTTATGGAATTACTGGATCATTTAGGTTGGAAAAGACCCTCAAGATCATCAAGTCTGACCGTGAACCTGATGCAGCCGAGCCCAGCACTGACGCAGACATGGGCATTGCCAGGGGCAGCCCAGGAAGCCAACTGGGGATGGGTTTTAGGGCAGTCTGTACCAGGAAGACCTATTGGATGAGGCTGGACACACAGGAGCAGTGTCATGTTCACAACCCTGCTCCTCATGGGGGGCTTCAACCACCCTGATATCTCTTGGAGGGACAACACAGCGGAGCATCATCAATGCAGGAGATTCTGGAATGCATTGATGATAAATTCCTTCTCCAACTGACAGAAGAGCCAGCAGGAAGAGGGGCTGTGCTGGACGTTGTGCTCACCAACAAGGAGGACCTGGTGGGAATGAGAAGCTCAAGGGCAGCCTGGGCTGAGGGAGTATGGAATGGTGGAGTTCGGGATCCTCAGGGCCGTGAGGAGGGCACACAGTGAGTGCTGGGATTTGGGAGAGCAGAGTTTGGCCTCTTCAGGGATCTGCTTGGTCAAGTCTGACGAGATAAAGCGCTGGAGGGAAGAGGGGCCCAGGAGAGCTGGTTGATATTCAAGGATGACCTCCAAGCTCAGGAGTGACCCATTCCATGGAAGAAGTTGAATAACAGCATGAGGAGACCTGTAAGGGTGAACAAGGAGCTCCTGGACAAACTCAAACTCAGAAAGGAAGCCTGGAGGATGGACGCAAGGACAGGCAGCCTGGGAGGAATAGAGAGGGATTGTCAAGGCAGCCAGGGATCAGGTTAGGAAACCTGAAGCCCTGATAAAGTTAAATCTGGCCAGGGATGTCAAGGGCTACAGAAAAGCTTCTATAGGTATGTTGGTGATAAAAGGAAGATGGGAGATAATGTGGGCCCTCTCCGGAAGGAAAAAGGACACCTTGTTACCCAGAACATGGAGAAGAATGAGGTTCTCAGCAATGTTTGTGCCTCAATCCTCACCAGGAAGTACTCTAGTCACACTGCTGGAGTCGCAGGGGACAAAGGCAGGGACTGGGAGAAGGAAGAACTCTCCACTGTAGGAGAATCCTAGAATCCTTAAGGTTGGAAGAGTCCCCCAGGACCATCGAGTCCAACCTGTGACCGATTCCCACTCTGTCACCAGCCCAGAGCACTGGATGCCACACCCAGGCATTTCTTGGACACCTCCAGGAATGAGGATTCCACCACCCCCCTGGACAGCCCCTTCCAATGCCTGATCACCCTTCCCATGAAGAAATTCCTCTTGATGTCCAACTTGAACATCCTCTGGCACAGCTTGAGGCTGTTTCTTCTTGTCCTGTCCCTGTTCCCTGGAAGCAGAGCCTGACCCTCCCCTGGCTACCCCCTCCTGTCAGGGAGTTGTGCAGAGCCAGAAGATCCCCCCTGAGCCTCCTTTTCTCCAGGCTGAGCCCCCCCCAGTCCCCTTAGCCATTCCTCATGGGATTTGTGCTCCAGACCCTTCACCAGCTCCATTGCCCCTCTCTGGATTTGAGATGATCAGGTTCATGAACGTTCAAGGAACCTGAAGGTGCACAGGTCCTAGGGACTTGATGAGATGCATCCATGGGTCTTGAGGGAACTGGCAGAGGAAGTTCCTAAGCCACTCTCCATCCTGTTTGAGAAGTGACAGTCTGGTGAAGTTCTCACTGACTGGCAAATGGGAAATTTAGTTCCATTTTTAAAGAGAAATAAGGAAGACCCAAGGCACTACAGGCCAGTTAGTCTCACATTGGTTCCTGGCAGGATCATGGAGCAGATCCTTCTGGAAACTATGCAAAGGCACATGGAAAATAAGGAGGAGATTGGTGACAGCCAGCCCAGTTTCTCTGAGGGCAAATTGTGTCTGACAAATTTGGTGGCCTTGTGTGATGGGGTGACAGTGCTGGTGGATGAGAACAGAATGACTGACATGATCTACTTGGACTGGTGCAAAGTATTTGACACTGTCCTGCATGACAGCCTTTCTCGAAACCGGAGAAACATGGATTTGATGGGTGAAACAGCACATAAGGAATGGTGGCACTCAAAGGGTTGTGGCCCATGGCTTGATGTCCACGTGGAGCCCAGTGACGAGTGGTCCCCAGGGGTGAGTGTTGGGACTGGTGCTGTCTCTGTTGGTGCCAGGGACAGTGGGATTGATGCACCCTCAGCAAGGTGCTGACAGTGAGATGTTCGGTGGGGTCACACACTGGAGGGAAGTGATGGGGCAGTCAGAAGGACCTAGACAGGCTGGAGAGGTGGGACTGTGCGAGCCCTGTGAAGTTCAACAAGGCCAAGGACAAGATCCTGCACCTGGATTGGGGCAACCCAAGGGACAGCTCCAGGTTGGGGGATGAACAGAGCAGCCCTGGAGAGAAGGACCTGGGGATGTTGGTGGATGAGAACCTTAGCAGGAGTGACTTCATCAGTGCATGAGGGAAAGGCTGCAGTTGTCATTTATCTGGACTTCTGCAAACCTTTGACATGGTCTCCCCAAAGACCCTTCTCTACATTGGAGAGATGGATTCAATAGATGGACTGTCAGGTGGGTAAGGAATTGGTTGGATGGTCACATCCAGAGGGTTGTGGTCAAAGGCTCAGACTTCCAATGGACATCAATGACCAGTGGTGCCTTCATGGGTCTGTACAGGGACCAGTGGTATTTAATACCTTCATCAATGACACCCAAAGGGATTGAGGGCACCCTTGGCAGGTTTGCAGGAGACACCAAGCTGAGGGTGCAGTGACAACCCTGAGGGACAGACCCATCCAGAAGGACTTGGACAAGCTCAGAAGTGGCCCATGGGAATATCATGACCTTTAACAAGGTCAAGTTCCAGGTGCTGCACATGGGTCAGGGTGACCTCCAGCATCAATCCAGGCTGGAGATGGGCAGATGGAGCAGCCCTGGGAGAAGGACCTGGAGGTGCTGGGGTGTGAGAGCTGGACATGCCCCAGCCCAGAATCTCCTGAGCCCTGGGCTGATCCCTCAGCGTGGGCAGCAGGGGAGGGGAGGATTCTGCCCCTCTGCCCCACCCAAGTGAGACCCCACCTGCAGAGCTGCCCCAGCCCTGGGGCCAACAGCAGAAGGACGTGGAGCTGCTGGAGCGAGTCCAGAGGAGGCCACAGAGATGCTCTGAGGGCTGGAGCCCCTCTGCTCTGGAGCCAGGCTGGGAGAGCTGGGGGTGTTCAGCCTGAAGAAGAGGAGGCTCAAGAGAGGCCTCAGAGCCCCATCCAGTGCCTAAAGGAGAGCTGGAGAGGGACTGGGGACAAGGGACGGAGTGACAGGACAAGGGGGAATGGCTTCTCACTGCCAGAGGGCAGGGTTAGATGGGATGTTAGGAAGAAATTGTTCCCTGGGAGGGTGGGGAGACCCTGGCACAGGGTGCCCAGAGAAGCTGTGGCTGCCCCAGCCCTGGAAGTGTCCAAGGCCAGGTTGGACGGGGCTTGGAGCACCCTGGTCTAGTGAAAGGTGTCCCTGCCCATGGCAGGGATAGGATGAGCTTCAAGGTCCCTTCCAACCCAAACCACCCTGTGATTCTATGAATCCAGGTCTGAGCTCTGTTCACAGAATAAATCCTGGGGTGGAGCTGGACCAGAGCCACCCACAGCAGCCCAGGCCAGGGCTGGGAGCTCAAGCCTGGGCTCACATGGAGCTCCTTGCCCATGAGTGTGTGAGGAGGTCCCAGGGGAGGCTGGTCAGGGCAATTTGGGTGTGTCAATGCCCTCAGGACCTGCTAAGTCAGACATTGGAAGGGGAGGTGGTGGAGGCACCATCCCTGGAGGTGTTCAAAGGGTGTCTGGATCTGGCTGGGTGATGTGATTCAGGGATTATGGGTCTACAGTGGCAGTGTGGGGTGAACTTGGGTGGATGATCTTGAAGGTCTTTCCAACCATGATGATTCTATGGGAAGTGGGACCCAGCCCAGACTGCGGATCATGACTGTTGGTGGGGCTACAGGGATGGGGGGAAAAGGCAGGGAACCAATGGGGGGGTATAACTCTGGAGCAGCCGGAAAAGGGAGCTGCTTCTTGGTGCTGCTCATCTTGGTAAAGAATGAGGGAGCAGGAAAAGGATTTTTCTGGCATTGAGGTTGTTAAACAGAGAAGAGTTGGATGCTCTGAGGTTGAACTTCCATGGATCTGCAGATGAGCAAGAAACCCAGCAAATGGTGCTGGGCTGGTGGGGGAACAGTGAGGTAGCCTGGGGGGGTTAACTGTAAACTCAGCAACATGCTGGTTTGGGCAGTAAAATCAGAATCTTTGAGGCTGGACAAGCCTCAAGATCATGGAGTCCAACTGTTCCCCAGCACTGCTAAGGCCACCACAAACTCATATCCCCAGGTGCCACAACCACACATTCTTTTAAATCCCTCCAGAAATGGTGACCACCACTGCCCTGGGCAGCTGTGCCTCAAAAGGGCTGGACAACACTTTTGGGGAAGAAATTTTTCTTAATGTCCAGCCTAAACCTCAGTCTGCCCTGGCTGGCTCATCACAGTGATGTTAAATTACACAGAATTTTGGGGCTGTCTGGGGCAGGAATTGCTCCTGGGAGCAGTAGGTGGATGTCTGTTGGCAGGAACGACCTCTCCATATGGATCTCATGGGGATCCATGGAGAGAGTGGTGAAGGTGAGGTGAGGAAAGCCCTGTGAGTAGGCAGGAGCCTTCTAGAGCTTTCTTGAGAGCTACATGAATGAATCAATTGGGCTTTTTCCTTCTCCCTGCATCATACCAGGGAAAGGCCTCTCTCACTCCTTCCCCACAGGGATCCTGTTGCTATCTCCATCTCCATCTTAAACCATTTGCCTAATGAGGTTTGAGCGAGGCAAAGGTTTCTGCCAGCTGAAACATCGTATTTTCTACATTGGAGCAGTTTATCAGGAATTGCGTCCTTAGGAAGTGTGTGGCCAAGTGTGCAGCTCTCCAGGGCAGCTGGGATCCCTAAGGACTCATCAGTAGCTAAAATACAATAGTTGGGAAACCTTCTCAGGCCGTAGAGCCCAGGGTTCCCTGTGACTCGATGTTAATCACATCTACCTGTCCTCTTGCCCCACTGCCCTCAGTGGTTTGGCAGTTTTTGGCCCCAAAGGTTCTTTTCACCCCATGGATTGTGTGAGCTCTGGCTGAACCAGGCTGGAAGTGCACTAACAGGGATGGAGACATCAAGTTACAATCTGGGAGAAAGAAGCTTCCCAGGGAACTGCTGGGATTTCCAGGAGGCCTCCAGCTTGAATTCCTCTCCTGGTGCTTTGCCTGCCCCTCCAGGAAGCGAAGATGCCAATGTAGGGGATTCTGGTGTGGGAGGAAATGTGCTGGAGCTCACGTATGCCTTGAGCAACAATTTGGGAAGGGCGTTGAGCTATTCCCACCAAGCAGGGCTCAGAGGCAGCTGTGGATGTACTTTGTAGGTCTGTGTGCAATCAAATATCCCCTTAATCTGCTGCACTTTGGTAGAACTCCAGATGTGTGTTTTTAAGGCTTCTGGCTAGGTCTGGACATGACTGTGGCGTGTGGGAGGTTGTTGCTAGGGATTCACCCTGGAACCAGCTGGGGTGTCTGGCACTGAGAGATTCATGGAGCACACGGACACACTGCAGGGTTGGGCTAAGGACTGAGAGCTCCTGAAAGCAGCTGGAGGAAGGAGCAGCTGGCTCAGGTTGGAGGACACGAGGATAGGGGTCACACTGCAGGGTGTTTAAGGGACAGCTCTTGGCTCTGGAGGAACAGGATATGGGCTGCCTTGGCCAACTCTTCCACCCTGTGCAACAGGGACACTTGGCATGAGAGTTTCTGGGTAAACCTGCCTGTCAGCTCCAACAACTGCCAAGGAGAGGGAGGGAGAGAATTCCAGGTTGGACAGGGCTTGGAGCAAGCTGGTCTAGTAGGAGGTGTCCCTGTGCATGGCAGGGGGTGGAATGAGATGAGCTTTAAGGTCCTTTCCAAGCCACACCCTTCTGGGATTCCATGGCTGTGTGATTCCTGCTGCTCCCTGTCACTCCTTTCCAGGAGCCAGCACAGGGTGCCCTTCCAGCAGGAGAGCTGCTCAGCTGTTGGCTGCCTCCCGACCTCTGAAGCAGGCTGTGGTGTGAAGAGGTATATCCCTGTGGGCTGCTCAGAGGATGGGGTGGTTCTGGGATCTGTCCCCTCTGGCCCAGCATGCAGGGCATGGATCAGCCCCCTGGGCCCAAGGGGAGCAAGGATGAGGCTGGAGGCTCTGCACATCCAAAAGGACTTGGCCTGAGAAGCATTGGAGAGAGGAGGGTGAGGGGCTGAGGTAGGTAAAACTGAGTGTGGAGAAAGTGATGAGGAGATGCAATTCATTAATAACCTTCATTTAATCCTTTATGACACTGGCATGAGTAGAAATGTCACAGACTCATTCACAGTACTGGTAACATTTGCATTGCTGTGGGTTAATAACAAAGCCCTTGATGTCAAGTACAAGACAATCACTTAATACTTTTTTAAAATATAAAATAAATGCTTAGAAATATCTGCTGTTATTGCTATTAAATTCCTGAGTTATGCTAAGTTCTCCCCATCCATCAGATGCTCCCTGCTATGAGCAGCGCCTGCTCCTCTGCCCCGAAGCTCCGTGAGCTCTCGTGCAGGGTCGGGCCCTGGAGGCTCACCACGGCCCGCAGGGAGATTTTCTGTGGAGGGAAAGCAAAGGGAATCCCAGTGAGCAGCTCCTCGCTGCCTCAGCACAGGGAAGTTCAGTGGCCAGAGGAAACACCAACATTTTTGGCAAGACCAACAGATCAGCTCCAGAACTATGTGCCTGCCTCCCACCTGTGCTCTGGGCTGGCTCCATCATTTGCCTTGTCCTGGAGGAAAAGCCCCTGTGGCTGTGACAGGTCTGGAAGTGAAGTCAGTTAAAGCCAATTAAGAGTTCAAGGCAGCCCGGTACTGGAGCCATGGTAACACAGAAGGGACAGACCCTGTGGGGGTCACTTAGAGCTGCTCAGGGGGCTCCAGCCCCAATGACTGATCCATCCAGGTTAACAGCTGGACTCCATCACCTTAAAAGATCTCATCCAACCAAAATGATTCCATGATTCCATAAAATCTAAGGCAGCCCAGCTGCCCCCTTGTCTTGGGGATTGGTATCCCATATCCATACGGACATTGTTTCTCCCTATTTCCCCCTCCCCACTTCCCCCTTCCCGGCTCGGGAGTACCACGATGTATATGTGAGCTTGGCCCGGGATCCTGGTGGGGGCGGGCCGCTCTTTTCCGCTTTGGGTTTCGGGGCCACAGGACATCGTGGGTGAAGGCGTGTGTGTATCCAGCCGGGATACACATTGCTGCATTATAACTTAGCAGACTCCTAGCTGGGAGCAGCGCCGCGGGTGCTCGGCTGGGAACACAGAAGGGTCGGGTGGGTTGCAGGAAGCCTTCGGCTCCGGGGTTTGTGGCTACACTGTAGCTCAGCCCACCCCTTCGAGCCTGCCTGCCCTGCTCTCCTGCACTGCTGGATCCGGCACCACCCGTCCCTGTCTGTCCCTGCTCCCGATCACTGCCGCACGTGGACTTGCCTCCCCCGCTCTGCACGGCTGCTGCCCGCTTGGTGGGTGATACTGAAGTTCATTGCTCCCCAGTCGGACCTGCCTGCCTGCACTGCTTGCTGCC
>VZRZ01007008.1:29865-46252 GCA_013398175.1 Climacteris rufus
CACTGCGGCCTCTGCCCCTGCAGCCGAGGGGTCACTGCAGCCGAGGGGTCACTGCGGCCTCTGCTTCAGCACGGGCCGACAGCGGCCCTGCCGGGTGTGCCTGTAACTGCACCGCAGGGGAAACTGGTCACCAGGTGAGGAAGGGTCCTTAGTGGGTTCCTGTTTATTTTGTTGTTGCTGTTGTTGTTGCTGTTGTTGTTGCTGTTTACGTGTCTTGTTATATATATACATATATCCTACTAAAGAACTGTTACTCCTTTACCCATATCTTTGCCTGAAAGCCCTGTAATTTTAAGGTTATAACAATTTAGAGAGAGGTGGTCATGTTTCTCCACTCTAGGGAGGTTTCTGCCTTCCTTGGCAGACACCTGTCCTTTTAAACCAGGACACTGACACCAGCCTATTCAGAAGCAGAGATCATTAACTTAATTTTACCTGGAAGTCACGAATGTAGGTGAGGAAGAAGCTGAGGAAGGAGAACGCCAGTGACCACTCGGAGATGGTGCTGATGAGGTGGGGAGTGTAGCCCTGTGTTACAAGGGGGAAAAAATCAGTGTGAAAACTGCTCTGGAACCTGCAGTGGCACAAGGATGGCTTGTGACGTGACATCCCATGTGAGATCCTGCATCCACAACTATTCCCACTGGAGAGAAAAATCCCTTATTGTATCTGGAGTTTACAAGAATGAAGTGCTGAAGAGTGAGAATGACCAGGGAAGCACCAGCTCCAACTGGGATGATGGCCACTGGGAATTTAATACCCACCTGCAAAACCTGAAGGCTCAATCCAGAACTCAACTAACAAAGAGCAGGGAGGTTCAAGGCCCTCCTCCAGATGCAGGAGGGATTAATTTAAAGTCACACTTGAAGATCCAACTGTTTTGTGGGATCATCAGAACTTCAGCAAGTGCTGGTACAGGCTGCCCAGAGAAGCTGTGGTTGCCCCGTCCCTGGAAATGTCCAAAGCCCAGCAACCTGGGATAGTGGAAAGTGTCCCTGCCCATGGCAGGGGGTGGGACTGGATGGGCTTTAAGTCCCTCCAAACCCACCCCAATCTGGAATGCCACGATTCCAAGGAGCTGCCAGCTGGCTCAGCTCTCTCCTCTCCCACCCCAGTACACGTGTGGAGCTGCAGAAAGTTCCCACCTGTCACTGCAAATCCACCTGGGTTTGGTCCCATTTCCCCCCAATCACTTACACTTTCCTGGGGGTCCCAGTGCAGCTTCTGCACCAGGTTAGTTCCATACAGGCCACTGTACAACACAACTGAGGACACAAACACTAAGGGAAGAGGTTAAGGAAGATTCAAGGCCAAGAATGAGAAACATGGAACTTCCAGATTGTGTCGAGCTGAGGCTGTGAATTCTCAGCCTGAGGAGCAGTAACAGTGCCAGGGTCTGTTCACATTGTGCCCTTCAACCTGCAGGTTGTCCCAACACACTGGTTACTGTCACGTGAAAAAGTTAATTTGAACCTAAATCCATCATCTTTGTTCTCTGTGTGCTGCATCTCGTTATTCCTCTGATCAAACACCGTGTCCTCATGGAAGTGTTTAAGCTATAGGCAGATGTGAGCACTTACAGAGCATTTTGATTTAATTTTACTGGTATTTTCCACACTAATAAGAGCCTAGATCTCTTTCTCTGATGGCTTTTTGATGTCTCAACTACCTTGAATTCTTGCTGCAGGTCATAGATTGGAATTACGTATCACCTGCAGCAAAGAGGGGTTTTGGCTTTTCTGTTTCCCTCTTAGTTGAGGTTTGCTAACTGCTTTGGATTTCAAAGAGCAGCCAAAGAAAAACCCTATGTGACAATGATCCTCCATATAATCCAAGACCTGTATCTTTCTGGAGTGTTTGATGTCACTTTTTCAACATCTTACAGACAGAAGATACCCAAACAAGTGCTCCTGCCTTCACAAATGAAACTCAGATCATTAATTTTATAGACAACCTGATTATCATAGGATTAAGATACTAACTTCTTCAGTGGTTAATGAGATTAAACATCAAGAGCGTCCTGATGTGAAAGATTAATTTTGGTGGTGAACGAGGCTGAACTTCCTGGCACAAACATGACTTTGAGAACCCAGACTTCCAGAGCTAATGAAAAAATGGATGGGAGTAGTTTGGGAGCTCTGGTTACTGATCTGACCATGGACACCCAATTCTTTGCTAATTGAACTGGACAGCCTTAGGAGTTGGTTGTTACCTGCCTGAGGTCCACGTGAACTGGGAAGAATTTAATCATCATGATATTAAAAAAACCTGGTTCCCATCCCCCCTCATTAGAATGGGTCATTAACTGCCCTGCACTGGACTGGTAGTTCTGCTGTTCCACTCCAGCACAGGATCAGAATTTTCATAGATTCTGAGAATTGTTTAGGTTGGAAAAGACCTCTGAGGTTGAGTCCAATCCCCCAGCACTGCCAAGGCCACCACTGACCCATGTCCCCAAGTGCCACATCCACATGGCTTTAAATCCCTCCCAGGATTGGGACTGCCCTGAGCAGCTGTTCAAGGGCCTGACCACCATTTTGGGGAGAAATTTTCCCCAATATCCAAACCAAACCTCCCCTGGCACAGCTTGAAGCTGTTTCCTCTCGTTCTGTCCCTTTGCTCCTTGGGGAACAAAGCCTGATCCCCATCTGGCTGCCCCCTCCTGTCAGGGAGTTGTGCAGAGCCTCCTTTGCTCCAGGCTGAGCCCCCCCCCAGCTCCATCAGCCACTCCTGGTGCTTCAGACCCTTCCCCAGCTCTGTTCCCTTCCCTGGACACACTCCAGCCTCTCAATGTCTTTCCTGCCATGAGTGGCCCAGAACTGACCACAGGATTTGAGGTGTGGCCCCAGTGGTGCCAGCTCAGGGGACAGGCACTGCCCTGGTCCTGCTACCACACCAGGGCTGCCACAGAATATGCTTCCTTCTGTCCTCCAGTACCACTTACAACCATTTCACCCAAGGCCACAAACTTCCCGGTCCCCATCTTTCCCTTGTTACATTATGAGCTCTTAATTTAGAAAACACTCTGAAAATTTCCCTTTTCTACCCCTTCCATAGTTATATATGTACACATCATTATTTCTACAACTTCCCTATAATTTTGGTTAGACCACTTTGGTACAAAAACCTCTACAGATTTGAGGTTTGTGGGGTTTTGGCATCTGTACGAGGAGATTAACTTGCAGCAGATCACATTGTTGCATTTTAGTTTCCCCCCAGTTTGGCTCCTCTCTGTTCAAAGCTGAAAATCTTGTTTGCTAATACCAAAAATTTCTGTTAGGGTCAACAATTCTCCAAGTTTCTTGGATGATTTCCTTGCTCTCTGCCAAGCCCCCTCAGCAGGTGAGGGCCCTTCTCCCTTCTCTATGGATAACCAGCCTGTGCTGCACTGTCTCTGCTCCTGTGACTCCTGAAGATTCTATAATCCTGCAGCAGCAGGGATGGGAGTCCAGTGAGATGCTCCCGCCCTGGGAAATGGGGCGCATGGTTCAGTGTTGGTATTGGCTGCCAGCCTGGAAATGAGTGAGATTGGTGGGGATTAAATCAGTGGCCTGGATACAGCTGCAGATGGGACAGTGTTTAAACAATGAGTTTTGTACTTGTGCCTTTGGAATTCAAAACTTTCAGTGTTGTCACCCTGTATGACACACAACAGTTTAATTTTCAAATCCAATGTTCAGGTCCATTGAGATGAGTTGGGGTTCAGTTTTCTGACTGTTCAATGGAGAGGAAAAGGGCCTCTATTATGGGTGGGTTTGCCCACATTTGGCATACACTGACGAGCAGGAATGGCCTCCCATTGCCAGAGATGCTCTATTTCTCTAAATCCCTCAGCTACTTCCAGTACTTGGAATTCAGAGCTAAAGGGGGATGATGAATTCCAGTGCCAAAGGAAGGTTGTAGGGAATGCCAGTCAGAAATAACTTGTCTTTTGAACTGCAGGATGGGCAGGGAGGAGATCAAAGTCCCTCCTGACTCACCCTTGGAATGTGCTCCAGAATCGTCTCTCCGACAAGTGCCAGCACTTCATCCCTGCTCTGGAGCCAGCTGGCACAACCACTCTGGCTCCACATGGTCTGTTGGAGTATTTCCTCTTGTGCTACATTCTGGGTTTTTAGTTGTATCCAGCTATAACTCTCTGCACCATTCCTGCCCCCAGGAAAACACTTTTATTTCTTACTTGGCTTTTTCCTCTATTGAAACCACCCATCTCTTATGCACACTTCTCTTTGGCCCCATCCTTCCTAATTTGTTGGGGAAGATGAATCAGGAAAGCCCTATAAATATGATTACCTAGTAAAAGAAACTGAGATTGAAATGAAATCAAGTTTTGAGATTACAAAGCTTAGTAACTAGAAAACAATACCCTCTACCTGCAGTGACTTCAGGGGTCATAGTGAACCCTGCTGGTTGACAGAGGAAGAGAAGTCATAAAATGTGAAGTACTGTGATAACACAACGATTCTTACAGGCTGTATGTAAATGCCATAGAATTTTTATCTTGTGTTAGATTGGTTAGTGAAAATTAGAATATTCAGCAGAGAAGAGTTTTTATGACACTGTAAAGAAGAGCTCGCTCTCTTTTTGGATCATTGCCCGCCTGCCTCTCTTAGCTCTCTCTCTCTCTCCTATTTCTCTGGCCTGCCTCATGCTGCTTCTGCAGCCCCTCGCAGGCAATAAACCTCCTGTTCTAACACCTGAAGCAAGAGATCTCTCGTCTCCATCCGTCCCATCCGTCCATACCGAGAAACAGAGCTTCCACACTAATTTAGTCAGACCTCTTGGGCATAAACTCCTAATTTTTCCTACTTTCAGTCTCCGGTGCAGTAGAAAAGGGGAGGAGAAAGGGTGGTAACCATCCCTCTTATCTTTTTTTTAATATCCAGGAGGCATATTAAAAATATTAAAGGGATTAACCCTTTTCTCTGAAGTTCCCAGGTTGGAATACAGAAGAGAGTACACTACAGGGTGTACAGTTAAAGATGGCAGGCCTCTCATGGCACACGGTGGTGGTTAAATTAAAGGTGTAAATCCTCTGGAGGCTGCTGGGTTTTGATGCCACTGCCCAGCCAAAGGATACTGCTCAGGATACTGGAACAGCTCCACAGGAACACGGCCAGGCGGGCCCAGAAAATGTCTTTGCTGTGAAGTTCTGGCTGCATCAGGAAGGACAGGACAGTCTGAACCAGCATGTGAATGGCCCCCACTCCGAAGGTCAGGCAGGCTCCCAGCACGTGAATGTAGTACAGGATGCATTTCTAGGGAAAGAAAACGCTGCCTGTGCACAACCTGGTTTCATTTTCTTCTGTAAACCTCCGGCATTCACCCCCTCAATGACCTTCTCCCACCCCAAGCTAAGCAGTTCTGGAATGTGCCAGTCCTCAGGAGACTTTTCCTGACAGCCCAATTGGGAGCTGTCTGGAAGCCAGAACCTGCCAGCCCCTGGAACTGTTGCTTTTGTTAAGTTCTTGTGGTGAAGTTACAGGTCACAGCTGTACCTTTACTACAGGAATTTGTGAGAACACTTCTAATAAACAATGGACAATATCACAGGAATTGGGTGAGAGAATCCCAGCAAGTGGGCAGGGAATGGGAGTGACAACAATTTCTATGAAAGATTTTGGAATACAGGACAAACACGACACAGTCCTAGTACCCAAAACTGGATTAAAAATAATGAGGTTTTGCATTTCTCTGAATGACTCTGGTTTGAATAAAGGTTGTTTGTCAAATCAGTGTCTTGGAATGCTGTGAGGGAAAAAGGTTCAATCAAGCAGCAATACTTAAAAACACTACATGAGAACCAACTGTCAAATAGCAAAAATAATTAAAACTAGAAGATGTTCCAAAAAAGCCCAACCCAACTTAACATTTATTATTAAAATATATGCCCTGGAAAACCACATATGTTCAAGACCTTTCCTCTCATCCTCAGCTCAGCACAGGACCCAGAGACAGGGAATAATCTTACCTGATGCACAAGGCAAGGCCTGGCAGCCTCCTGCACCCCAATCATGCAGGAGATGTTTCCTGCCTTAAAACATGAGATTCTCTGTGTATTTTACTGGGTAACTCTTAATATCATGCAGTGGACTCACCCTTTCCTTGTGTACTTTCTGTGCTGCATCTGCAGTGGGAATTGCTATTTAAGAAATACGCAGATTGCAAAGATGTGTGCTCCAAAATCATGTGCTGTGCAGGGAGGAAGTGTCAGCAGAGAGAAATTCTCTATTTTCACACTTTGGATTCTTCACACACTTCAACCACCAGTGGATTCCAGGGGGATTTAGCTCCTTTTGCCTCTGGGGGTGGCCCTAAGCCTGTCCTCAGCATCTCTGGGACATGCAGGTGCATCACTCCCAACTTTTTTCTTGTTCAAGACTACATATTACATAAATTGTTATCAAATTAACATGCATCTCCTGTGTTTTGATTATGGTGAAATCCACAAAAGTAGACAAACCCTTTCTTGATGGGCAGTGGACGGAAATCATGTAGTTAAGCAGAGCCTGGAGAATTCTCCTTGGTGGGTGTGGGAAGGGAAGCTGTGACCCCTGAGGGCTTTAAAAATAGTGAATAGATTGAGGCTTCCAAAAGAAAAAACGCTAGAGTGCTGTGGTTTCTAAGATAGGGGCTGCTGAGGCACTTGGAGAGCTGTGCTAGGGAAAAAGGTGGAGCCTTCCAGGAGCTTTTCCTCTTTGGTTTCCCCTGTCCCTAATCCAGCAGGAGCCCAAGGTGACTCTGCAGCCTGGGGTGGCTACAGGCACCACTACAGAGCCCCAAAATCCATCAGGTAATTAACGTAATGAGGCTGGCAATTATACAATCATCTGGCAAGTACAGCTAACAATGGGGACCTGCTCATAGTGTGATGGGTGAGAATATCAGGTTTGGGTTTTTTGGAGTAGAAGGTAAGGGGAAGAAAAAGAATAGAGACTGGATGGAGAAATTCAGGAGAATTAACATAGCAGGATTTTCAAGAATTGAGAAAGTTTGAAGGAAAATCCAACCCAAGAGAGTTGGGCTTGTGGGGCAGGGTGGTTTTGTTAGCTTTACTTCTAGTTGCAAAAAGTGTTTACTATTTGAGACCTGATTCTCCTGAGTCAAAATACAGCACAGTTGTGGGCCTTCAATCTGGATCTTCAGCTTTCAACCCCCCTGGAACAAGATCCAAGTGTAGCTTCTGCAAAGCTTAGGGGATTATTAGTGTTTTGAAATGTCATGAAAGCTGTTCACAAGTCCCAAAGCAAATAACTAACAAATTATAAGCCAAACCTTAAAATTTTTAAGTTTTCTGTAGTAAATTTGACAAAAAAGCCATTTGCCATGTAAAGTTTTGCTTTCAGTAAATCCCCAGCTTATCAGGTATCTCAGAACAGCCACAGCAGGTGCAGAGCAGTGCAGGCGAAGCACAAACCTGGAAATTGGCAATAATGCAAAGTCCAAAGCAGCTCATCCATCCCAGTGTGAGGCCCAGCTTATTCAGCTTGAGGATCTTGGGTTTCTCTGGGCTTAGGGCAGACACTTGTTTGTACCGGACGTACATGGTAGCCATCCCTGCCAAAGAGAGCCAAATGCAGTCAGACTCTTGCTGGGGAGCAGCCTCCTTTTTTTACCTGGTAAGATGCTAAGTGACATAGGCAACTCATAAAATACAAGAATTTTTTTAGGGCACGCTGAAATAGGAAAGCTGAGAGGCTGGAAGTGAAAAATGAAATAATATAATGGCAAAGAAGTGAAATTAATAGATTTTTCTGACTATTTCATTTAAAAGCCTTATTAGGTTGTTCCCCCCTCCCCCCCATGGTTGCAGCACAGTCAACGTGACTGCCTTGAATTTGCATATTTATTGCTTTTACTTGCCTGTTAGTTTTTTTAATGCATTTTTTGCCCTTCTGGAATCTGCAGTTGCCATGCTGACTTTGTGGATAACATCCCTGACACCCACTTTGGATTGCTTAAGAGAATTGAGATTTATTGCTCAGTATTTCATTTTTGACTGAGAATTCTGGGCTGTTTAATCATCTGGAGAAGGAAATGAACTTGTTTAAGGCTGTTGTATTCCAGAACTGCCTGCAACTCACCAAGGACAGCTTTCTGTACTCACCCAAGAAGGTTGAAACATTTAACATGATCCCAAATAAGCATCTTTCAGGTGGTATTGTCCCTGTATCACTGGAAAAGATAAATGGAGTGATACATATCCTATATTATCTGTATCTATACTAAAAATTCTTCCAATACAACTTTACTTATTTCAGTCTATAAAGGAAATGTAAGAAAAAATCCTCCCAGATGTTTTTTTACTGAATTTTTCATTACTCGAACTGTGCTGTGCCAGTTTTAGAGCTGTAGAAATCACCATGGTAAAGACAAGCTGGCCTTGGAGCAGGGAATGATCATGCTTGCAGTAACTGTTCCGTTCATATTGATCTGGATTCCATAAAAGCTGAATAAAAAGGATTAAAACTGGAAAAAAATGACGAACATGGAAAACCAAAAGCAAAGCTTGGGTACAGCCTTGATAGAATGAAGTTGGGAATGTAGATTTTAGTATGGATTTACTGGTGCAACAAACCTGGTGACAGCAAGAGGCTTCACTCTGAGCAGGGGGGTAGTGAGGCAGCCCCAGTTCTCTTGTTCATCATAATTTTAAGGCTATGTTCACAGAGCCAAAGCTTAGAGTTTTGCACAAAACCAGACACCTTTAAATAGAGTAAAACACAAATCCTAGAATCCCAGAATGGGTTGGGTTGGGAGGGACCTTAAAGCCCATCTCATTGCAACCAGGGACACCTTTCACTATCCCAGGTTGCTCCAAGCCCCATCCAACCTGGCCTGGGACATTTCCAGGGATGGGGCAGCCACAGGTTTCCTGGGCAATCTGTGCCAGGGCCTCCCCACCCTCACAGGCAGGGAATTTCTTCCTAACATTTAACCAGAATTTCCCCTTTGTCAGTTTAGTATCACCTATAACGATATACATAATGGCTATAAACAGTAACTTTAGAACCAGAGCTGTTGGGTAAGAACTGCTGTTGTAAGTTTGGAGTTGGGAAGAATTCAGGGAGCAGGGTCAGTTCAGCACTCTCACACAGAGTGGACATCACTGACCTGATGTAGGGCACCAAAGGGTCGACGTGGTGCAGGACAATTGCAGTAATGTAGGAAAACACAAATGATGCTGCTGACCACACAACCAGAGCCACAGGCAAGAATGAGAGGCCTTGCTGGAACCACCACATTTCAGGGCT
This sequence comes from Climacteris rufus, assembly GCA_013398175.1. Taxonomy (NCBI): domain Eukaryota; kingdom Metazoa; phylum Chordata; class Aves; order Passeriformes; family Climacteridae; genus Climacteris; species Climacteris rufus. The sequence goes on from VZRZ01007008.1 coordinate 39,120, forward strand.
GACTTCAAACTCCAGACGCTGTGAAGAACCAAATGCAAAGGTTTACTAAGGATTCTCAAAGGTTTACTGAGAGTCTCAAAGATTTACTGAGATTCTCAAAGGTTTAATGAGAGTTCTCAGAGGTTTACTGTGCTTCTCAAAGCTTTATTAGAATTTTACGATAAGTCCTCTTAAGTTGTGCTTTCTTTGAGGCAGGCTGCTTCCCATACAGCAGTTTGATATTGCTCTCAGTCCTTTCCTGCAAACCCGAAGTGAACACTGACTTCTCAGAAGAAATCATAAATAAGCAGAATTAAATTTGGAAATGTTAATTCTGAAATACTTAGAAGATCATTAGAAACCAGTACTGTCATGTTACTGCATGGCTTGGATTTGTTGCTGACAGAAAAAGGTCAAGTGGGTCACTGTGAGTACGTGACTCAACTTTCTTCTCAGCCTTGTGTCACAACACTGGGTCAGCAGAGTGAACTGACAGAGAACGTGTCCCCACAGTGACACTGCAACTGATGCTGGCTGTGGTGGAGCCTCCAGCTTCCTTTAACAGCTTCAGCTGGGCAGACGTGGAAGAAATGACCCAAAATTACTCCAATACCTGCCCTCATTTCCTCCCTGTCAGGCTGTGTGACTCGACATCCATTACAGAGTCACAGGGCTGGAAAGGACTTTGAATCCCATCCAGTTCCACCCCCTGCCATGGGCAGGGACACCTTCCACTATCCCAGGTGGCTCCAAGCCCCATCCAACCTGGCCTGGGACACTTCCAGGGATGGGGCAGCCACAGCTTCTCTGGGGACACCGTGCCAGGGCCTCCCCACTCCCCCAGGGAAGAATTCCTTCCCAATATCCCATCTAACATTACCATCCTTTAGTTTCACACACATAGGTTTTATTTTCCACTCTGAGCCCTCTTTGCTTCAGAGTCTCATTTCTTGTCTCTCCATAAGGTGCTGATGGGCTCTCTCAAAGCTCTGGGGGGTTTCCTCGGCTCATTGTGCTGATGTCGAGCAAAAAGTTCCATTTCCCGACATCTCTTCCTCCCATCCTGTCTAGATTTGGGTATTGCCAAGAAGAAGCCTGTGCTGATGTAGCTGACAGAGTGGGACAGAAGATGACTTTCCCATTCTGCAACTTTTTTTTTTTCCCAATAATTTGGTTTTAGAATTTATTAATGTTTAGAATGAAATGCCAGTGAAAATGTTAAAAAAATATTGTGGGTGAAATCAAAACTGAAGTAATGTTTAAATCACCCCATTTATTCTATGCTGAAAAGTTAACTTTAAGAAGATATCACCTATGGAGGTTTCAAAAAATAAAACCAATTCTTTTGTGGAAAATGAATCTGAACTTTCCCATGGATTGTAATATCAATGTTAACATAGCAGGGCACCATCCACTACAGCAGGTTGCTGAGCTCCACCCAGCCTGGCATCACAAGTTCTCAGCTGTCTGAGCTCACTGCTCACAGCCCCAACCCTCAAACGCAAGGGTTACTCACAGCAGCTGCTATTTTACAGGTGGGAGGAAAAGGTCCCTGTGCAGTGGAGTGAAATGCTGACTCTGTACTCACACTGTGCAGTTCTCTAAATCCCAGCCTGAAGCAAATCTGTGTCTCACCCCCCGTTCTGTAAGAGCCAGAAGGTGCAGCTGTGCCACCTTGGTGAACTCATAGGCAGAACTGTGACTCCTCCCTACTCTTGCTGCAAGAAGGAAGTAATTTCCTACTGGCTTCCAACACAAAGTTAACCAGAGCTATTTCAGCATCCCAGAATGGCCGAGGGGGAAAGGGGCTCTGGAAGTCACCTGGGCCACCCCCCTGCTCAAGCAGGGCTACCAGAGCCAGTTGTGCAGGATGACATCCCAAGGATGGAGATACTACAACCTGTCTGGGCAGCCTGGGATGACCACTGCCAGTCACCCTCACAGGGAAAAAGTGTTTCCTACTGATCACCAGTGTTTTTACATAGTTAAAACTGGAGACTGTAAATGGAATATGAAAAAGGACAAAGGCGAAGAGCAAATAACGGACAGTGCAGATCCAAGGACATCCAGGCAAAGACCTGTATGTGAGAAAAGCAAAATAATGTTGAAACAAATCAGAAGGAAGCACAGCACTGAGAGGTTTTAGGAGGGCATGGCATGGGGTGTCAGAGGCTAAAAGAAAGTAGAAAGAGAAAAGGAAGAAAGAGGAAGCACCAAGACTAGAAAGTCTCATGGGAAGAAAAAAAAAGTTGAAACACAAGTGGGTGAATCTTGCAAAAGATCAGAGCTATCAACCTTCACAACCCTTGAACAGAATGGACAATTACAGCCTGGTGAAGGTTCAGCTGTTTGTGAGGAAGTTGGTTGGTAGTAGGTAAGGGTGTTTAACAGGAGATGTAGTGGATAAGAATAGAGTGACAGAATTCAAGTTGCCTGATTTCTTGCCCATTTTTAAGCTAAATATAAAGTTTGCCATCTGATGATGACTTTAATTTTAAGACTGCAACGTAGCAATTTTAAGACTGCAATGCAATCCCATCTCTGGTATGAGTAAATTGGGAATTTGAAAGAGAAATGCAGATTTTTCATTACATTCTCTGTTAGAGATTTTATGTGCCTGGGTATGTAATTCTCAAATCCAAGCAGTCTGATTACACATTTCCTTTCACATTTAAATATTTGTAGTGCCTTAATTTTATTTCTCAGCTAACAGATTTTTCCCTGCAAACAAACAAACCACATTCCACATACCTGAGAACAAAGGTATCACAGGAAATGTCATTTAAGGGGAATCCAAGGTCATCTTTCTGCTGAAGGCCCAAGTTTGCTTCATTTTTCTGAATCTCTGAGATATAAAGGAAAATAAGCAAGATGTGAGGTACTTCTGTACATCTTACCTTGTTTATTCTTCTTAGCACCTTCTATTAGTCATGATTGCTGACTGGGCATGGGATTAGACTGTTGGACTAACAGGATGTTTTTCCTGTGTTCCAAGTGGCTTAAGGAGTGAAGCTTGTGTGTGGTGGGGTGGTAGAAATGAAGAAAAATCAGAGTTTAAGGCTCTTTGATTTTAGGAGTTGTCTACACAATCATTTAACTTGAAGTGAGGAGCTTTCAAGAAAAGAAATGAATGCAACTAAAAGCAGTGCCCACGGCCATGGCTTTCACCTCAGGAAGAGGACAGAACACAGAGACTTCCCATTTCTTTGTGGACACACATCCCAATGTGCTGCTGCTGCAATGCTACATGGCAGGATAGGGGCTAGAGCAACCTGAGTTTCATAGAATCATGTGGGTTGGAAAAGCCCTCTAAGATCATCGAGTCTGACCATTCCTCCAGCACTGCCACGTTCACCACTAAGCCATGACTCCAAATGCCATATCCACATGGCTTTTAAATCCCTCCAGGGGTGGGGTCTCCACCACTGCCCTGGGCATCTGTGCCAGTGCTGGACAACTCTTTTAGTGAAGAAATTTTCCCCAACATCCAAACCAAACCTCCCCTGGCACAGCTTGAGGCTGTTTCCTCTCATTCTATCCCTTGTTCCTTGGGAACAGAGCCCAACCCCCCCCAGCTGCCCCTCCTGTCAGGAGTTGTGCAGAGCCAGCAGGGCCCCTTGAGCCTCCTTTGCTCCAGGCTGAGCCCCCCCAGCTCCCTCAGCTGCTCCAGCCCATTCCCCAGCTCTGTTCCCTTCCCTGGACACCTCCAGCCCCTCAAGGTCTTGTCGGGAGGGGCCCAGAGCTGCCCCCAGACTGAAGGTGCCCCAGCAGTGCCAGCACAGGGGACGGGCACTGCCCTGGGCCTGCTGGACCCGCCATGGCTGGGACAGCCCAGGGGCCATTGGCCTTGCTGCCCACCTGGGCAACCCTGTGCTCATGTCCAGCCACCCCCAGATCCCTTCCCAGTTTTCCAGCCACTCTTCCCCCAGCCTGGGATGTTCCATGGGACTGTTGTGATCCAAGGGCAGGACCTGGCACTGGCCTTGTTGACTCTGACACTGTTGGCCTCAGCCATGAATCCAGCCTGTCCATTCAATCACGTATTCCATAACTCCTGGCTTCTCCTCCCACAGGTTTGGGGCACTGCTACCTTGGGGCTGCAGAGGGGCTGAAGCTTCCTGGGGATGAGGCTCACGGACAATGCAGACTCTCCACCTGTTGAGGGTATTTACGTGCCTGTGCAGACTGATTTACCTGGGCTATGATGAGCTTAGTAAACCAGCAGAGCTATTCCAAATTTCTCCTTGGATATTGCCCTTACTACACAATAAACATGTTCACACAGGCAGCTCATCAGCACTGTCTGCTCCAGAGCAAGCCTGGCTGCAAAGGAGCCCTCATTCTGTTAGGACTGGGAATCTCTGCACCCTGAGCTGTCATGGAGCCCAGAGCTGAGGCCTGCATACGAATTATCATTGTTTTCATGTGGTCTGGCACAAAGAGCAGCTTCAGTCACATCCCAGAGCTCTGCTGAAGCACAGCTTCTTACTGAAAGACCAGTAAGGCTGGGAGACCCACAGAATCATGGAATCTCCTGAGCTGGAAGGGACCCACAAGGATCACTGAGTTCAACTCCTGGCGCTGCACAGACACCCCAACAATCCCACCCTGTGTCTCCCTGAGAGTGTTGTCCAAGTGCTCCTGGAGCCGTGGCAGCCTTGGGGCCATGACCACTCCCTCAGGGAGTCTGTTCATTGCCTGACCAGCCTCCAGGGGAAGAACCTTTTCCTGACATCCAACCTAACCCTCCTCTGAAACAGCTCCAGCTGTTCCCTCAGGTTCTGCCACTGTCAAAGGGATCAGAGATCAGAGCTGCCCCTCGGGAGAAAGGAGTAGTCTCCCAGAAGATTCATCCTGACAGGGACTGGAGCTGGTTGGGCTCTGCCAGAGCACTGCAGCTCTGCCCTCTTACTTTCCCCAGCAGAAACCCCTCACAAACTCTCCTTACACTAAAAGCCACTTTGTAAATCTTCCTCCATTAAATTCTCTTCTCTCATACAAGATCTGCCCTGAGTTCTTATCTCCCTTCATCTCTCTCCCCATTAAATATTTCCCAGGGGAATCAAATCAGTTTTCCCAGTGTTCTGGGGTCAGACTGTACACCTGCAACACAGGCTTTGCTCCATGCAAACCCCTGTGCACAGTCAGGGCATTGCGTACTCCAGGCTGTCCAAACTTCCCACTGTGTGGTTCCCCCATGTCCCTGCCAGATCCCAGGCTCCGAACGGAGCATCTGGGCACAGAACAAGGCACCCTCAAACCCCAGGAGGCAGAAGGGAATTGCCATGTGCCAGCTGAAAGGTCCTGAAATAAAATTATTAACAGCTCGTTCTGTCCCATTGTTTCCAACAGGGAGAAGGAAAACACACTCCAATTCCTTGTTTTTTCATAAGCTCCTTTCCAAACAGATTATACAACAGCAATGTCCAGCCTCGATCTTCCACATAACTATGATTTTCTTAGACATTTATCCTGATCTTCAGGCACTTTGGAGTTCTAAGAGTTTTTTCTAAGCTCCAGGTTGAGTATCACAGATTGTTTCCATCATCAAGAGCAAGTGAAGGAAGTGTTTCCAAAGCAGAGGAGATTTTAACCCTCTCGGAGGTGTTTCACCCAGTGCAGGAATGCAGCCACATCCTGCCCAGGCTGGAGCATGTGGAATAGAAACTCCAAATGAAAATGAAAGGCGGGCAAGACCATCAAGGGCAGAAAGTTCATGTTACCCGGAATGATAAAGCTGCAACAATGGTTGAAGTACATGGTGAAAAGAGAAATCCCTGGATTACTGCTGATCCCAGGATTGTGAACATGCCTCTTCCCTGCTCTCTTAGCCAGACAGGCAGAGATAAAGCCCTACCAAGGGATACTCCATTTTGTCTCCAGCAAACAGTCCAGGGGACAGTGCTGAGGAATTCGCCTGTGCCTTCCTAAGCAAACAGAGGCTGGATGTGGCTGAGCCCAAACACTCTTTGCACAACTGCCTGTCAGCTCCCACTGATAAGCCACAGGTAAAGGTCACTGATCCTCAAAGTACTGACGTAAGGAAGTAGGAAACATGTCACCTCTGTTGTCCTTGCTGCAGGGTAACGACAGGTGACTCTTTTTGAGTGTTTTCTCAGTACAGACACCAAAAAAGTTGCCATTAAATCTTTTGGGCATGGGGGGCAGCTTTTGGGGGGTCTCTATGCCCTGGCCCTGCCCCTGTTCCCTGACTGGGGAGGCCTGGAGCCAACCCAAACAGTGCCAGATAAAGGACACTGTGACACGGGATGTCCCTAGGACTGCTTGGGACACCTGGCACACTGTGACAGTGGCCGGGTGCTCCGTGTCAGGGATGAATCCACGGCACCTGCCAGTCCCATCTGCCCGAGCACAGAGAGCAGCATTGTGAGCCCTCGGGGCAGAGCCACGGGGAGATTCCCAAGGGACTGCTGGGACTGGAGTCACTGCAAGGTCACGGGGGGAGTAGGGGTGCTGGGGCGTGGATCAGAGAGAGGGAAAAGGAATCAGGATGGAAGGAAGTTTAGGAGAGAAGAGACGGGGAATGGAGGGTGGAAAGTGGAGACTGAGGGCAGAGAGGTGAAGGGGCACAGAGGCGCAGTGGGGTCCCGGGGGCAGAAGGGTGACTGGAAGTGATGCGGGTCATCGAGGATGTGATGGGGGCACTGGGGCAGCAGGGACAGCAGTGGCGGTCACTGAGAATGTGGTGGGGGGCAGAGGGAGATTTTTCAGGGGAGGGAGGGTAGACATCTGAGGTTCCTGGGGGTCCCGAGGGGCACTGGGGGCTCCGGGGCACCCGGTGGTGGCTGGATGACAGACGGTGTCTGAGGAGGTGAGAGGGGACCGCGGAGGGGGTGACAGGAACACCGTGGGTCGCTGAGGGGAGGGACAGGGAGGCCGGCGAGCGGTCGCTNNGACCGGGGAGGGGGTGACGGGAACACCGTGGGTGGCGGAGGGGAGGGACAGGGAGGCCGGCGAGCGGTCGCTGGGGGGTGACAGAACGTCGCTGGGAGGCGGAAGGGGAGGCTGGGGTCGCTGCGGGGTGACGGGGGTGGAAGAGATGCGGGTTTGGGCTTCGGGACCCCTCGTGCCCCCCCCCACCTTCACCTCAGCCGCTCCCGCGCCGTCCTCGCGCCGCCCCGGTCCCGCCCCCG
>VZRZ01007008.1:46276-60567 GCA_013398175.1 Climacteris rufus
CCCCCGGCCGGACGGGAGCCCTGAGGGCGCGGCCGGCGTGTGGGGGAGCCGGGGGGAGCCCGAGGTGGGGCTGGGCCCGTGCCCAGGCTGGACCGGGGTGCGGGGCCCTGGCTGCGCCCTGGGCGGGGGCAGAGCGTTGGCGGGGCCAGGGATGCCCTGGGTCCCTCCCCGGCCTGGTGGAAGTCCCGCGGCAGCCGGGCCGGGGGTTTGCTTTGGAGGACGAGGCGCTCCTGGGCTGTTTCCCCGCCGGCTCGCCCCTTCAGGAAGAGGGAAGAGCCCAGTTTTCTGCACTGGGACTCAATTTTCTGGTCATCCAGGGCAACACCCTCAGGGACCTACGCTGTGACTATGTCTGGTCTCCTGGTGATTGGAGAGGTGCAGCTCTGCGTCCTCCCGAGCTTATCGAGCACAGTCAAGGCCCTGACGCTTTCTCCTCTCCTCCCTCTGACGGGGCTGCCTGAGGTGGCTTTTCACTGATGGAATTTGCCTTGAGGAGGGTGTGGAGAGTGGAATTGAGAGCACCCGTTCTTAGGCCAGTGGTGACCTTTGATTTGAACAGCGTGTATTCCCTACCTGTGCGGATGTCTTTAGAGCTCCCTGTCTTCTTCCTTTCTCTGCTTTATTTGCTGGACTTCAGCCAGGTTTTCTTATTTTTTTCTGATTGTCTCCTACCGATAAATAACAAACTCTTATTCTTGGTCTTCTTTCTCTACTGCTCCTGTTTAACTTTCTGTGGAGAGTTACATCTGTCTGGTCACCTGCTTTCAAGGAAGATGGAACATTGTGAGGGTCCTTGTTTGTGCTGGAAAAGCTGTATTTTTCCACAGCTGCCTTGTGCTGTCCATTTCCTGCAGGTTTCTTGTGTATCTTGAGTTGAACAATGAGATGGGTTAAATCTGGAGAGGAAAAAAGCAAAACTGAAGCTGCAGAAACCTGAAAAAAATGCACATAACTGTTTTTAGGTGGTTGTGCAGCATCACCACAGAGACAAAGCCGCTCCAAATCAATTTAATTTCCGATTTCTCAGTATTGGTACAGTTTTTAGTGCTGTCAGTTGACAGCCTGAGTGGTGTCACCCGCTCTGCTGGGAGAGGTGTGAGGGGACTGGCTGTGCATCAGTCTATAACACAAGTCACTGCTCTGGTGGGAGTTTCTGCTGCTGCTGAAATTTCGGCTGGTGGCTACAAGGTTTTATAGCTGCATTGGGAACATTTGTTTCTTGTAATTTCTTCAACAATTCTCCAAATAACCTTCATTTTCAAGGGAGCATTCCTGTAAAATCATCTTGCTGATGGCAAATGAAATGCTCCTTAGGGCAGCGCCTGGAAACTTCTGATATCCTAAAACCTTGTTTGTGTGCTCAGGTGGGTCTTGCCCCTTTGTGTTGCAGGATCTTATGGTTCTCCGGCCCAGCTGCTGCCTGACCAGTACAATTCCTAATCCCCCCAACCCATGAGTGGGCACCGGAACATCAAGAGGCGATGTGGGGAGTCGCACCTGGAGGGCCCCGCAGGCTGCGGCCACGGCCCCGCCGCCGCCTGCGTGCTCAGCAAACTGGTGCAGTTGCCCACACCCCCCCTGTCCAAGCACCAGCTCAAACGGTTGGAGGAGCACAAATACCAGAGTGCTGGGCGGTCTCTGCTTGAGCCCCTCATGCAGGGCTACTGGGAATGGTTAGTTGGAAGAGTTCCAGCCTGGATCGCCCCCAACCTGATCACCGTCATCGGACTGTTAATAAATATATTTACAACTCTGCTCTTAGTATGTTACTGCCCAACAGCTACAGAACAGGTGAGTTGTGGACCCCTGACACTCTTTGTTGTGCTTGCTGTCACTGGTTTTGGGTGGGTTCTTGCTTTGGGGAGTGCTGGTTCTTGCTGTTGAGCCCACGGTCCTTGTACTTCTAACTGGTTCTCTGTAAATCTGTGCCTCTCTGTGACCTTGGTATGCAGAGAGAACACGTGTGGGTGTTGGGGTGAGACAGCAGTTCCTGGGGCCAACACGCCTTGTTTGGAGCAGGGTCTGACACCTAACAGCTGTGAGGGACCTGCTGCACAAAGGTCAGACCCACCAGGAATTAGAGCAGTGGCTCTGCAGTCGCTTAGCATGCATGGCAGGAGGAGCTGCTGCCTGTTTACTTTCTGTGCCTGGGACAGGGTGACTCCCCCTCGGCTCTGGGATCGGAATTGCCACACGAGCTGGGTGAGTTGTCCAGGATGGAGCTGCACCAGAGCCAAGGCACTGACCTCCAGAGTGCTGCAGCTTGAGACATCAAGGCTGGTGTGACCAAACCCAACTGAGTGAGCCACAGGGACACCTTCCGGGGCCCCAACAGGTTCCTTGTCCTGGCAGCTCACTCAGGACTTTGGCACAGAGTGATAGAGTTGTGGGAACAAGGAGTTTTGTTTTTGGAGCTGTGTCCATGCTGTGAGGAGGCCAGATAAAAGTCAGTGGTTTTATTTTCTGTTCTGAATGCACTAAAAGCAGAACTGTCTTAACCTGGTTTCAGCGGTACAGAAGTCTTTTTGAGGCATTTCAAGTTCTCTCTCTCACCAATTACCTCATAAGGCACTTGAAGACTTTAATTCTTGTGCACTGTAAAAGTTTTCACTTGAATTTTGAATCTGAAAAGCTGCTTATATCTGTGTGCACTCAGAAAGGGAATTATTTGGTATAGAAATGTGTTGCACACCAAATACCTGGGGAATGTCTCAAGAGTTCCAGCTTTTGAAATACCTGAACTCCCTCCTAACCAAGTCTCTCCCAGCTGGGGTTGGGAATGCAGCAGGACACAGTTTGTTCCCTGCCACACTCCAAAACCCCACATAGGTTGGCACAGTCAGCACTGTTCGGCATATGACATGGGAAAGAGATGTTTGCCTCTCCTGGAAGTCTGTTGAAATAGATTGTTTCACAATAAGCTGTGGAATTTGGTAGGTGTGTGATAAACAGTGACTATTCAGTGTGAGCAGGGAATACTTGGAGCAGCTTCTTGCTTTTCCAGGCTGTGGCATTGTGGTGTGGGTTGTTTTTGTGTTTACTCCCCTAGCAAGGTTATGTGTGGGCTCAGACTCTGGAATCTGGTTTGATAGAGAGGCTTCAACTCTCAGGAACCCAAGAGCTTGTTTGGGTCACTGAACCAGAGCAGAACTTAAAATTTAGAGAACAGTTGTGTTTTGGTTGGTAATTAAACTTCTGAAGTGCCCATGAAGCTGCACTTGGAGCATCAGAAAGTCAGTTAGCTGCAGGCTGCTGCATTAAAGCACCTTGGTGTTTTACAGTTAGAGGGGTACTTTGTGCAAGGCAAATGAGATTTTCTCCTCACGGGAACTGAGGAATAACTTAGTGCTGAGGCAGCTTTTGGCCTGATCTGATTTGCCACATAGCACAGTGTGGCCAGGGAGTTGCTTTTTAAGTGTCAAGTAGCTGTCTGGGGAAGAAAATGGGGCTTTGAAACTCCAGGAACAGAATTTCTCCTCCTCTCCCCAAAATCACTGTTGAGATCTGACATAAATTTTCTCCTCCTTGTAGCTCAACCTTAGTTCTGCTTTTTTTTCAATAGTGACTTGTCCCTTCCTGTTTATGAAAGGTGTAGCCAGGGCAGAGCTGTTGCTTAGGGCCTTATGCAGCCAGAGAGAAAAGGAGGTGCAAGTACTTCCTGCTTAGCTGGGAGGACTCAGCTGGTAAAGTGCTGACTGATGGAATGGTACCTGAGTTAAAAGAAAATGGAAAAATGATCTGGACAGAGAATGAGCTGTGAAGTCTTTACTTGGATATAAATAGATGTAAGTGGAAACACCTACACTGCTAATGTAAGGAGCTTTTAAGAAAGGAGATCCAGTAGACTGATTTTTAAGTCTATAGAGAAAAATTGCATCACCCTGAAGGTAACTTAACCATGGCAGATAAAATCTGTACATGAGGCATAAAAATGGGATGGAATTGTGTGGCATCAGAACCTTGTCTAAATGTGGTGCTCTGCTGTTGGGTGACACATTTCCCCCTTCTCTCCTTGTGCTGTTTGTATAGACACTGCTGAAAGCAGAGCACAATGGCAGCTTTTGGGGCAGAATGATCTGTTTTGGTAAATGCAGGAGCAGTGCAAGCTGTAGAAGGAAATAGGTGTAAGTTGATGTGCTACAAATGAGTCATGGTTGTGTTGGCCAAAACCAGCTGGACTCCAGGGCTTTATGAGAGGCAGGTCAGCTTGATTAAGCTGTATCTGGATTTTATTGGTGTGGTCTGTAAAATAAAGCTGCTCATAAATGCTCACTTCTGTGAAGTGTGTCAAATGTGAAGATTGCAAAATAGCCAATAGTATCTGATTTCTGGATGTGTAACCTCAGATGGAGTATGGCAACTGTCTGGCTTTTATGTTCTTAGTCGTTTATGCTTCAAAAAGCATTAAAAAGCTTGAATTGTAGTCTTTGCTGTAGCAGGGCTTTGGCATTGTTTGTGTTTCTGGCAAAATAAAAATTGCTATCCAGGATGTGACTATTAAGGGTTCTTAGTGTAGATTTGGCAAAGCTGCTGGTGCCTCATACCGGAGGGAACTGTTGTTGATGGAGGGGCTGTGCTGCAGAGCTCTCTAAATGTTCTTGGACTCAAAGTCTGGGCACTGGCAGTGATAGTTCTCAACTGGTGAGTGCTGAAGGGCTGGTGAAGATGAGCTCAGTGTTCGTGACACAGTTGCACGTTTTGGGACCTAAAAGTTGCTGAGTTTCTAAAATCACTGAGACAGCTTTCATGTATTTAACAAGGATTTTGTTGTGCACCGCTTTGCGGTTATAATTTTTCCAGCTGTAAAATGCAGCTTCCAGCTTTAGATCAGGGGCTGTAGCTATTAATCTGTCACTGGTTTATTTACATTCCACGTGTCACAACCCATTCTGTCTGTCCTTGCAAGGACCAGCTGCTGAAGGGTCCCTGGGTGAGGAGGACGTGTGCAGCGGGAAAACTGCTGTGTCAGGCTGTGGGACAGCTCAGCTGCAGGCTTTCTTTTTTGGAAAGAGTTTTTTTAAACCTTATTCTAATTGCCTTTCTCTCTTAGGCACCTCCCTGGGCATACATTGCTTGTGCTTGTGGCCTTTTCATCTACCAGTCCCTGGATGCTATAGATGGGAAACAAGCAAGAAGGACAAATAGCAGCACTCCGTTAGGAGAGCTTTTTGATCATGGCTGTGATTCACTGTCCACAGGTATTGTTGTCATTTTTAATTGAAGTAGGAGGATTAAATGACTCTATTCCAGGGATCAAATCTGCAATACAATAAGAAATTTTCCTTACTGAAGAAAGGACAACTGATAGTGCTGAGTGTATCACTTTCAACCAAGAAAGTCATCTTTCTTTCCATAGACAGTGCTCTGGATCAGCTGAATGTCTTCTCTTGTATTACTCTGAAAACAACACTTAAGCATGTGACTAATTCAGCTGGAGCAAGCATTTTTGTGTGATATTTTAGCAGAGTCTTGGTTCTAAAATATTTTCTGTAAGAAGTTGTCAGAATGCTCTGCTGTATTATTTTCTATTGACTCAATATAGAGCAATAGCAAGACAAGTCTGAAGCCTAAGCAGTGGGACTCTACGAGTCTGAGTTTAAGATTAGAATCATCCATCTCAGTTCCTGGGTAGATGGAATTCATTGAGCCAGCCCGCAGTTTAGCCCCATTGCAAAAAAACTGTAAAATCATAGAATGTCCTCAGTTGGAAGGGTCCCAACAAGATCATCAAGTCCAGCTCCTGATCAGGTGCTTTGGGTTCCTTAAATTCTCTTTAAATTTTAAATTCGCTTTAAATTTTATTAATTCTTTATCAAAGTTGTGTATGGAAAGGGTGGAGGGGAAAGCATAGATATAACTCCTGAATGGATCCTGAATTGGATTTTCTTAATGACATCAGAAAAATTCAGAAAACAGGGGAAAATGTCCAGCAAATACGTGAGGAAACCCCCCAAACTTGCTGCAGGCTGCAGCTGCAGGAATCACACAAGTCCCTTAATGGGATTAGGCATCAAGTGGAATAAAAATGTAGGAGACTTAGAAACCCTCAATATTGAGGACTTCTAATAACTGATATGGATTGAAATGTATATTTTACAGTCTGTATTTTTTCAAATGGAAGTGTTAATCTCTTATGTCTGTGAAATAACCACACCAGGATAACCTTCCCACTGTGTCTCCTCTGGGCCCTGTTGTTAGCTTTGCTTCTGGTGAGGATCCTTACACACATCCACCCTTTTCACTCTGTGACTGATTTTCTCCTGCAGTCTTTGTGGTTTTGGGAACTTGTATTGCTGTGCAGCTGGGCACCAACCCTGACTGGATGTTCTTTTGTTGTTTTGCTGGGACATTCATGTTTTACTGCGCACACTGGCAGACGTACGTCTCGGGGACACTGCGCTTTGGCATGTAAGTACCTGGCTGAGAGAAGGGGAGAGGCACCTTGTTCTCCTGTAGTTGCATCTTGTGTGGGCATAGTGGAGCTCCTCAGAGCAGTATCAAATTGTTTATATCCATAGAGATACACTTAGTGCTTGTGGCAGCTATTGGATCTGTAATTAATACTGAATGTCATTTAGCTTGTGTTAGGAGTGGTAAAATACCCTTTTGGCCTGTTAGTTAATTAGGAGCTTTTGATGTGATCTAGAGCTAAATAAATAATGAAAATACCTGCTGTTTTATCCCAAGATTGGAATGCTTTGGTCATATGGTGGCAATCTGGCTTTAGCATTCATTAAACTCTGTCTCGATCTTGCTTGATTATGATGTGCAGTTAATCTTTACTATTAACTATAACTCTTAAAATATACTGTATTAATTGCCTTTGTGCCTCCAATTTAAAGTTCTGAAAACCTTTTGGTTAGTGCAGGTCATGGTTCTGTCAGTAATGGAACCAAAATTGCAATGCCAAGAAGGTCAAGAGCTAAAATCCCATTTCCTGCTGGGTGAGGGTGGGTGGGAGGTGGAACACAAGGTCTTGGTGAGCTGGGGGATTCTCTAACCTTAATGGGGAAATAAATGTATTCTATGTTGAGAATTTATTCTGTATTTGCATTCACAGAGCTAAGAAATATATTTCAAATAAATACACTGCAGAATTTTTTTTTTTTTTTTGCTTTTGGAAATTTGCCCTTAGTTTGTGGGATTTTGGTAGAATTCTACAACAACTACATACAAATGTCTAATAGACTGATATTTATAGTCTATCATTGCTGGTCTACAGGTACCCAGATACTGCTAAAACAGTACAACTATGGGCCTCTTGTCTATGACAGCTTTTGTTGGCAGGATACTGTTTGCAGATTCTCTTGAGAAACTTCTGTGTTTCTGCTCAAAAACTGAAGATGTTGGAGTTTTCAATGTCTAGTGGAGGAGGAAAAGAAGAAAATCTATACTTCTGTTCCAACTCTTGACTACCCCAAAGCAGACTGACTGGAATGTTCCTATTTTGGTACTTAAATATTTAAAATAAGACATGTGGCTCAAATATTTTCCTGTTCCAGGCATCTCACTTTCATGCCATACCTAAGGTCTGAATGCTTTTAGCTCCCTTTGAACTTTACAGGGCCCTGATAATCAAAGATTTCTGGTTATCGATCAAAGACCGCAGACGTTCAACCTTGGCATGTGCTTGACTTTGCAGATGGAAGTACCAACCCCCCCAAACAGCTGTTGTGCTGCAGAGAAGTGTTTGGGTCAGTGCTGGTGTTCACTGCGATGTTCCTTTCTGAGGAGTCTGTATTTTGGAGGCATTTTGTAGCAGATCAGATTGTTCTGCATGGCCTTATAATATAAGAATGTGATGATCCATCAATGTGTAGCTAATTCAGAGCAGGCAGTAAGCCCCAAAAGTGTGTATCATTATTTTAGATACCACAGCACTGTGTGGTAAACACATTTGTTTCTTCTTTCTCTCTGTGTCACAAGGTTAATAGACTGTCATAAGCTGATGTTCATTTTAATGGCAAAACCCATGAGATTATTTATCCAGTTAACAGATTCCCTCTGTTTGACACTATTTATGAAACTTTCGTTTCACCAATATAAAACTGAAAAAAAAGAAGGTATTTTATCAACCCTTTCAGATTCACTGGAGCGCACAGGCTTAGGTATCCTTAATCCTGAAAAAGTGGGATCAGAGACAGCTGTTGAAAGGAGCCAAAAAGATCCTTGTACACAGGAGCTTTTTTCTGTCTGGTAACCCATGTAGTAACTGTCAAAAATCCTCAGAGAGAAGGTGTGGTAGTGATGTTTTAGGGAATGTGGCAGTGTTTCTGACTTGCCTTAATTCCAAAGCAGCACCAGAGAGCACATAGTTGGTTATCACTTACTGTATTTGTGATAGGTCTGAGAAATTGTATTTCAGTGCAGAGAGAACTCAATAATCAAATGGAAAATGGATCAGAGAAAAGCAGAGGGTGCTAAAGGGAGAGATTGTATTTCACTTCTTGCACACAGGCCTGAAATATTCAATTAAAGAATCAGCCTGACTTGCTGAAAAAGTGTGTCTTAAGAAAACAAATGGA
This sequence comes from Climacteris rufus, assembly GCA_013398175.1. Taxonomy (NCBI): domain Eukaryota; kingdom Metazoa; phylum Chordata; class Aves; order Passeriformes; family Climacteridae; genus Climacteris; species Climacteris rufus. The sequence goes on from VZRZ01007008.1 coordinate 54,802, forward strand.
AAATTAGTGTGTCAAATGAAGTGTGTGCTTTGGAACAGTGTGTGGTTCATGTATGGGGAAGGGGCTGAAGCACCAGGACCAGCTGAAGGAGCTGAGCCTGGAGAAAAGGGGGCTCAGGGGGGACCTTCTGGCTTTCAACAACTCCCTGACAGGAGGGTGCAGCCAGAGGAGGGTCAGGCTTTGCTCCCAGGGAACAAGGGTGGGTGACAAGGTGGGGATTGGTCACAGGTTGGACTCTGTGATCCTGGAAGTCTTTTCCAAACTTAACAATTCCATGATTCTCTCTGCTGTCTCTGCAGCAGCCTTGACAAGTCACTGAAGCTGAGCAGAGCCTGTCAGACTCTGCAGAGCAGGATCAATTCCCCTGAGGGAGGAGAAAATGGGATAAATTCTGTGAGATTCCTACAGAATTCTGCAGATGGAGGAGGAAACTTTGTTCTGTTTGGCCCAATTACTGAATCCATCAACTGTGCAGGTTCTTTCTCCTCCTCCTGACAGCTGTGGGGTGTTCCAGTGCTACTCCAGGATTTAGAATCATCATTTGAGTCAATGAGGTCCTGTGATCTGTTCCATCTTCAGATGATCATATAAATTCCATTAGATCCTGGCAGCCAAGGCTGTCTTCAGACAGCGACTGGGGTTGGTTGAACAGCTCAAATAGAGAGCTAGAGGTCAGTATTGCTTAAAAATTCCTCAGGAGGAAGCAGGAAGTGTCTCAAGGCAAGTAGGGCAGGCTCCAGGAAAGTCACAATTATCAGCAGTGCAACGGTGGCAGGGAACAGCAGGGATAGAGTGAAATGCAGAAGTTTTACTGAAACACCTGATCTGGGAATGATCTTATGGAAGAACAGGAATACACAGAAGAAGAAAAGGTTGATTTTGAACGGCAGGAAGACATTCAATATTGAAACAGCCCAAATAATGACTTGGTTCTCCTCACCTGGATTTCCAGCACAGGAACTGGTTTGTCTGGGTTGTGGACTTGTTGTGCTGAAGCACAGAATGAGCTGCGTCTTGTATCAGGGCAGCTGTGCCATCACTGGGGCATCTCTGCTTTGGAAACAGTGAGTTTTTTGCTATATATCCCAAAAATCAACTGGCAAGCCCCAATGGACTGCCATGTGTCCTTGTGAAAGCAAATCTGATACTTCAGGAACATGCTGCAGAAACCAGATCGTTAGGGGACATGGTGCACAAATGCTGAAAGGATTTTCCTGCCGTTAGCTGGAGTCCAGGCATGATCACCTGGTTCTTCTGGATCCAGGGTTACTTGGATTCAGTAGTGCTCCTGCTCCCTGCAGGACGTGCAGGAGAAGTGGATGTGTGCAGGCTTGGGGTGTTTCCGGCTGTACAAGGTCGGAGCACAGCCTGACTGCAGGGGCTGTCCCACATCCAGGGGGTCAGAGCTGAATTCTGCAGCCCAGCCCAGAATCACAGAATAATGGAATGGTTTGGGTGGAAGGGACCCTAAAGCTCATCTTGTTCCACCCCCTGCCATGGGCAGGGACACCTTCCACTATCCCAGGTGGCTCCAAGCCCTGTCCAGCCTGGCCTGGGACACTTCCAGGGATGGGGCAGCCACAGCTTCTCTGGGCACCCCGTGCCAAGGCCTCCCCACCCTCACAGGGAAGGATTCTTCCCAATATCCCATCTGACCCTGCCCTCTGTCAGTGGGAAGCCATTCACCTATGTCCAACCTTGGTGTTTCCTTGAGAGAGTTGAGACACAAACTGCACAGGTGAAGTCCTGGTGCACTTGGCCATGCTGAAGGTGCTAAATCGTATTTAAAAACCCCCATGGGCACTGAACCCTCATCAAGGGTCCACCCAGAGACACGAGTGTACTGCTGTACTGTGGTCTCCAGCATTTCTCCTATGAATTATTGCATTATCTGGTTTATCCTAACCTTTCTTAATGGAAATACAGAAAGTTGATGAGGGTAGGTTGGTTTGGTCCACCTGAGCCTTCTTACCACTCCTGCCACCGAGGTTCAAACGAGAGGTGAGGCATTGAGGCTGGATTTCAGAAGGCAACTCAGCCAACTTACCTCTTCAGCCTTAACAGAGAAGGAGTTGATGTTTTGTCTTGGATAGACAACTCACACCAAATATTGAAATACAGGGATGGAAACCTTCTGAGGCAAAGTTTAGCACATCCAGTTCTCGCTGCTGGTAACAGCCTCAGGAGCTCAGTTCTGAGATAAGGCAGTAATCCCCATGATTGGAGGGCTTAAAACTTACCATCTTAGGAGTTTTTCCAACACTTCTTGGAGAACTTTTACACTCAGGTTATTTGCAGAGGGGAATCTGAGGCTCGGTAGATGTCAGGGACTTTGGGTTCTCTGCTTGCAAGCAGGATGTGTTGAAGTGGCTGAGGTGATTGTGAAGTTTGGTGCTGGTAGCCTGCACCTCGTGCTCCCTCAGTCACTGAGGGACTGACACTGACACTGGCAGCGTCACAAAAACCTGTGCAGCTGCTGAGGGTTCATGGAAAAGGTGGGGGGGGGTTCCACATCCTCCTCCTCTTCCCTCCCACAAGTGCCTTAACGGTGTTTTAAGCCAAGATCCCATCGGTCACGGGCAGAGATGCTGCTCCTGATTGTTCTGATAAATCTTTGGAGTTCTCACTGCCCTGTGAAATAATGAACTGCAACATAACAAGCACATGGCTATTGCCTGTGCACATTTAATTACCTCAGTGAGCAGCAAATGGAAAAAATTTACATATTGCAGGTGTATTACAACAAGGAAAGGGACTTATGGCTCATTTTAATATTATTTTTACCTCAACATGAATTTCCTGGTGCTGGAAATAGTTCTAATTCATGTTCTTATTTTTTTCTGTACAGTTTGCTTTATTCATGCTATTGTATTTCATTGCATCCAAGTGAAACTGCTGGATTGGATTGAGTTAGGATAAAACTCTAATAACTTTATAACTAAGCATTTGCACTTCTGGCATGTGACAGCCTTTCTTTCTCTTGTGTTATGATGCCGAACATTCTTTTCTTGCTGTTGTGGTTCCCTTAAGAAAACAATCCTTTTTCTCCTGCTCAGATTCCCAGTTCATTGCCCAGCCTGAGTAATCCCACTTGCACGCTCAGTAGATACGGACAAGACTGATGGAAGAATCATCATTTTACAGAGCAGAGCATTAACTGGTAGATGAATCTCCCTGAGTTTTCCAGCTCTGTAGCTTCTGTTTTCTGTTGAGGCAGGAGTGTTTTCCTTGTCTGCTGTGATTTGGGACTGTTGCAAGGAATTCTGTGTGTTGGAGAGGAAGAGGAGGATGGTGCATAAACTGCCCCCCTCCCCCATAGTTCCACACAGCCTTAAAAAGCTGTATTAGATCAGCTCTATTGGTAGTGATTGACTTGATTTCAGGGCCATCTCCAGTGTAAGTATCTGTTTCCTGTTGTCGTTGGATCATTTTCTCAGGAATTCTCTCCATTTAAATTCAGTTTGGGTTCCCTCTTAGCACAAGGAAAGGACTGACTGCAGCTGTCTCTGAGCCCTGAACCCATTGGTGGCTCTTAAATTGTCTGTTGACCTGTTTAGTCAAATAGGACCTTTTAAGAATTGACTATTGAATACACTCAATAAATTAGCATTGACAAGAGTATATTCTGGATGCATCACTAATCCCTGTGTGTTAATTGACTCCAGACTCTCACCAGCCTGACAGGGCTCCCAGCAGAGCAGGCACAGGGACTGTCAGTGCCAACATCTCTGTGGAGTGAAGCACATGCCCCCTCTTAAGCGATGCCCCCTCTTAAACTTCTCAGACGATATTTAAGAAATTGCTCCATGCGTGAATTACCAATATCACCTAAAATAACATAGGAAAAAAGGAATAGGAACTGCAGCTGTCCTGAAGCATTAAAGTAGCTGTGGGGTTTGGACATAGGGCTTTATCTTCTTGTATTCCTTAAAATACCAATTACTGCCTTTCCTAACTATTTACTGTGTTATGAGCTGTGATAATTAAACTGAAAACGCTTATCAGGCTGAACTTCAGTGGCCCCTCTCCTCAGGCCTGGTGTCTGCACATTGTCACTGCACCTGAGCCCTGGCAGTGGGGCCACACTGACCTTTCTGTGCTGCCTGTTTTTAGTCCCTTGGCATGGTGGGCGTCTGTTCAACACACTGATAAGCACAGCAATGAACAGGAGCTCTGTTCTGGCTGAACGTGCTGCTGCTGAATTATTTTCTTTTTAAACTAGATGGTTGGATGGTTTTTTTTTAATTTGATCCCACTTTAAAATCTGCATTATGGTAAAATGCAGATTTATAGCACTGTTATTAGGAGAATGAGTGGTTTCTGTGGCTCTGTTGGCTACAGTACGTTTTTTCATCCCTTTCTGTCAGGGGTGAAAAATAAATATATACAGAATGGAGTGTGATTACCCCAAACAGGGGTCCAGAGCTAACTCTTGGAACATTATTTGCCAAGGATCTGCACAAGGATGGAGGTGAAATTTCTTACTTTCCCTGAGAGGTGTCAAACTGAAATACAGTCTGCATTTCTGCTCCACTAAAACATACAAAAGCATCTTCAGCCAAAGAATTAATATATTCTGTGTCATTTGGAGACAGGAGCATGGGGTCAGGAGATGAGAGTCCTGGATTGTGCTGGGTTATGGGTTGTGTGTTTCATTCACTGTGACTCAGAACAGGGAATTTCATCTGTTCCTTCGTGCACACACCAGTGATTGTTTTTCCTCATGTGTTGGAGTGATACAGTAAAACTGTAAATTGCAGAAGCTCTGAATGAAGATTTAAATGTGCAAAATACTGTGTGGGTTAGAATGGATTTGTTAATTCATTAATACTCCTGGGTTTTGTTGTTAACCCCTTCCCTGACCTACCCTTTGAATTATCCCAACCCTGGATTTTGTCCTTTACCCTGACTGAAGATGTTTTAATGGCTCCCCTCGAGAGAAGTGCTCAGGAGAACGTTCTGAACTGTTTCTCTCCCTCACACGTAGATTTGATGTGACAGAGTCCATGCTCTGCACAGTAGCAATCCACCTGCTCACGGGAACTCTGGGGCCCTGGTTCTGGAATTACACGGTAAAGCCTTAACCCGGCAGCAGCATGGACTGAGCAGGGCCAGCACCTTTGTCATGCACTGTGCTGTGAAAAACTGCTTTGTCAGGGGATTTCACCAGTGCTTTCATATTTAACACAACGAGGAAAAATGTTTGAATGAGCAGGAAAGATTTGATTTAACTGGAAACAAGTTTTTTTGAAAGCATCATATTTTACTTGAAACCAAAGCAAAACGTGCCGATTCAACACAAAGTTTGATTTAAACTTTTCTTTTTATTTTATCACAGTTTTGGCTTCACCTAAAAGCTGAGCAGGGCTGTGGAAGCAGCTCTAAGTGTGGGTGTAGAGTACTGTTGTTGGAACTGCCTTTTAAAGAAACTTTTTTTGTTGCTGCCATTTCAATACCTTTCCACCAAAAAAAAATTCTTAGCTCTTTCAGGAAACTGTATTTTGTGTAATAACTTGAAAAGTCCCCAGTTAGTGCTTAAAAATGTTTGGTTTAAGCTGTGCCACTTGGTCCCTGTGCTTGTAGCTTCATGAGATAGTAAGATCCTTTCCTGCTTTTCTTTATTTTCAAAATACTTTTCCTTATGTCTGTGCTAAATACATCCTTCTCCCCTCTGGCTTGCTACTCCTTAGAAAGGACTTTGTCTTCCTGCTTTCAGGTTTTTAAATTTTAATACAATGTATATGGATGAGGTTGTGCCCCCCCCCC
>VZRZ01007008.1:69721-108032 GCA_013398175.1 Climacteris rufus
GGGGGGGGGGGCGGAATATGGAGTAGATATGGTTGTGTACTCAAACATTCCACTTTTCATGGGAAAAGCAAAACCCTGTGAACAGGCAGAATTATGGATTTTGACAGTTGTTGCTTTCATTACATTTCCTTTATTCCATGAAACTGCGTGTGCCTGTCCTGACTCCCTCCTTTCTGGCAGTGTAAATTCTCTTTAAAGCCTGTTAAATGCTGCTTTCCAGGCTCCTGGGGCTGGGTGATCCCTGTAGGATGCTGGGTATGGCTCCAGCTGGGATCACTTGGGACATGTGAGTAAAGCGAGCAAGCTTAGGGCAGCTTCTTTCATACATTGATTATACAGAGTTTATTTTCCTGTTTGAAGCAAGAAAAGTGCTGCAATTGCTGGAGTTTTCTCTCACAGTGTCGGGAATAGGAAAAAGCACAAACATTTCAGGAATATGAAGCTGGAGTTTGGCCCTCTGGAAGTTGTTCCTCAGGCAGATGTGACTGTGGTGTATCTTGACAGCTCCAAACTCCAGCTGGGATTCAGCCCTGTGAGAAGGACTCCAGGATCCAAGCTACCCAGCTGGCTGTGGGATTTGTGGGATTGGTGACAGGAGGAGTTCCTGGAGGAAGCAGCTCCATGTCCGCTCGTGTGGTCTCTTACATGCTGCTCCCTGCTGCTTCCAGAAGGCCTTAGCTGGGCTCTGCTCCTGCCTATTTCCTATTAATTTTATTTTTTAAATCCCAATTCATGCTGCACAAAACTCTGATGGCATCTACTCTGGAATCCTGACAGTAATTTTCTGAGAAAATATTCCAGACTTGCTTTAATGCCAGCTCTGGCAACTGCTCCCAACTGTCCTTTGCCTGCTGCCATGTGGTTATTGCCATGCCCGGGCTTTTGCCAAACAAAATTTGGAATCATAGAATGGTTTGGGTTGGAAGGGACCTTACAGCTCATCCAGTTCCACCCCCTGCCATGGGCAAGGACACTTGCCACTAGAGAAGGTTGCTCCAAGCACTGTCCAGCTTGGAATGCTGCTTTCCCAGGATGTACCTGGATTCAGCAGCTCTCGGGGCAGTGCAGCCTACCCTGTGTAATCAGTCTCAGAGGGTTTAACAGAGAAGGTGATTTGCCTGCAAAAGATGTGAATGGTGATACTTCCCTGCATTTCTGACATGGTTTTGAGAAGTTCTGCGTGCATCTATCTTCAGATGAAGCCCCTGGAATCACTGGGAAGGGCAGAATAATTGCAGGACTGTAGTGATACATGGAATTCCAGATAGCGAAGCCTTGTGATTTGTCTTGCAGTGTCCTGTGAGTTAAAATTCAGGGGCTGCAATGCCACTTTGTATGAACATTTCCCTCTCTCCCTGTACTCAGAGGGAAAAATAAAAATAATCGGTTATTTGCTTGATTTTGCTGCTTTCCACTTTTGGCCTTGCTGCTCCCATTTTGTACATGGAGAAATCGAGCAGGTGCTGACTCCTCATTCCTCTCCTCTGGCTTTCCTCTGCCCAATTTCTGTATGTGGCTGTTTGTCATTAATTATTTCTGCAGTCATGCCTTGCACTGATACAGCTTCTTGTGGAGGCAAAAAGGAGGATGTTAATAAACCAGAACTGGCCAAATTGGGTGTTACAACAGTGTGGCCTCATCCTTCTCCTTTCCTGAGCATCTTTCTTTGCTGTTCTAGTGGTAGTTGGGAGTTCATGGGGTGTTTTTCCCAGCAAACTCCCCTTGTATTGGGGAAATGTCAACCTTAATGTCTTTTGACTCCTGTATGGAGTGCCACTGTTTCCTTTTGCTTGTAAAAGCCAATCCACCCCATTCTTTAAATACCGAATATCAGTTCTGAGGCCAGCACAGGTTCCTGCTTTTAGAAGAGCCTGAGGAGTCCTGAGCCTCCTGACATTAATAGATGATTACAGGTGGTGCTCCCATCTGGCAGTACATCTTTATTCTTTCTCGACAGTCTTTCAGAATTTTTTTTTTTTTTGGCCTTAGCAGGGCAGCTTGAGCATGGGAGAAATAGATTTTGAGTCTCATGAAACTGGGCAGGAGTTGAGGAGTAGGCTGGGTGAGGCACAAAGGGTTAAAGCTGCTCTGCCTCTTAATCATGCCCTGGAAAGATCAAGAGATTCAGTTGCTGAATGGAATAGAAAACTAATGATCTTCAAGAATGATCTTCAAGCTCCAGGAGCGTTTGGACGACGCTCTCAGGGATGCACAGAGTAGGATTGTTGGGGTGCCTGTGCAGGGACAGGGGGTTGGACTTGATGGTTCTGATGGGTCCCTTCCAACTCAAAATATTCCATGATTTACCTGCTGAAAGCTACCCTGAGGCTGTAATTAAAGAAAAACAGAAACAACCTGACCTCTTTTGGGCTTCTGTTCCTGGCTGGACTTGTTGGGGAGCTGAGCATTTATTCAGTTGAGTTCAGTTCCCAAATGAAGAGCTTTTAGTAATTGAATAGATAAAGTTGGGAAGTTTTGGGTAGTTATCTCTAAACACTTGCTTCCATAACATATTTCCTGTGGTTTAGTTTGGAATATTTTTTGCTCAATTTCTAGATTTTTCTGTTCTGCTTGAAATGTGACTGTTAAAAAATGAAGGAAACTTTCGAAACTGCCTGTGCTCATTTTCCCCTTCTTTAGCAACCTCATCCTTCCTCTCCTGGTCACCGACTCTGAGCTGACTTGTCTGATCTCTTTGCTTCCCTTGCCTTGCCCAAAAGGTTGGATCTGGTTCTGAAGGGGTTTATCTGACCACCCCCAGTGACTCTTCCTCAGCCCAGTTTGATCTTGGCTGCAGCTTCAGGAAAGTTCATTATTCTCTTCCCTGGGATGATTTAGAGCAAGTTCTTAGTTTCTGTCCATTTCTCTGCTTTTGGTGGCTCTTCTCAGGTAACTTAACCTAAGTCTGGCTTTCTGGGAAGCTTCATGAAAGGATTATTGGAAAGTAGATTTTCCTCTGTGCCTTGTAGAAATGTCAATCCTGTATAGGAGAGAAAGAAGAGCAAACGTGGTGTTGGAAAGTGGAGTGTTTGAGTGCACCTGAAATATTAACCCAAATTTGAGTTTGTGCATATTTTAACTCCTTGTCTCTCTTCTGTTAAGATTCCAATACTGAATATTCAGGTGAAAATATTCCCAGCTCTCTGTACTGTGGCAGGAACCATATTCTCCTGTACAAACTACTTTGGTGTGATCTTCACAGGTGGAGTTGGCAAAAATGGATCCACTATAGCAGTGAGTACCTTGGGCTGCCAGTTCCTCCTCAGCATGGAGGCTCTTCAGCCCCAGATTGTATTTAACATAATCCCTCCTCCATGGGAAATATTTCCCCTTCAGCTCCTTTCTGGCTTGGGAAAAACAGTTAATATTGTGTGTTTAAGAATAGTAGATTTAGGAGTAAGAGTTTTAAACATTTCAATTAAAAGTACTTATGGTACTTTGTTTTTGTATTAATGAGATAAACCAGGTTGTACAAATACACCTGCCCCAAGGAGTTCACAGAAAAATCCTGTGTGAAAATCTATTCAGAAGAAAATATTTCAAGAAGATTCTGGTTTTGATCCTTCTAAAAGATATGTATTATTCATATTACAGTGTAAAAGAACAAGTGGAAGTGTCTGCACAAGCACCTTCTGTTGCAGTGCTCTTGCTGCCTAAAATCTGGTTTTTTTCCCCAGCACCAGAAAGTTTCCACCACATTTTCAGCTGCTGCTTGTTCAAGTTTCACCACTCTTTGTTCCTTTTAGCACGAATCTTCAGAAAGATGTTTTTAATGTGATTTTATTTTTAACTTCTCATTGCATACCACATGAGGGGGCTCTTTGAGGTTTCTTTGCAATATGCACATTTTATTAACCTCATGCCTTAATCTCACTGTAGGGAACGAGTGTCCTCTCACCTTTTCTCCATATTGGCTCAGTGATTGCATTGGCTGCAATGATCTACAAGAAATCTGCTGTGCAGCTCTTCGAGAGGCACCCCTGCCTCTACATCCTGACTTTTGGTTTTGTGTCTGCCAAGATCACAAATAAACTGGTGGTGAGTGTGCCAGAACCTTTCAGGTTCTTGTTGCAGGAAAACTTTTTGTGGATTTTGAAGCTCTCTGGGTATTCCTCTGAGTAACTTGCACCTGTTTGTGAAGAGATACTCGTGCTTTGCTTTGAGTAGCCTGGAGGTGCAACAGAGCCTTTTTCTGTTTGAAAGGGCAGTGGAAACCTGAAGTTGCTGCCATGGTTGCACAGGCAGCACCAGGATAGCTCCGAGCTCTGTTTCTCCTCCTTCCCCAGCTGTTCATTCACACGTTTGCAGTGTATTTGTGCACATGTGTGAAGAGCTGGGCTGGAACAGAGGTGGCTGGAACCCCCCTCAGGTGCAGAGGGGAGGAAGGCTTGGGAGAAGGAGAGGAGGTGATGGAGCTGCTGAGGTTTGGAACACTTTCTGAGGGCTTAATATAAAGAATTGGAGGGAAATAGGGTTTAAAATTACTAACAGGTTTGTGAAAGGGTGGAAGTGTCAATGAATGAGGGTTAAACAGCTCCTGCCTCAAACAATCCCAGTGCTGCAGGAATGTGTTGGGCTGTCAGTGAGCTGGGTCTGTGCTGGACTTAGCTCACAATGGAAGAGTTTAAACCTGCAGTGGAGGAAGAGTTTAAACTCACAGTGGAGGAAGAGTTTCTTTCTTAGCAGGCCCACTTTGGTGCTCAGTCCCAGCCACAGCTGTGCTGTGCAGTGAGGATGGGGTGTGAGATGGGTCCGGGGCATGTAGGGAGGTGGGAAGGACACACTTGAACACCAAAAATGATCATCAAATTGTAACCAGAGACAGGAGGTGATCCTTATGGAATGAGAGAAAAAGAGGTGGAGAGAGAGGAACACCAACTGCCTCTGACTTTTGAAACTCCAGCAGCTGGGAGTTTTTGTTTCCAGGCTCAACTTTAAAGTTTACCAGTCTGCTTCCATTTCACTGTTTGGGTTTTGGCAGAAGGAAGAGGTGGGCTTGGAAAACATGTTAAGTTTTTTGCTGTGCTACATTCTCTGTGCTAATAGAAGATGTTTCTCTGCAAACCCTGCATCTCTGTAGCTGTAGAGCTCCATGGTTCAAACAGTATTGCTGCTGCTACTTCAATACTTGATATTTTGCAGTAATGTGGCTTGAACTATAATGGGTTTGGCTTTGTGTATTCTGAAATCACTGCCTTGGCTTTTTCACTGGCTTTTTTCTTAAACTTCTCTTTTTTTACTGCAGGTTGCCCACATGACCAAGAGTGAGATGTATCTGTATGACACAGCATTCATAGGCCCAGCACTGCTGTTCCTCGACCAGTATTTTAACAGCTTTATTGATGAGTATATTGTACTCTGGATTGCCCTGGTGAGTCCAGGCTTGCTTTATTAATTAGCTCTGCCACTAATTCTTTGTCTTGGCTGTGCCCAGCTGAGTCCCCTGGAGGGCAGTGAGACTTAGAAAGAACTTTATGGGGTCAATTTGAAGCTGGTGCAGAACTGAGCAGGGTTTGGTTGGTGCCCCAGACTCGATGTTGGGCCAGTCCTGGGCATTATCTTTAGGGATGGTCTGGGTGAGGGGATCGAGGCACACCCAGTCAGTTTGCAGAGGACACCAGCTTGGGTGGGTTGTGGATCTGCTGGAGGGTGGGAAGCTCTGCAGAAGGATCTGGACAGGCTGGATCCATGGCCAGGGCAAATGGTGTGAAGGTATACAAGGCCGATGCTGGGTCCTGCCCTTGGATCACAACAGTCCCATGGAACATCCCAGGCTGGGGGAAGAGTGGCTGGAAAACTGGGAAGGGATCTGGGGGTGGCTGGACATGAGCACAGGGTTGCCCAGGTGGGCAGCAAGGCCAATGGCCCCTGGGCTGTCCCAGCCATGGCGGGTCCAGCAGGCCCAGGGCAGTGCCCGTCCCCTGTGCTGGCACTGCTGGGGCACCTTCAGTCTGGGGGCAGCTCTGGGCCCCTCCCGACAAGACCTTGAGGGGCTGGAGCGTGTCCAGGGAAGGGAACAGAGCTGGGGAATGGACTGGAGCAGCTGAGGGAGCTGGGGGGGCTCAGCCTGGAGCAAAGGAGGCTCAAGGGGCCCTGCTGGCTCTGCACAGCTCCTGACAGGAGGGGCAGCCGGGGGGTTGGGCTCTGCCCCCAGGGACAGGACAAGGGAAAATGGCCTCAAGCTGTGCCAGAGAAGGTTCACCTTGGATATTTGAAAAAAAAAATTGCTGAAGGAGTTATCAGGCACTGGAATAAGTTGCCCAGGGCAGTGATGGAATCACTGTCCCTGGAAGTGTTCTAGAGATGTCTGGACGTGACACTGTGGGGACATGGGTTAGAGGTGGTGCTGGGGTGATGGTGGGAGTTGATGATCTTGAAGGTCTCTTCCAACCTTGATGACTCTATAATAGTTTTAAGTTTTAAAGCAATGTAGCAAATATTCAAAGCTTAGAGTAGAGTATTTTGCAGATGAGTGTTGCTGCCTAGTTAGCAGAGGCTCTGTGATGGGCAGTGCAGGGCTGCTCTGGTTGTGCCTTCGGCTCCAGGATGTCTGTCATGCCTTGCAGCACCCATTGGACAAAACCATCTTAAATTAAACTCATCTGGGCCGATCAAGTGCTCAAGTTTAATCTACAAAACCAGTGTTAACCTTTTAGTAGAATTGATCTGTGTGTGTGATGATTATCACCATTCAGAGTTAACGGGGCATTTCACAGCCTCTCTGTATCTTCTGTAACTCTTTTCCACTCTTTGATTGTAGAATTAAGTGTCTGTCTTGTCCCAGGGCTGGAAAAAAGCCCAGCATTCCTAGAAACTCTCCATAGAATCATGCCTTGACCCTGGAAGTGTCCAAGGCCAGGTTGGACGGGGCTTGGAGCAACCTGGGATAGTGGAAGATGTCCCTGCCTGTGGCAGGGGTGGAGCTGGATGGGTTTATGGTCTCTTGCAGCCCAGGCCAGCCTGCGATTCCATGGTTATTCCTAGAGTTGGAGATTTAGCTCAATGGACCACAGTGCTGTTGTTGTGAAGCAGGTGGGTGTTACGCCCTTGTGTTTGACACCAGGAACACCTGGGGGTAACTGTGGGTGATTTTTCCTTCTGCAGATTCTGTCCCTGTTTGACCTGCTCCGATACTGTGTCAGTGTGTGCAACCAGATCGCTGCCCACCTGCACATCCACGTGTTCCGCATCAAGGGCTGCTCCACTCACTCGAACCACCACTAGGAACAGGAGCCGCCGCACGGCGCATGGAGGAGGAGTTGGGTTTCTGCAGGAATGGACGAAGATACGTAGGAGACTAAGGCAGAAAGCAGATAAGAACAAAGTAATTTATAATAATCAATGTTGTATAACTTTCCTTCTTTGTTATCAGTAACACTCCTTAACTAGTCTCCTGCCTGAGAGAGTGAAATCCAAGTACACTGTAGTCAACTCTCCATGTAGTCAACTCTGTTGGTTCCAAGCCCGGGAAAGCATGCAGGGAGTAATGCTCTGTCTTTGTAATTACCTTGATTACAAATTAATCTCTATATGGTGAATGGATCCCCACCAACTGAAGTTTCTAATGTAGTATAATTACAGCTGCAATCCGACTTGCTTTTAATTTTAATATTTCATCATCTCTTAGTGAAATACTTGTTTAGTGTCCACTTGAAATTTATTTACTAAAGACCTGAGCTGGTAAAAACCCAGAGATATCCCACTAACTTGTGTGGCTGCAGCAGCTGCCAGGTGGGAGCCCAGGTTGGGGTGGTTTTTGCTCATGCATTGCTGACAAAGCGGTTTTGTGCTGAACAGGGTCCCGCGAGCCAAGAGGTGCCCGGCATGCAAAATAGTGTGGTATCTTTGTCAATTAATTTTATTTTTTTAAATAAACATTATCTAAAAAGACAACTTATTTCTCAATTTTCTTCAGTGGAAAAGACTGTAAGAAGAAAAAATTTTACTGTTTACTTTTTTATGTATAAAACTTAAGCAAAATTTCCTTTCTGCTCTTAATAAAGAAGAATCCTGAGAGCAACAGTTGTCTTGAGATGTGTGTGTTGCTCTGTCCTGCTTAGACTTGTGACTGACAAACCTGCCTGTGGTTTAGAGAGCAGTTTTCCAGTGCTTTTATGTGGATTATGTTGTCATTCCATGATCTCCAAGAGCTTTCCGTGCTATATAGTGCAGGAAGTTTTGGTTTCTTTTTTCTGTGTTTTAATACCATTTATGCATGATGCATCATCATTATGCATGGTGAACACTAAGTTAGATTAATGGAGGGTTTAAATTCATTTTTCTGAAGTTCACCTGGTGCCACAGTCCCTGACACTGAGGGGAGCTTCAGCCCCTGAGTAAAGAGGCTGAAGTGCAGAGCAGGGGGTGTCTCTGAGCAGGATTTGCCCTGACTGTGGGGGAGCTGCTGGAGACAGAGTTGGAATGCAATAATCCCATGTCTGAAATCCCAGCACTCTGACCATGGAGCATGTCACTGAAGGTGGGAAGGAAATCATCTGTGCTGGGAGCCCAGGCCATGGCAGTGCCACTGGACAATGATGCAGCTCTGAAGGAATTAAACACAGCTCACATTCAGAAAACAACAAACGAAAAACCTCACATCTCAGTAACAATGAATCCAAACTTCCCTCGGCCCCCGGAAGTGCTGACGTGGGTTTCCTGTGATACCCCAGTGATTAGAAAATATGCTCAGGAAATGGAGAGAAAACAGTTCCTGCAGTGCCTGGAGAGGTTTGAAACCCTTGGTCCCCCTCCCGGACAGTGCCCGGTGTCCGGCTGCCATCAGAGGTTGGGCTTCCTTGTGTCCTGGCAGGGACAGGACTGGAGGGGACACAGAGGAACCTGGTTCTGGTTTAGAGGTTGAAGTGTTTGTGTGGAAAGACTAGGCTGGCCCTGCTAGGCTGTGCTGGAAAGTGAAGGTGCCAAGTCCTTTGGTTCAGCCTTGGCACTGGGACATGCCCACTCTTGCAATTTCTTGGCTTGGCAGAGTCTTGGTTCCTTCCTGTGGGGTGACTCCAGCAAGTGAGCTGGAGGTCATGTGTCCACCTGGGGGCACTGGGGGAATTGGGAACATGCTCAGAATGAGGAGGAGACTCCTGTAAGGCTTCCCCGTTCCACCCTTGCACTCCTGCTTGGAACCTTGTGAGCAGCAGTTTTATGGCAAGCACAGCTGAGGGTTCTTTGGGGACCTGGCCCTGTGTTGGGGGTCCCCTCAGGGTCCCTGCCAGGCTGGAGTCAGAGAGGGGGTTTGGTTCCTGCGCCCTGACTCACCTGAGGCAGCTCCCAGGTGTCCTGGAGATGTGCTTCAAGTGCGTTGGTGCTGGGAGCATCTCTGTGTCTGAGGTGGCAGCTCTAGGATGACATTTTTAGATGTAAGTGGAATTTAGGGAACTCATGGAGTTTTAACTGCACTGAGCTGGGGGAAGGTTTGATCTGGACAATGCAGCCTCTGCTGCTGCTCTTCAAGTGGGAGCAAGGAAAAGTCTGCAAGGGAAGAGACTGGAAGGGTTTGCAAGTGCCCTTTACAAAGCATGTGTTTCCTTTCATCAGCAAGTGGGTGCAAAACGGTTGCTTGGAAAGTCCCTCCCTGCAGTGTGAGTGGTTTCCTCGAGTCAGTATTCTGGTGGTTCATCGAGTCCAACCTCTGACCGAACACTTCCGTGCCCACTAACCCATGTAAACAAGGAGATTCCTGCTCTCAGTCCTCAGGGGTTTAAGATTAAGCTGCTCCAAATAATTTGTCACTGATACTGGAGACTGGAGAAGAACCAGGTTTGTGTAGGACCAAACCTCTATCTGCAAAACTAAAGCTTGTTGCTGTTCAGGAAATGCAATAGGTCACCTTTTCCTGAGCTTTTCACTCCCTGGAAATTTGGATGCCCCCAGCCAGAAAAAAAATCCCTTTCTCTGCTAATGCAGTTTCAGTGTTATCAGGGAACAGTCACTGCTGTCAATCCAAGCCCTATAAAGTGCTGCCATGGCACTGGGTATGGTGATAAATAATGGAATAAACGGCCTTTCCACCTGCCTTATTTGTGGCCATGTGCCATGTCAGATGTGCTTATGGGGCTGAGAAGGGGAACAGGGGATTTGTGGGCTCAGCCTGATGTCATGATGGGCCTTTCCACTTTCTGTTGTGTCCAAAAGACCTTTAGGAGGAGGAACTGCAGCCGCAGCACCTGGGACTGAGAACACACCCTGCTAAACAAATACAGCTTATTCTGCTCTGCAGGTTTTCCTCTCAAACTGTAAAGACAATCTGGAAATTTCCACTGGGTGTTGAGTGTTGACTCTTTAGGAACTGCTGAAGGAGTTCCCTTGCTCTGATAAGGGGTTTAACACAGGAAAGGGGCAGGTCAGGACACCTCAGGGCCTCTTTTTGTGTCATCCAAGCGTCAGCTTTGTTTCAAAACAGTATTTTCTTCTTCTTCCTGTCCTACCCAGCTTGCCCCAGGTACCTCCAGTGCTGCTGTAGCCCAGCTGTGACTATGGAATGGAGCTGCAGAGGAGTTTATTAATTTCCAGAGAGTGAGGATTGCAGCAGTTCAGAGGCTATGGCCAGGTGGGCCAGGAGTGGGGTGGGAGCGGTGCCCTGGAGCAGTGGGAAGCACTGGGCTGCCACTCCTGCACTGGCTTCAGCAGGGTGAATCCTCCACGACTGTTTGCTGGCACTGAGGCTGCTGGCAGAGCATGACACATGCCAGAGCATGAAACTTATCTTCCCCAGGGCAGCTGCATGGCAGGGATTGAATCCCAAATCAGCAATGGGGGCTGAGCTGCCTCCCAGCCCCTGCCTGGAGTTGTTTGGTTGATGTGAGTTGGCCAGTGCTCTGCTGGGAACTATGTTAACAATTTAGCAGAATAAATGAGCTCTTTCCAGTTCAGGGAAACATTTCTTGGCGCTGTTTTATTTACTGTTGTAGGCTTAGATCAAGTGTTGGGCAAATCTCAAGCAGGAAGAAGGATTTAAAAATACGCTGCGGGTTCTGCTGATGTGCTGCAATGTGACCCAGCCCTGGTGTCCCTGCTCCCAGAAACCCCAGCTGAGCCTTCCCCAGTGTCCCCCAGCAAACAGTCTGTCCACCCTTTGGGCATTAAAGGGAGGGTGTTAAAGCCAGAACTTAATAAATGCCTATAAAAAAAAAAGAGAGTGACGTTTTACATGACCAGACAGTGATAGAGCAAGGGGGAATGGATTTAAACTAAAATAGGAAGGTTTTAGTTGGATGTTGGGAAGAAACTCTTCCCTGTGAGGGTGGTGGGGCCTGGCACAGGGTGCCCAGAGAAGCTGTGGCTGCCCCATCCCTGGAAGTGCCCAAGGCCACGTTGGATTTGGCTCAGAGCAACCTGGGATAGTGGAAGGTGTTCCTGCCCATGGCAGTGGGTGGGACTGGATGATCCTTAAGGTTCCTTCCAACCCAAATCAGGCTGTGATTTGATGATTCTAAGGCAGGCCCAGCCCTTCTGCTGCTGGAGTTCACCCTTGCTGGCAACTGGAGCACTGGCTGCATTTGAAAATGTATATATTGTTTAGTTTCAGGATCACTTTTTGTGTATCTGTTTTCAGCAGCTGAGGAATAACTTTCTGTTACTTTTTTTCTCCAGCAAGAATTGAGCAACCACACAATCCAGTCCCTTTGGGTGATTTGTAATTGTTTTCTAAAGAATTACTCCCAAAACAAGGACTACTTCCCAATTTCTCAATGAGATGCTGTTTGACTTCTCAGCTAAAAGGTTTGGCATCTCCTCACGACATAATGAACAAGCAGAAGGGGGATACAAGTGGTCTTTTCCAAAGGGATTATTCTTGATAGGTGCCCTTGATTTTCCACACCATTTTCTGTTGTCAGTTGAACTTTGAAAAATAAATACAATAATAAAAACAAAACAAAACAAAACAGAAATGAACCACTAACCTTTAATTTCCTGTAGCTAACTCTGTACCACTTTCTCTATCCATGAGGGGAAACTTGTGGGGCCAGAGAAGACCCCCCCAGTCCCAAAAATCCCCCTCTTTCCTAACAAATAATTCCTGTTCCCTTCCAAACACAGGTGGGGGCTGAACAACAAATCAACAATTTTCTTTCAGCAGGGCTGGAGACTTTCACTGCTGTTTTGCCCTCTGTCCAGTCATGTTTCTGTCACATTTGTGTCTGACTGCACAAAAGGTTCTAAAATAAGTGTCCTTTATCTCTCTTGTTTGGGTGGATGCTGCCCACCTGTGAGAGTTAAGTCTGACTGGCAGCCTGGTGGATTTCAGTGCTTGTGTAAAATCCCTGGCTGGGGCTTGCGGTACCACTACAAAAGTTGTATTAAACTGCGTTTGGAGCCAGAGGAGGAGGCACCAAGGTGATCAGAGGGATAGAGCAGCTCTGCTGTGAGGAAAGGCTGAGAATTGTTCAGTCTGGAGAAGAGAAGCTTTGGGGTGAACTAACTGTGGCCTTTCAGGACCTGAAGAAGCCACAAGAAACATGGGGACTATTTCCAAGGGCCTGGAATGTCAGGACAAGGAGATATGTCTTCCCACTGCCAGAGGGCAGGGTTAGATGGGATATTGGGAAGAAATCCTTCCCTGGGAGGGTGCTGAGGCCCTGGCACAGGGTGCCCAGAGAAGCTGTGGCTGCCCCATCCCTGGAAGTGTTCAAGGCCAGGTTGGACGGGGCGTGGATCACCCTGGGATAGTGGGAGGTGTCCCTGCCCATGGCAGGGGGTGGAATTGGGTGTTTATTAATGTCCTTTCCCACCCAAACCAGTCTGGGATTCCATGATATTTTTGATACTTTGATGCCTGGTGGATACAGAGTGATGTGACAGCCTGGCTGTCACATCCCAGGGAGGAGGATGAAGCTCTGCCTTCATCCCCAGCCTTTGCTGGGAGAAGTACCCAACACAGGTTTCTCTGGAAAGGGACCAGTCAGATCTGCAGCCAGCCCAGCTTCCCTGCTGCAATATTTATTCCCTGGGTGAGTGCATTAGGAAACGAGGAGAACTATCATTTAGCTTTAATCTGCTGTAGGCATCACATTTCAGAGAGGAACTGTGAGGTTTTAAAAGAAGCTGGCATCAAGAGCAGACCCAAGGGCAATGGCAACATGTTTTACTCTGGGATGGAACAAATCCCTCCTCCCTCCCCAAAGCTTTTGATCAGCTCTTTCCCCCTTGACACGCCACAGCCCCATGGCCTTCACAGTTTGCTCCACCACAATAAATAACGTGTTCGAAATGAGTATTTTCGTTTCTTTAGAAAGCCTTGGCTCTATATGGCACCAGTGACCCGAGAGCTGTGAGAGAGGAAACCACTGCCCCCCCCACCCCCCCAGCTGCTCCTGCTGGTGTTTAACAATGGTTCGATCAAACAGTGTTGAACAGTTGTTAATAACAAAACCTCAGGAATTGTTCAATAGGATGTTCCCTATTTGCAAACATCTGGTTTGTTTTAGTGAGAAGTGACACTATTTGCTACTCATCTCTTTTTTTCCCCCTTTTAATAATTACTCTAAACTCCTGTTGTCCTGCAGCCAGTCCTGGCTGCCCTCCCTCTGTGCGAAGTGCTGCGGAGACAAGGACTGTGCAGGGCTGAGCACTGGGAGTCAGTCTGTCCCTGGAGCAACCACGATCAGGAAAGAAATCCCAGCCTGGTGCTAGTTCTGTGCAAAGAGTTTTCCAGTGCAATGATGCCTCGAGGAAACAAGGGTAGAACTAGTGCTCGCTGCTGCCCATGCAGCTCAGGAGTCCCAAGTGGGCAGGAACAGAGTCCAGCGTGGTGGTGCTGGGAGGGACGTGGCTGATCCCTGTTCTGTTCCTCTGCTCCCAGGCTGGACTTCAGGAGTCCCTTCGGTGCTTTTTCTGTTCGTGGTAGTCTGTTATTTTCCGCTGGAAATACGCTGTGGAGGAGAAAAAGTAATTGATGGAGTGCTTGGTGTTTGGCTGCACAGCCCAAATCCTGATAAGTGTTTGTGCCCCAAACTGTGCTGGGCTATGGACAACAGCACCCAGAGAGGACCCTGGGGAAGTGTGGAAGTGAAGTTCCAGGTTGGACAGGGCTTGGAGCAACGTGGGGTAGTGGAAGGTGTCCCTGCCCGCGGCAGAGGGTGGACTAGATGCTCTTTAAAGGTCCCTCCAACCCAATTTGCTGGAATTCTGTGATTCTATCATTCTGTGAAATGGGGGTGGTTGCAATATTACCTATCCCTCTCACCTCTCACCCAAAACAGGCTTTATTACTCTGCATTAGCCAAAGTTTTAACCAACATGTTCACTCCTGTTTAGTTTTGTGTTTCCTCTCCCAACATCAAGGAAGGGAGATAGCACACCTGGCAAATGGTGACATAGACTCGGACTATGAAGAGGAAACAGGGATTGTGCCATCCCTCCTTCCCCAGGCAGACCTGGGTCCAGGTCTGTAAGGGGACAGAGAAGCAGCACCTGAGGTAGTGCTGGCCAGGAGTCCCCTGGGAGAGGTGGCAAGTCGCAGCCCAGGATGTCTCTGGACCCCGGTACAGTTTTTGGGTGGCTCCCTCCACCTCCACTGCCCATTTGTTGTCATCCCAGTCCAGGAGGAGGCTCAGCTCCGCCCTGTGCCCTGTAAATCCCGCAGAAGGGGAAAGGACCAGCCCAGCTGCCAGGGGCAGAGCTGAGTCAGGTTCCTGGCAGCTGCTGCTGTGCCCAAATGTTTGTGTTGCTGCTGCTTGTTTGCCTCAACACGAACCTCCTGCCAGCCAGCCCTGGCACCAGGAGAATGACCAGATCTAAAATGAATCTTAGAATCCCAGAACCCCACACTGGTTGGGTTGAGAGGGACCTTAAAGCTCATCTCCCTGCCATGGGCAAGGATACCTTCCACTATCCCAGGTTTCTCCAAGCCCCATCCAACCTGGCCTTGGACACTTCCAGGGATGGGGAATCACAAATGATGGTATTTTTTTTGTATGACAGGGATGGAGAAATGAGGTGATTGAGAGCAAATGGGATCTGCTCACTGCCCTGAGCATCCTCAGCTCAGGCTGCACCCCATCCCTCACCAGGCACAGGTCATCTCTGCCCCTAAACCAACCAGCCCAGGGCCCCAGAGAGCTCATCCGACTGGGGAAGGGAGGAGAAATGGGACCACTACCTTCCTGTGGGATTCTGCTCTTCTCTGCTTCCTCAATAAATAGGGAAAACATGTTTGTCTTCACAAACTTTTTCACGAATCTGCGGCAGCTCTTGGAGGCGATGGCTTTGCAGAAGGCTCGTTCCTGGAAGCTGCCAGAGCCGCTCCTGCCCCACTTGATGTGGGAGGCGTAGTGCCCAACCAGCCGGACAAAGAAGTGCACGAAGGCTTCGGACACCAGCGCGTTCACCTGTTCTGAGGCTGGAAGAGGACAACCAAACATGAGAGGTGGGGATGAGACCCCTGAACACAGACAGGATGGGCTTACATTAGCCTGCTCTGTGTTTCCATGCCAAGGAATTATTTGTTCAAAGCCTCCTGACAGTAATCAAAGATCAGACTAATTTTGCTCAGGGAGCCCTGGCTGTGTTGTTTTCCAGGGTGACAGCATCTTCATGCTCCAAATATTGGCAAAAATCCACTTTTCCATCAGAATTAGTTCTCATGTTTCACAGGACAGAGGAAAAGCCACGGGATTTCCCTTGCAAACAGGGGCAGAAACATCCCAGGCCAGGTGCCTTTAGGAAAATCCCTTGGCTGAGGCCTCTAGCCATGGCAAGGGCAGCTTGGGGCTGTTTTACTGTGCATGGAGAGATGTCCTTACTGTGTACATTGTTGTTGTTGTTGTGCCTGTTCAGAGACATCAGCATCTCGCTCTGCAGCTTCCCGGGCAGGATCTCCTCCTCATCACCTACCTGGAAGGCAATGGGGCCATGAAGCACTGGAAGGAACTGGGCTCAGGTGGCTGTGGGTTGGTGCAGCCCATCAGCGGGGCTTTCACAGCTCATTAATTAATTACCATCACAGGGTCCTGTAGAGTGGGATATCCAGTGCATGGACCCTGATGGTCCAGCTCACCAGGTGCAGTGGCTGGAAACATCCCCTTATGGGACATTCCCCCTGGATGGGTGGCACTGAGATGGCTCTGCCCCCAAAATTATAGAACCACAGAATCATAACAGGGTTGCTGTTGGAAAGGACCTTAAAGCTCATCTTGTTCCACCCTCTGCCATGGGCAGGGACATCTTCCACTATCCCAGGTTGTTTCAAACCCTGTCCAACCTGGCCTTGGACACTTCCAGGGATGGGGCAGCCACAGCTTCTCTGGGCACCCTGTGCCAGGGCCTCCCCACCCTCACAGGGAGGAATTTCTTCTCAATATCCCATCTAACACTGCCCTCTGGCAGTTTGAAGTCATTTAAAAATGTGGAAGCTGTCAGGTAGCCAACACCAAAGGGAAAAGGCCCTTCCTGGGGTTATCCACATCACCCCCAGCGCCACATCCACACAGGGAGGACCTACCGCCTGGATGATCTTCCCTTCGCAGAGATCAACTATCAGAGCCTGAAAGAGAGCAGGGAGTGCCCAGGTTTAGCCCTGCCAAGGCATCCAGGCTTCCTCCCACCCATTTTGAAATGCAACTGTAGTGTCCCCAGCCCGTGAGGGTGGCAGGAAAGGGATCAGCCCCTCTCTGCTGGAGGGACCTGAGCAGGGGGACCAGTGCATTCCCCCAGGGACAGTGTTTGCTGCAGGTTTGGTGGCTTGTCCCCACATAGCTTTTCTCTGCTTCAAGGATGGGATGATCCCAAGAGCATCTCCAGGAGCTGCAGCACCCAGCACCCAGGGGGAGTGTGGAGGTGTCGTCCCAGGTGACAACAGGAAGAAACATGGAAGACACCCTAATTTCCAGCCTCTGGATGGGAAAAGGGCACAACCAGAGCCGGCAGCCCCAGGGCCAACACAGACCCAGGAACGCGGCCGAACCAGTGGCTCCATCCGGCTTCCCTCCCTGCCTGGATGAAATACCTCCTCCATTGGCTGCTCCAGGACCCGCTCTAGGTGCCGCATCTGGATGCCAACCATGAAGGGTGTGGGGCAGCACACGGTGTCCAGCAGGCACTCGGGGACCACGGGGATGTAGGTGTGAGCCCAGGTGAAGGGGTACAGGAGAGCAGCCACCGCATGGATACACTGGGACAGGACACTACAAGACAGGGAGCCAACAGTGGCATTGTAGGCAGCAAAAGGGAACATCCCACATTGAGCTCAGCTGTGCCCTGTGCCACTTCAAGGGCATTTTTAGGTATTTTTTAATAATAAAGAGATCAGGACTCACCTCAGCTCCTCGGCCAGGAAAATGAGCCGTCGCTCCAACACAGCAGAGCCAAAGATGTGCAGGATGAGGTGGGGGCTGAGCCTCTGGAGCAGAGCCTGGAACTCCACATGCTCCAGGTGGGCATCCACGGGACGTGTGAGCTCGATGAGCTGCCAAGGAGGAGTCACAGAACCCCAGCTTAGGACAGGCAACATTCCCCTCACCCCCCTGGCTCCCTGGGAAAGTGATTCAGAAGCAATTAATGACAAAGAGTTTGCAGCATCCACACTGTATCTGTGTGCAAGGGACAAACCCCATCTCATCCTGTTGGGAGATTCAGGCTGTGCAGTGCTGAGGGCTCAGGGAAGCCAATGGTGATGTGCACTGTGGGGTTGTTTATTTGGGCACTGGATTTTTAACCCAAATGCCTCTTTTCTCCAGTGCTCCCAAGTCCCTGGCAGGGGATGGCAGGAACATGTCCCATCTCAGTGTCTGACAGGTGAGCTGCCAGGAAAGGAAGAGGGGGAAGGGCATGACTTCGGCTACAAACTCCACAAAACCTTCCTATAAGGCCTCTCTGGCAGAGCCAGCCTGGCAATTCCTGCTAGAATGGCCCAGAAGTGAGGGATCTAGTGGATATTTGCAGGTGGTCTTGCTACTCAGCTGCCTTTGCCCATGACAAGTCTCCCAGTCTTGTCAATCCCTCTGCCATGCTGTGGCAGCCAGACACGATGAGCACTGAAGGGTTAACAGGACCATGCAGCTCATGACACAGTCCTGGCCCCTCTCTCCATCCTTCAGGGGGAAATCCCCTTCTCCATGTGCCTTTCCAACAAAGCTGAATCTTCCCAGCCAGAAGCATCGGGCTTGGCTGGGCTCCACAGCTCCTTTCCAGCACAAATCCCATCCCCAGCTCTCAGCCCATGCAGTACTGACAATTTATTTCTCCCCCTTTCTCTGTTCTCTCATTGATCTCCTTGCCTTGCTTAAGCCCCTGCCTGGAGCCCCAGAGCGCAGCTCTTTCGAAGAACATCCTCACTCCTCCTCCCTCCGGCAGCCCCGGCCATGCTCTGGAGCCTGGCCCTGGACCAGAGCATTGGGCAACCTGCAAAGCTTTGCACAAGCTCCCTGGATGAAGAAATCACTGGGCTCACCAGCTGCTAAATTGCTCTGGAGAGGAGGGATCCTGCTCTCAGGCCCTCCCTGGCCAGACACATCCATGGGATGCTCACCACTGAGGTTATTTTGCCTGGTACCAGGGTGAATCCTCCCCATTTTTCCAGCCCAGCTTTGCCACAAAAGAAAGAAAAAGCAAATTAAAAGGCTATGCCTGTGTGAGCCTGGGCTGTGTGTGAGTCTGATGAGATCTTCTCATCCATGCCCAGATCAGATTTTCTTTCCACAGGGAAAGGCTGGGCTTGCTGCACACCTGCACCTGCCTGTGGGGCTAAACCAGTCAGGAATCAAGGCTGGGAGCTGAGCACAGCAGTGTGGAGACAGAGGAGTAGAATAATGGAATCACGGAATCATCAAGATTGGAAAAGTCCTCTAAGATGATCAAGCTCATGTTCACCACTAACCCCCATCCCCAAGTGCCACATTCACACGTTTTTTGAACACCTCCAGGGGTCGTGACTCCACCACTGCCCTGGGCAGCTGTGTCAGGGCCTGACCACCCTTTTTGGGAAGGAATTTGCAGGCCACAACAGCCCTGGCATCACTGTGCTCCCAGACCAGCCAGAGGAACCAATGCTGGCTCAGGAGCGGGAGCAGCTCCCGGGCCCCAGCACAACATCCCACTCTGACATCGGGGCTGTGCAAGTCCCAACACGGTGTCTGGGGAGGTTTTGTGTGGCACCTCCAGCTTCAGGCTGGGGGAGCTGCAGAGGATGCAGATGGGGCAGCACCCCTGGAGATGGGCTCCATCCTCATCCTCACTGCTGTCCTCCTGGATAAGGAGGGAGGTAACACCCATACTCCCATGGGATGAGGCTCTTGGCAGCCTGAGCCACCCCCACCTGGGTGTTGCAGGTGTGGGGAGTGCTCCCAGACATATCCTGGGCTCCCCATGTCAGATCAGTCCAGGAGGTGCTCCCAAGCTCCCCACCAACCTCTGTGCCTGACTCGGGGATGAAGCTTTTGATGGTGACAGTTTTCCCTGGAGCAGGGAAGGGTGATTCCCGAAGGCCCTGCATGAAGGGGTAGATCACTGCCATGGAGATCTGGCGCCTCTTCTCCACCTCATCCAGGATCTGGGGGAGAAAGAAGTGAGCTGGGAATCCTCAACAGGCAACAAAGCAGCTTCCAGGCCCACCAGCAGGCCAGATGGGGCCATCACGGGGCCAGAGCCACCGTGTCCCTACCTTGGAGAAGAGCCCAAAGCAGCCCAGGCAGCTGATGATGCAGAAAACCTCAGGGAGCCGGACACCACGGCCAGATGGCTGGAAGAGGGTGGGAAAAGGATTTGAGCATTTCCCAGTCACCTGCACCAGCTCCACACTCTCTGCAGGGAGAGAGTCATTCATCCCCCTCAAATTCTCAATCACTTGCTGGGGATTTTCTGAGCTGGGGCCAAGGCCAAGGATGCAGCTGATGCTGGAAAAACAGGGAGTGCCTGGAGAAGGTGATTCAGGTGCCAAGGCTGTTAATTGTTTTGGTGCAAAGTCCTTGGGCACATTCCCCAGCTCTCCTCCCACCCAGACACACATTCTCTGAGACATCCTGCTTCACCATCAGGGTGAGTTCTCTGTTTCTTTTTTTTTTTCCTTTCTAACTGGACTGTCCTGGGTCTGTTTGCTCTCTGCGCTTTCAGCCCTCCAGACATACAGTTCCAACAGCCCCAGCTCAGCCCTGGATGCTGAAATGGGAAGGTTCACCAGGATGAAGGGGTGGTGGGATCCAGCAACTCCCCTAAGCTGTGGCACAGGGATGTCCCCTGGATTTATATTTAAACCAGCAGCCAAGGAAGACCACCACACCTCAGAGCCCCTGACACGGTCAAACCCATGACTTGAGAAACAGACATTTCTCAGACACAATCTTTGGGGATGGGGCTGAGGGCTTCCAGCTGCTTGGCACCTGGATGGGTGCATTCACAGCCCCATCCTGATGCCGAGTGGGATTTTCAGCCATCCTGACCTCTGCAGTTGAGGAAAAGGAGCCAGGGAAGCTGCAGAGACCAGTGCAGAATTACTGAATTGTTAATGTTGGAAAAGCCCTCTAAGATCTCCAAGTCCAAAAATCAGCCCAGCACCACCACATTCACCCATAAATCATGTCCCCAGGTGCCACATCCATGCGTTTTGCAAACACTCATTGTTTCCTCCATCCAGCATCTGACTGACGCCTCAGCAGAGAGCTCCAAAAACCCCCTTTGGGCACCCCCTTGCTGCTCATCACCACTTTGGTCAGGGCCAGTGGCTTTCTGAGGCTCATCCCTGAGAACTGAACCCTGGGCATGTGCATGGCAGGAGGAGCCATGTCCCACCGTGGGGAGGGGGTGACAGCCCTGATGGGTGGTGGGGGCTCACCAGCAGCCGTCTGCAGTAGCCGATCTTCCTGCTGCCATCCACGTTGGTCAGGACAAAAGAAAAAGTTTCGCTGCAAGGAGAGACAACATGTGTGGCTGGGACAGGCTGGGATGGACTGGGAGGGCTGGGATAGTCCTTCCAGCCCTCAGGAATCCAACAGGGGTGGGGGGCCGGGCCCAGATCCTGCAGTGGGGCAGGTACCTGGTGAACTCGGTGACTGGGGCCCAGTTGTTGCCGTCAGGGAAGCAGAAGAGGGGGATGGCTTGGAGGAGACGTTCCTCCTCCTCCTTCTGGCCCTTCAGCAAGTTCTCACGCTAAAAGGAAGCGATGCCAAGAGGAGTCAGGGTGCTGGAGGGTGCCCATCATCCCTGGGGATAGGGTGGGATGGGGTCTGTCCCAAAGCCACCCCCAGCTCAAAACAGATGCAGAGGGTGCCTGCACGTATGGACAAGCATTTCCCAAATATCCAAATTTTGACACTTTCACTCCATGGATAGTGAGGTAAAGCAGAGACATCCTCTGCAAACTGGGGTTCTCCTCCTGTGCCACATCCCTGAGGTGTGATTTCCCTGCTGTGGTCTTCCCTTTTGGGACAGGAGACCAGGGACAATCCCTGTGAGGTTCCTCACAGGGTTTGTGGCCCTGGGCTGGGACTGTGGGTAGGGACAGATGGTTCCAGCAATCCCAGCACAGGGCAGGCAAAGCCCTGGGCTCCAGGGCTGCTACTTGAGGGCACAAAGTACTTTTCTACTCCCATGGCTCTAGTGATGGGGAAGGAACAACATCCCCTTTTCCTCCAATTTGGAAAACTGATCTTATCAGAAACGTGGGACTAAATACCTTTGGGAACTGGTAGGCTATCTTGGGTTCATAATGTCCATCTGGCATCTTCTTCAGTGACACCACCACCAGGTACTCGAAGAAGAACTGTCCAGCAGAGTAGAAGACCGAGCTCCGCTCCCCTGGCTTCCCCTGTGGTGCCCATGGGGGGGTGTTTTCTGTAGCAGAAACCTCATCTTTTCCTTCTGTAGCCAAAAATTTAAAAAAAACAAAAAATCAGATCAGATTGAAATGAAAGGTGTGAGGTGTTCTGAGGGCAGAGGAAAAGTTGCAGAGTTACACATGAACTGGCCAAAGTGGCTGGAGGGAACCAGGTCCTGCTGCCCAGGACTTTTGGTCCCCAAGAGTGAACAGCTGGGGACATGAAAAGGGAAGAGAAAAGCCTTTTACGATTATTTTAGGGAAAATCAAAGTGCCATCAGACACCCCCAGCCCTCCTTGCCCAAGCCCAGTGAGGGCAGAGGGATGGCCAGAGCAAAACGGGTGTGTGGGATGGAGGAGAGCAGATGGGCTCTGCATTAAACATCTGCAGGGAGGTGTGGGAATGTGTTTATAGCACTTAATTTTATTCCCTTAGGGGAAGTAAACAGCAAACAAACAGCCCAGATCTTGCTCAAGCACCTCCAAAAGCTCCAATCAGACGAATCCCAACCTCTCCCTGCCAGATATCCTCAGTCCTGGAAGTGCTGATTGCAAATGAGCTACTCGAGGCTTTTCCCTAAACCACAGCTCCCAAAGCAAAGAAGTTCCCTGAGATTACACCCCGGTTCTTGTTCGGCTGGTTGGGGAGGGCAGCTGGGAAGCGTCAGCTGTCACACCCTGAACAACCAACAACAGGAGGGAAAAGAGCCCCATCCGGCATCTCCAAGGGCCCTGGAATGATCAGAGTGGGACAGTGAAATCCAAGAGCCGGGAAGGAGAGGAGTTAAATGCTGGCTGGAGGCTGCAGCCAAGCCATGCCACAGCTCTTCCCTCTCCCAGAGGCCACTTGTGCCTCCCTTTATCCCTTGTTCTTCGCACAGAAATAATCCCATCTCTGATTATGGCAGGGAGCTGGAGCAGAAAAGTTGAGCTGCTCTTTTAGGAATAACAAGGAAAATAAATGCGGGGCTGGATGAAATAATTGGGTCTTGCAGTTTGCCTCCAGATGCCAGAGTTTGTCCCTGGGCTCTTCTGGTTGTGCTAGCTGGTTAGGGCAAGGCATGGCTGTGGTCAGCTGCTCCCATTGTCCTTCTCCATGTATGGCATCGTCCAAAAGCAGTGCTGGTGGACACCCTGCCCACATGTCCCTCTGGCTCCAAAGCCACCTCCTTTAGTCTGAAAACACCTCTCCAGCCTTTGCTCCAGGTCACTGGGAGCTGATGGGAACGGAAAGCTCATCGGAGAAGGTGACACTCACATTCCCATCATGGGATGTCGCTTCCCAGGGACCAGAAATGTCTTTCCCAGCTTGGGGTGGGGAGATCACAAAGCCACTCCCATGTGTACCCTGGGGCTGCTCCACCTCCACATACAAAGTCCTTCCTCTTGGCAAGGTGAAATTCATCCCAAAGAGGTCCCTGTGCAGTAAGGGAAGCCCAGGAGTGTCCTGAGGATGAGACCTGGCTGAGTATACCTCTGGTTTGTCCTTGCTCGGGATCATCCTGGGACAGCCCCATGAGGTGCTCCAGGCCAGGGAAAAGGTCGACAAAATGTGCTTTGCTTCTCCTGCTCCTCCTTGGGATGCTCCAGCAGTGGCTTTGGTCCAGTCCCACCTCTGGAGCCAGGCAGGAGGTTGTTGGGGGGACCCCAGGGAAAGAGGCTGTGCAGTGGGAGGGCTGCTGGTGCCCCCCATCCTCGCTGCATGCTGGCATTGGTTGTTTTCCCATGACCAGGGAAAGCTGAAAGTCCAGTTAAATCCTGCTTATCCAGTCCTATCCTGCATTTTAGAGAACACGAGATATGCTCTCCAGCAAGGACTGGATTTGCATCTCGTCCGTGGGGTTTTCAAGTAAACAAGTCAGACCTGCTGCTCCAGGAGCGCGGTCATGCCGAGCTGCAGCTCTGCCTCGCACTTGGAAGTGTGGGTCACCCGGCAGTGCCGGCTCTGGCTGCAAAACCCTCACTGGCAGAGTCTAAATCTCTCCCAGACCACCACTCCCCATCCTTGGGCTGGAAGATGAGCTCCAGGGATGTATGGGGTGAATTGTCAGGCAGGCTGAATAGTGCACCAGAGATCCCAGCGCTCCCCCAAACCGACAGGATTCACTGTGCCTCGTCTCCCAGGAATGTAAGCCAGTGTCACAAGAGCCCATGACTCTCCCGTAGCTCATGTTGGGAAGATTTGTGAACCACCCCCAGCCCCCAGCAGTGAGAGCATCCCTTGCAAGAAGGGGAAGGAGCCGGGTGGCCGGGGGGGCCAACGCAGCTGCCGGATGGAAAGTGGCTGCCGGTGCCATGGATCTTTACCCTTACATCCAACGGGCACGGAGAGGGCAAGGGCTGCCACGGGCTTTTCTTATCGCCGAGGGCTGCGCTCGGCCCCACTCTGCCTGTGGCACAACCGGTTTCTTTCCTCCCAGAAAACTCCCGGGCTCCGGTGTGCCAAAGTCTCCCAATCTGGCACGAGGGTTTGTGGTGGAGCTCAGCTTCCCGTGCCGTCCAGCCGCCCACCTGCCCCAAGAGAGAGGAAATGCCTTTGGCTTTATTAAACCTCTTCTGCTCAGCTGGGAACATCGAGCGCACCCGGAGCCAGAGCCAGCACAAAACAGACGGGGAGTGGGGTCAGTGAGCCCCCCAAATCCACAGGTTGCCCCAGCCTGCTTTGCTCTGGCTTGAGACACGGCAGCCAGAAAACCCCGATGATCCATTCGGTATGTCGGAAAAGCTCACAAATCCCAAAGGACCAATTTCTGTGCCGCCTTCTGAAGGGTCTGCAACACCCACCTGTCTCGGGGGCACCGTGTCCTTCGTGGGTGCCCCCATGGATGCCCCCACGGGTGTCCCAGATGCCACACTCTGGCATGTCCTGCGATGCCTCATTCGGTGCGGATGTGGGGAGTATAAGGAATCTGTGGGGCTGCCCTTGGGATGCGGGAAAGCCCAGGGGCTGGGGTGGGCTCATCTGGGACAGGGTGGGCTGGCGGGGCATGGAGTGCAGCTCTCGGGGTAGCCTAAACCTTCGGGATGGGGCGAACTATCGGGGCTGGGTTGAACGCCCGAGGATGGAGCAAGAGATGTCCTCAGCCAGGGACTGCCGGGCCGAGCCGGGCTCCGCGGGGGGAGCTGGAAGGGGCAGGGCTGGAGGGACCCAGCCGCCGCGCTCGGTCCCATGCGGCGCAGTCGCGTTGCGCTGCCCGGGATCGTCCCCGCTCCGTCGGCGCCGTCGGCTCCCACAGCTGCTGCAGCGGGGGTGGACCTGTCCCGACACCGACACCGACAATGGCACCGACATCGGCACCTCCCGGAGCCCGTCCCGCCCCTCACCTCTGCGGCCGGCGCGCCGCAGGCTCCGTCGGAAGAAGTTGCCGATGGAATCCATGGTGGCCCCGGCGTGGAGCGGCCCCGGCCCGGCCCGGCCCGGCGCGGAGGGTTCGGCTTCCGCCCGCCGCGCTTTCCGCCCGCTTTCGCTTTCCCGGGGGAGGAGGGGCGGCACGGGGCGGAGAGGAGGAGGAGGAGGAGGAGCGGGGAACCGGGCAGCACCTGGCACCGGCCGGACACGGGGGACGCGTCCTGGGAGAGGGGGCACCGGGGCACGGGGTGACCCCGGGAACAGGAAAAAACTGATATGGGGGACACGGGAGCATCGGGAATGAAGGGAGCAGGGAGCCGAGAATGCCAGGAGGAATTGGGGATGGGGGATCCGGCAGCACAGGACACGGGGATGCGGGCAGAACTGGGAATGGGGGTCCTGGGAGCGTTGTGGAGGAGGAGTCAGTAGCGCCAGGCACGGAGGTCCTGTGAGGAACCTGGATACAGGGGTCCTGGGAGTACCGGGAATGGGGGAGGCGGGAATACCTCGGTGCAGAAAAGCAGGAGCACCGGGCGCGGGAGCACTGGGAGTCCCGGGCACTGAGAGCGCCCGGCCACGACGGTCGTGGGGGCACCGGGAACGGGGGAGATGGGAACACCCCGAGGTACAAGGATGCCAGGAGGAGCCGGGCATGGGGACAGCAGGAGCACCGGACACAGAAGGAGTGAAGCATCCCCGCAAACGGAGCTGGGCATCCTGGTGGGAAGCCGGGCACAGCCCATGCTGGGGACAGGGCACGGTTGGGCACAGGGACGTGGACTCAGGGGACAAAGGTTTGCCCTTCATCACAGGGGACAAAACACTCATTCCCCAATGTTCCAGCACTGTCCAAAGCTTTCTCCAGCCTCCCCGCCTCCTCTGAGCCCTTTTCTCCCCGGGAACCCGCCAGTGCCAGGGCCAGTGCCCAGCGCAGCGGCTGCGGGGTCGGGAGTGACACCGACCCATCCTCTCCAGGGTACGGAGGTTTTGGGTTCTCCTGCTCTGCGGAGTGATGGGGAGTCAGCCCATCACCCGGTCTCGCGACTCCACTGTGCTTTCCGTCCGGGCGGGTGTTTTTCCACCGCTCAGAGATTTATCCTCCCTCTCAGAGGGACTCAGAGGTGCTTCGTCCAGCTCTCGGGCTGGAGTCCCGTTGCTGTCCGTCTTCGCTGTAGGAAGGAAGAGCAGTTTCGTGTTGTTGCGATCCGGGGGCTTCTCTGTCCCGGGCACGCCGGGAGCTGCTCGCCTTTGCCGGGTGGCTTCACTGCTCCAGACCCATCAGCAGGGAAAGTCTCTTTATACCAACGATATCTTTAAAAGAAAAATTCCCCTTTCCCATCCCCACTCTGTCCCTTAATATTTCCTGTGCTGTTTTGGGGCAGTGCTTATGCAGTAAAGATCCGTTTCAAACCAAACCATTCTATGATCCGAAAATTTGTCACTGAGCCTAATTAAACACACAGAGGGACCTTGGGCACAGCTACCGGTTATTAAGCTCCAGATGTGATGAGCTGTGCAGTTCTCAGCCCCAGTGCCAGTGTGGGGCTGTTTGCAGCTGTAGAGCAGATCCTCTACACCAAATATCCTCATTTAAAAAAAAAAATTGCTACACCTCCCATCCCTTTCCCATATCCGAGTGTGGGCTGGAGCTGGAGGGTGGGTTTGCAGCCCGGAGAAATGGCCTTCACCAGCTTGCAGAGGTGGTGGATGCTTCCAAAATCCATCCCCTCTGGGATACGTGACTCTGATTCGGCCAGGATGCTGACTCCTCGTAGGGGTTATCAGGGAATTGCAGGTCCAGGAGTCATTTTCTGGCTGGTTTTGAGTGGGTGGGAAAGCATTTGTGCTTCCCGGAGGAGAGGGCAGCGTGTTTGTTTGCACAAAGGACTTGTTCCCAGGACGAATTTCCTCTTGGCACAAAAGGAAAAGAAAAAGTTAGGGGTTTTCCCCTTCGATTTTGGAGGAATACCCCTGCTTTCCTGAAAACTGGCTGGTGCCTTTGGCCAGAAGAAATCCCCAAATTCTTTGATTTCATTCTCATAGACACATTTTTCTTCCTGCTTTCTCCCTTTAAGGCAAGTCTGTGACTGCGATCCCGCCTCGAGAACGCCGTGAATCCTCTCAGGCGGCTTCTGCGCGGGAAGAACAGCGTCGTGTTCCAGCCACAAAAGCTCCCGCTCCCAAGGAAACACTGCTCCTTTGTGCCATCGGACAATCCAGCAAACCTTGCGTTGCTGGGAGAGGTTGAACTTTTGAATATTCCCACTGAAAGCTCCTTTCTGCGGGAATCCGACCGCCCACCGGGACAACAAACGGGAGCATTGTGGGATCCTGTGGATCGCTGGCCACCGCGCGTCCCCCGCTCGCCATCGCTCTGCCCTGTGGCCGCTGCCAAAGTCCTTTCGCTTCCCTGACCAACCCCAGGGAGTTTTGTGTTTGGTTATTCTTCCTTCCTCGAAGCCCCAGTGCTGCTAAATACCCGCTGCAGTTCGGCTTTCTGCATGCACGGTGTGCTCAGACTGCAAATACCCCGCGGCCGGAGCGGGGGGAAGCGCTGGGAGGGTCCTGGGAGGTCCCGCGGGTCGCATCGACCTCGGACCGGGGTCCTCCCGGCCGGGACCCTGCTCGCACCTCAGCCTCCTCCTCCTCCGTTAGAGGAAGGCTCAGGTTACCGCCCTCGCCTCATCCCGGTGCAGCTTCCCCCGTTCCCCATCCCCTCGCTGGGACCCGGAGAAACTCAAGTGCCGTGTGAGCTGTTTCTGTTTTGCCCGTCGCACCCAGGCCGAGATCGGGGCTTGAAATCCCTGAGGGCAGCCCGAGGGTGGTGGTGGGTGCTCCCCCCACTGGGGCTGGGGACTCCAACGCCCTCGTTTCCAGCCTTTCCCATGCCAGGGATTTTCTCCCACTAGAAGGCGTCATTAGAGTAAAGAAACATCTCCGGGAGAGGGGTCCTCCCGTGCAGAAACTTTTCCCTCTGGTTTTCTGGCTCCCGGGAGGTTTGTGCTTGGGCTGAGATCGTGTAGTTTCAGTCCACTCGTGTTTGCACTGTTCCCGCCATGGATGCTTTGCTCTCTGCCCTGTCCATGCTCCGTGGTCACTCCCAGCTCCCCAAAACGGAATGCCATGGAACATCCTCTGCCAGCTCCTCTTTCTCTCATGCTTGTGTGTGCAGGGGGACCTGCTGGGACAGGGGGTGCAGTTGGGACAGTCTGAGCTGTGACCAGTCACAAAGCAGACCCAGACTGGGCAAGGAAAAGAGATGTCAGCCCTCATGGGACACCAAAATCTTGGCTGCTTAGCAAGGCACATCCCTTATTACCCCCCAAAGCTCTCCTTGTTCCAATTGCTGGGGTGCAGAGACCCTGATGTCAGTCACACACCCAAAAATTGCCCATTTTTGCATGGAAAAAACTTTAGAGCCCAATTTTTGCATGGTGGTTGCAGGGAAGGCTCCCATGCTCCCAGGGAATGGAAAGCAAACCCAGTCTGGCCACTTTTCCTTGCACCTCATGGTTTTAAACCCAGATATTTCAATCCAGCTTTGGGATCTTTTGGAGGTGTGTTCGGCAGAGGGGCCTGAGCAGTGCTGCATGGGCAGGGGGGACTTGTGCTGGGCAGCCCCTTTGCAAATACAATGCAGGGCAAGTTCTCCAAGGCTGTTCTGTGGCTAGGGACATCTCAGTTGGGCTGGCATCACTGTTGGCACATGGGCAACCACAGAATCACAGAAACCCCTGAGCTGGGAGGCACCCACAGGGATCACCGAGTCCAAACCCTGGCCCTGCACAGGACACCCCAGCAATCCCACCCCGTGCCTGAGAGCATTGTCCAAATGCTCCTGGAGCTCTGGCAGCCTTGGGGCTGTGACCGTTTCCTGGGGAGCCTGGGCAGTGCCCACCATCCTCTGGGGGAAGAAGCTTTTCCTGATATCCAACCTAGACACCCTCTGACACAGCTCCATGCTGGTATTGCTGAATTATTTTCCCTGCACTCTAAGGATAGTTGCATACAGCATCACAGGTGGGAGCCATCCCACAATGCCAACAAGCAGGACCATTATTTTTAATACCAGCCTGTGTTGTCGTGCAGGCAGCTTTTTATTTTCTAATAGTACCACAAAGAGCAGGAGCTCAACTACACTGATGCTGTCCTTCTGACAAGCAACTTTTTCTGCTCTCCTCTGATACAGATGAGAATGACCTGCTGTGGCCAACATAAATCTTGTTGAGAACTCAATGACAGGAGCTCTAAGCCTGAAATAAATCAGGGTGTTCAATCAAACAGACACGTATGGAAGAACATCAGCATCTGGGGTTTCAGTCCCACATTATTCCAGAACTTTGATGAAATACTGCTATGGATGAAGTGGTTTCCTCCTTGGCATTCTCAACACAGACAACTGCATCCAAATTGCAAAATGGCCTGGAAAGGGTCAAACCACAGAGCTCTCAGGTTTAGACTGGCATCTTCCCCAGGGACTCCTGTGCCAAGCCAGTGATTTATCCTGGGTCAAAATGCCATCTCTGGGCTGTTTTGGTGTTGGGAGGGTGTTTCAAGGGTCAGTCTCCTGCAGCATGCAGAGTCTATGGTGATTTTCCCTTGGGATGCACCTGGTTTGGGCTCCCAGGTACTTGCTTCCCTTTTTCTGCTCAGTTCTAAGAGCTTCTCCCTCCTCTTTGTCCAACAGGCTGAATGAGCCCTCAGCTGAGCTTGGAAAACTCGTGGCATGTATGAAAGCACCTCCTAGGTGACTTTTTCAAAGTCCTGGACATTCCCACCCTGAAGCACTGTGGACAGGCCAGTGCTGTTGTGCTGGTAACACCGTGGAGGGAGGGGTGGGGTGATGGAGCTGGGGGTCAGAGTGGCTTGTTCCAAGGAGCACAGGATGATGCTGGAGAGGGTTGAGGCAACTGGTGGGAAGTGGGTTTGCTATTTGATAAAAAAAAAAGGAGGAAATTGTGGATTTTCCAAGCTAGTCTTGAAAGGAAAAGGCAGGGAAATCAGACTGTCACTCCTCCTCTGGAGTACAGGGTAGGAATCCATGGGAGTGGGTTGCAGGACCTCACACCCAGTGCTTACTCGAGACCTTGTCCCATGTCTTTCAAAAAACAAGGATTTGCAGCTCTGTGCGATCCCCAGGAGCTGGAGGGTGTGAGGTGGACAAGACCCCTCAGTTACACTGTCAGGGCTCCAACCCACGACCCCAAACCGAGCTTTAAGATTTGCTAATCTCAAAATATTGTTGGCACTCAGAGCAGTGATTTACTGCATGTTTTGCCACAGCAAGTACTTTCAGAAAGGCCATGCTAAGTTTACACTGGAGTTGCTGGGATCAGATAACTGGTCCTGGCATCTCTCTCCACGTCCCCCCCTGTCCCTCCTGGTGCTGGGGTGCAAAAGGACATCACAGCTTCTCCTGCACCCCACAAGAAGAGCTGACCATGGTCACAAGCAGGACTGAAAAAGGGATCACCAAGGGTGTTTTCCCTTGTGCAGGTGGTGGGGTGGCATTGGATCATGGCCTGGCTTGCAGAAAGATGTGAACTTGGGGAGAGTCCCAACACTTTGCTTTGCAAGTCACAGTGCCAGGGACAGAAAAGAGCTGTCCCCAGTGCCCAGCCTGGCTGTGTCCACCTCCCCAGGGCTTTGCAGGTTGTGAAAATAAATCAGCTTCTCACCTTCAGCACCAGCTAGGGCGAGTGAGAGCCCTGCATGTCCCTTGGCATTCCTGCAGTGTTTGAGCACTCTGAGAGATCTCGAGGGCTTTACAGGTGCTGGGCAGGAATGATGCCTCCGGCCACCACTGCCCAGTGGGATCCTGGGGCATTTCCAGCCTGTGGAAAGGATGGGCTTCCTTGGCATGTCAGCTGTGTCACAGAGCAGGGCGTGGGTCCCTGCATCCAGCTCGCTGTCATAGAATCCCAGAGTGGTTTGGGTTGGAAGGGACCTGAAGGTTCATCCGGTCCTATCCCCTGCCACAGGCAGGGACACCTTCCACTATCCCAGGTTGCTGCAAGCCCTGTCCAACCTGGCCTTGGACACTTCCAGGCAGCCACAGCTTCTCTGAGCAACCTGTGCCAGAGCCTCAGCACCTTCACAGAGAAGAACTTCTTCCCAATATCCCATCTAACCCTGCCTTTGGTCAGTATGAAACCTTTCCCCTTGTCCTGTCACTCTATCCCTTCTCCAAAGTCCCTCTCCAGCTCTCTTGGAACCCATTTAGACACTGGAAGGGACTCTAAGGTCTCCCTGGATCCTCCTCTTCTCCAGGTGAACATCCCAAACTCTCCCAGCCTGTCTCCAGGGCAGAGGGGCTCCAGCCCTCAGAGCATCCCTNCTCCAGGGCAGAGGGGCTGCAGCCCTCAGAGCATCCCTGGTGCCTCCTCTGGACTGTCTCCAGCAGCTCCAGGTCCTTCCTGTGCTGGGCCCCCAGGGCTGGGGCAGCTCTGCAGGTGGGGTCTCACCTGAGGGGGGCAGAGGGGCAGAATCCTCCCCTCCTCTGCTGCCCACGCTGGGGGATCAGCCCAGGTCACGGAGGGTTTCTGGATCCCAGCACACACAACCACAGCATATTGAGCACCAATACCCCAAGTCCTTCTCCCAGGGCTGCTCTCAGTTTTTGTTTGCCTAAGAATTTCTCCTCCTTCTTAAAAGTCAGCAGTTGGGAGGCATAAGACCCCTCATCTCTTCCTCTTCTCCTTGAATCCCTTGGGATCTCTAACACCTCCTAACCCCCAGGAGAAGGGTAAGAGCCCAGCACAAGCTTATGGCAAAAACCACCTCCAGCCTCATCCCTGGCTCTCACTATCCTTGGTCACATCTGGCTGGAGGTTTTGGACTTTCCCTGCAAATATCCCAGTGTCCCTTTGGCATTGACTTGCATGTCAACAAGGAAGATGAGACTGGAGCATCTTCTGTGCCTGTTTCCTTGAAGGTTATTAGATCACCAGATCAACCCCCTTTTGTTCTCTGAGTGCCATGTACTGGCCCAGTTGTTCTGGAGGTGTTCTGGGGACATGCTTCCCCCAGGGATGGTGTAGGGCTGTCATGCTGTGCTGAATGGGGGCAGGGCAGGGGGCAGCTCCCAGATGCCCTGACAATGGCACTCGAGCCCCCGCATTCAGAACAAAGTTGGGCCATGGCTGGCTCTGAGGATGCCAGGGACTCTAAGGACCAGGTGTTCCCAAAGCTTCTCTGGGAGGATTTCTCTATCCAGAGGATTTCAGCAGGACCCAGTGTGGGGATGGCCAGATTGAATGTCCCCATGATGCTCCCTGGTGGCAGCAGGGAAGGGATGCAGCTGGGCCCTGTTGGACAAACCAAGCTGGTGTGTATTCCCAGTTTATTGGGACCTGGAGGAAGTCATTGGGATCTGGGGATGCTCCAGCCCCTCTTGTAGCTCCTCTGACCCAGCAAACTCTCCAGGGAGGGGGACACAGTAGGGAAGTTCCCAAATAAAGGTGTTTGTGTTAGAGGGATGTGGGATGTGCCCAGGATGTGCTGTCCCATCAAGGAAGCAGATCCCATTTGCTTCCAAGCATCCTGGGAAGGGACAGCCTTTCCCAACCCCCACCTGACACGGCAGGGTGCAGGCAGCCCTTATGGCCAGCACCCACTGGCCTTGGGCACCTCCTTGGGATATTGCTGCCCCACCTGAAACGCAGCTGGTCCTAGTGCCACCAGTGTCCCCAGGGCTGGGGTGGGTCTGGCTGCAGGACATCCTGCTGGCCTCAGCTGCTCTCAGCCGAACACGGCTGCTCTGGGATGGAGCTCGGCAGAGTCCTGCAGGGAGCTGGTGTGGGGTGGGAATGGGTTGGAGGGAGCAGGTGGGAGGAAGGGATGGGGGGAGCAGAGGGAGCGGAGGCAGAGGAGGGTGCCAGTGAAAGCATTTAAGGCAAGGAAAGGAGTGGTTGAAAGTGAGAAAATATGGGAAGAACTGGGAGGGGAAGTGGAAACACCAGTGTTGGTCTTTACAGGAGGGACTCAGGAGGAGCAATGGCCTCGAGGACACCCAGTGCAGCCTGAGGTCCTTGATGGAGGTAGGGGGACCTGAGGGGATGCTGAAGATCAAATGAGACCAGGAGTGTCTTAGCCTGGGCTATTACTGGCCAATGTCACGGTGCATCCTGACAAGGGTTTCAGTGCCTCAGAGTTCTTAGGGCAGGGCTGGATACCCTCCTAGGGACTGGCAGTAACTGGTCCTGCCTGGGACTGCAAGCAATGAGATAAGCAAAGCAGGCTCTGAGAAGTGGTGCCTGTCCTTGTGCAGAGCAAACGCTGAGCTCCCTGTTGGTCCTAATCCATAACAAAATTTGCCCTTGGTGCTGGTGGAGCCTAGAGCTGAGCTGTTCCCTCCCCCTTCTCCTGCAGAGCCTCCCAGCTCCTTTCTCAGGGGACAGAAACAGCCAGTGTGGGGCTGTGGCCCATGGGTGCAAATGTCCAGAATAAACCAGCAAGGGGGCTTTGGAACAACTCAGGGCTTCCTGAGCTCCTGGTTTTAATGAAGAAGGAAAACCTGTGCTGCCAATTGCAGCCTCCTCCTGCTGCAGAGCAGGACCAGAGAGGGCAGGTGGTGACAGAGCCTTACTGGCGTCCCCAGCTGCTGTCCTCAAGCCTTGGTAGAGGTGACTCCGGACAGGCTGAGGAGAGTGGGGCTGACACGGCCCTGTCCCTCTGAACAGCAGGCTCTCTGTTCTAAGTGAGGTCCTGCTGGCAGCCCCAGAAGTAGAGCAGGGCTGGAAAAAACCCACCTAAGGCAGAGCAGAGCCCTGGGACTGGCATTTCTCCTGGGCACACGGCAGGTGACAGCTGTGGTGCCAAGGTGTGTGAGGGTTCCTGCTGGCCCGGCACGCTCAGTCTCAGCTGGCCCTGGGTGCAGCTGCTGGAGGTCACTGCCCTGGAGCTCCTGCTTGGGCTGTGCTGTCCCCTTGTGCCATGGCAGTGATGTGTGGTAGCCCCACAGATGGCCTTGGGGGAACCCCTTTGGCTGTGGGCAGCAGCTGATGCCTGTCCATGATGGTTTTTCCACTGTGGTGCTGCCCCAGGCTGGAGGGAACACAGAGCTCCCTGGCTCAGCTCCCAGCGAGTCACAAGGCAAAATCAGGACATTTCTGCATGGGTTTTCCTATGTCTCTCTCCCACCCAGTTCGGAGGAGAATGATCCCATCACAGCCCCAAAATAATACCCCAAAGAGTTGGTTCTGGCTATTTGTATCCCCAAGTCCTGCCTGCATCCAGTAGGTCCTGATTCCAGCAGGGAGGGTGCCGGTCTGGGCAGGGTGGCATCTGGACAGGCCCTTTCCCGGGGGCCTTTGGGAGGGGGGATTGGGGCTGTGTCCCAGCTCGGTCGAGAGCCCCTGCCTGCAGTCATTGCTTTGGGATGAAGTAAATGTGCACTTTTGTGTGACCGACAAATGGAAACCTTGCCGCGGTCCCAGCCCACCTGCCGCCTGCCCCGGCTGCTTGACTCAGCTCGCTGTGAATATCGCGGTGACAGTGAGGCTGGAAATGCTGCTGGGAGCCAGAGCCGGAGCAGGGATGTGGGAGGTGGGAGGTGGCAGGCAGGGCACAGAGCCCCCTGAGCCACAGCCTCGCTGGCATTTGTGGTTGACCACTGTGTGTTTTCCAGATGAGTTCCCTGGTTTTCTGGAGGTCTGAGTTAATCCCCCTGGAAAAGGGACAGGCAAGGGCAGAAGCAGGGGAAGCAGCTGAAAGGAGGGCACAGACCCGCGCACGGATCAGCTCCAGTAACCACCAGCAACAGCCCTCCCAAAGGGGTTTGGGTACCTCCTTTCTGCTCAAATCCAGGGGGGTTGGGCATTTTTCTGGCCTTCTGGGACGTCTCCCATGGGCTCCCATTCCACATGATGTGTGCAGGGCTGGATGCAGCCAAAGGGAGGTGGGGATGGTTCCTTCTCTCTCCTGTTGGGTGACTTTGAATTTATCCCACTGGGGATGGCAACGGGGAGCCTGCCAGTCCTGGGTGTCCCTCCCCTCCCTGATATAGGCTGTGAGTGACTCTCCTTGTTGACACCCACAGGATCCCCTGGAGCTCTGTCCTCTGCTCAGGTGAAGCCCATGGCTGTGCCAAGGACCAGATGATGCCATGCTCAGAGTCTGTGGTGGCCTGGGTGTGACATCCACCTGCCGCTTTCACAGTCCTGCTGGGGTGCAAAGAGCCCACTGGAATCTCCAGAGATGATCATGGGGACAGGGACAAGACCTGACAAGTGCAGAGGATGTGACAGTTTCAGGGAGCCCTTCCCACCCAGATGACACGGGCTCCTCACTTATTCTGAGCCTTTGGCACCTCTGCTTTGCTTTACGATGCCCAGATGGGAAGGTCTCCCCACCTCCTGTCTAATCCTGGAGCCCTGTTTAGGGGATGGTCCTAATCTCTGGAAGCCTCCAGGATTTGCCCCAGCTGTCAGAGGCATCGTGCAGCTCCCTGCACTGACACATCAGCTGTTGTGGTGGGGAAGGTGTTCCCGTGGCTTCCCCCAGTCCCAGCCAGCAAGTCTCTGGTTTCCTGAACTGGGAAGTCTGGGTGGATGGGTCGATCCAATGCTTTTGGGGAACAAATTTACCTCTTTGCAATGGGATCCTGTCAATAAACACAGCTGGAAAATGATCAAGAACAGTGCTGCATCACCAGGGGCTGTTGAATAACAGTGGCATGAGGAGGATATGATCGTTTAGGGAATAAATGATAATTCCCTTATTTAGACCTATACTTACCTGGAAAATAAATATGGAAAAGTATCAGTGACTCAGTTGGCTGGAAATGTGGGTCAAATCAGTTTGCAAAAGCAAATGGTTGTAGGAAGAAATTTTTTCTCACTGGAAAACATGGATAATCTGTATTTCACCTGAATCTTGAAATACTTGGAGTTTCAGGCAAAAATGTGCTGATATTTAAATTATCACTAAATTTGTAATATTCAACCCTCTCAACTGCCTGCAGGAACAGCCCCTTCATTTCCATCACCAGACTCATTTGAGCTCCCTCACCCAAAACTGGGGGGCTGGAACACCCCACTCCTGTCCTGAGTGGTGATATCACCCCCTGGGAACAGTTTCCCCATCCCTGTTGTGAATCCACAAGCAAAGCCATTGTGATGGGTAAGGAAACGTTGGCTCCAGCATCTGGAGCCTGCGGGAAACCCTTTGATTTGAAACTGGGACAACCTCCTGTGGTGTCTTTGCCATCGACAGAAGGAGCTCCTTAGTGTTTCCCTGCCTGCATTTGCTCAACAGCCGGCATTTGCCCAAGGTGTGAATAAAAAAGATGCCAATGATCTCCAGTAATGTGGCCCAGATAAGAGCGGGTGATAAACCACATTGATTCATTTGCTCGTCACCTATGAGTCACCCCTGAGTCAACAGATCAAAAGCATCCAAACGTCATGGATCAGGCTGACAAACCCATTTCTTTCAAACCGAGAAGTTCAAGTGAAGTTATTACATTGATGTTCTCTTTTT
This sequence comes from Climacteris rufus, assembly GCA_013398175.1. Classification (NCBI taxonomy): domain Eukaryota; kingdom Metazoa; phylum Chordata; class Aves; order Passeriformes; family Climacteridae; genus Climacteris; species Climacteris rufus. The sequence continues at coordinate 106,309 of VZRZ01007008.1, forward strand.
TCCTGGGGAAAGTGTTTAATTTTCAGCTGCACTCTCCCAAATTGAAATCAGAGAGAAATCCGAGTGCTCATTTCCTTATGAACTGGAATTTTTGTATTGATTTATTTTTCTTTCTGAGCTCTTTAAATTGCTTTTCTTAACATGTAATCAAAAGAAAGCCACTTTTTTGCTTTTTTGTTTTTTTTGTTCAGATTAGACTCTGTGATTTGGAAAGACACAGGGAAGACATCTGAGCAGATGTTTGTGGGAATCTGGGACTGACCACCTGTGTGCTGATGGAAAGAGTCATCAGGGCATGGGACAAGTGGAGGGGTCAAGGAGGAGCCAAGGTCATCCAAGGCATCCAAGGACCCTATGGGCCAAGGTATGGAGAAACCAGAGCTTCTCCAGTCCTCCCCCCTGGGAGCCAAAGGCAGCTGGAGGAGGACGGACAGACAGTCCCCTCCAGCCCTTCCTCACCATGCTGGGCAGCAGGACTTCTCTTCCCTCTGGTCAGAGCAGCTGCAGGGAATTTTCTGGTTCATGACCCACTTGGCAACTCCGATAGCCACTCCCAAGATACTTTGGGCAGGAAAGGAGCTGTAATACCCATCCATGGTGTAGTGGTTTAGCAGCTGTAATGGCCAGGAGCCCCATATCACCCTGTCCTGCCTCAGGGAGCTCATCCTCATGCATTCCAAGGGTATTTTGGGGAAGGTGGAGATTTTATTAGTCATATTGCTCCTCACTGGGGAAGTAATGGAGGAACATCTGGGTTATCACATAGTTTGGGGAAAACAGCCCCCCCCTGAGGTATTGACACCACCTTGTGCTGTCCTGGCTTTGTCCTGCTGCCAAGTAGAGAAAAAATATCCCTCCTGGAGCAGGAGGGTCATGCTGCTCCAGCTGGGGTGCATCCCTCAGGCTCCTTTTTTTTTGAACATCACCATCCCTTTAAAGACCAGTCTGGCCAATGGGGCTTTGCTCTTTCTTCTCTCCCTCCCATTCCTGGGTGATCACAGCTCTCCCCACCTGGAAAATCATCCATTGTTAGCAAAGCTGGGGTCATGTGGCCCTGTCAGAGGACATGCTTCATGCTCTGGAGATGCCTCTTGATCCTGATGTCCACATCTAGATGGGTTTCTTGGGGACCACAGAATCATGAGCCTTTGGAGCAGCACCCAGGAGAGCCAGGCTTGCTTGGTTGCTCCATAGCAGCAACCTGGAGACAGCTGGGGAATGGGGAAAACACTCTGCCAACCCAAACTGCAGGAAGGTTAAGGATGCAGAGGCACTTTTAGTAGTGTCTCATGCACAGCATGGCAAGTGAGGGAACAGGAGCAGACAGGGGGTGAGTGGTTTATGTCCCATAGGATTAAGAGGGCTTTCCTGGGCCAGTGGGGGAATTTGGGGTGAATCTGAGTTTGGGAAATAACAGGAGGGTGGCTGGTTACGAGTCCTGTGGTGACCAGTCTCCATGGTCAAGGATGGTTGAATGGGCAAGGCACAGGCTGGAGAACACAGCACAGGGCTTGTGAGTGATTTGTCTTTTCCAGGAATGTGGGTCAGGTGTATGGGCTGCTGGGTTGCTCCAGATGAGCCCCAGGGTTGTCTTCCAACCTCAACAATTGAGGTTGAGGATGATGCTGGGGAAGGACAGAGAGGTGTGGGGTTACAGGGACTGTGGGAGGACATGAGGGACTGGGTGGGTTGGGGGGTCAATGCAGGAGTAACAGGGAGGGTTG
>VZRZ01007008.1:112473-131991 GCA_013398175.1 Climacteris rufus
CTCCCCTCCCCTCCCCTCCCCATCTATTGCCTCCTGGCCTTCACATTTTCTCCAGCCCTGCATGCTGTACCCCTCATCAGTTCATTTATAGCACCTCAGGGGATTTTAAATAGCAGCGATCTGACAGCACAGAGCTTAACAACAGGTGGGATGAGTGGGCTTGGGAGGTGGAGAGGGACAAGGAGAAACCAGATGGAAGGAGACGCATTTTGCAGGGAGCTAGGGCAGGAAAAAGGCTTTCCCACCATGACACTGTGTCACCTGGGCCACTGACCTCGGCCAGCCCTGTCCTGCTGAGCGAGGCACGGGGAGCTGGGGAAAAAACCCATGCATTAACATTCCTCCCTTGAGGTCAGGTTTCTCTGTCCTGCTGAGAGTGATGAGCCCAAGTGGCAGCACTGAGGGATGGACCCCTGCAGAAATCGCAGCACGAGCAGAAAAAGGAGTGTCTCAGCTGTTGGAGGGGCCATCTGGGACCGCCAGGCCTCTCCCTGCTCTTCCCAGCCCTCACAGCTGTTTGGCTCAGTCCTGGTTTATTCTGGCCAGGCCCCCTCCCCAGAATGAAGCTCCTGCACTTTTAACCCTGGCAGAGACACCCAACTCCTTTATGAGGGGCTCCAGAGGCAACCCAGGATGGCACCAAACTGGTAGAGTTACATGGCTGCCGTTTCCACCCTGGGAAGGGGACACACTCCATGAGCATTCTCCACTGGGATTTCTGCTTGTCTTTGTTGTGTTCCCTTGGAGACATTTGCCTTTGTCATAAGCCTGGGGCTTCCACAGCCCGGCTGTGAGCAGGCACCTCCTTGGTGTCTCAGCAGCCTGGAGTGCACAGGGAAGGTGGAGGCTGAGCTTTGCCTCAGCTGGAAGTTGGGCTGTGTGCCTCTGGAAATTCTGGGGGAGAAATATTTCCAAGTGGGAGATGCTGTTCCCTGCCTTTTTGCCATGTAGGTCATGCTGTGGCTTTTCTGGTTAAGCCCATGTTGTCTCCATGGCTTCGCTGTAATGAAGCCAGTGAATGATCCATTGGGATGTTGCCCTTGGGGTGGTGACCCGGGATCTCAGGGATGGATATCACTTTGGGGGACAGGCAATGGCATAGACTGGAGTGGCCCTGCAGGGGAGCAGCACCATCCAGGAGATGAGAGGGCGCAGGTGGCCATGGTTGGGTGGATTTTCTTGATGACCAAGCAGGGGTGTGGGGGGGCTGGGGAATGGGAGCTCCTTGTCTCACTGTGTGACTTCCTGGCCCCCAGAGCTCCCAAAGATCCGCATGCCTCGGCACCTGCGGGAGACTTACATCAGGCGTGTGGGGGATGCTGTGAACATCATGATCCCCTTTCAGGTAGGTGGCTTATTTGGGATTTATTTCCCTGGGCATTTGCACTCCAGGTAGCTCCTGCAGTGACTCTTCTATCCACCATGGCATGTGTGGGGCCAGCTGTGCTCTGCCTTGGCTTGGTCCCTATGTCTTATGGGCCAAGGGTGGGAGATGGGGTGGGAACCTCAATTCCATTCCTGCCCAGCTCCCATTTTTCCCTTGCTACATCCTTATTGGTGGTGCTGCAATGGGACAACCCCAAACAGATCAGGACATAGGCTTCCTATTGCTGCTGTCTGAGCCATTGAGCCCAGTTCAGCTCATGCTCCTGGCCAGGATCTGGCCACATCCCTGGGACCCCACAGCAAAGCACTAGGATCCCTTGAGGGGACCAGCTGTCTTTGGAGCCAAGTAGCCCCAGGGATGTGTGATGAGGGAGCAACACTGACACTGCTGGGGCAGGCTGGAGGTCGTCTCCTCAACTTATCTCTCTCATCCTGTCTGGGACATCACCAAAGCATCTCCACTGTGGCATGTGGTGTGGAGAAAACCAGCTCTGAAACATGCTGGCCAAGCAGGGGGAGTGAGAGACCCCTGAGCTGAGGAACATGTCCATGCCACGTCTCAGAGACAGTTGTGACTCTGTGCTGGCCATGCTCGAGGCACAAGTTTTCCCTGGATGCTGAAGTCAAGGCTTGAGCCTGGACTCAGCACTGGGGCTATGAGAGCACAGCTCTACCATGTCAAGTAAAGCTGGGCTTGATCCCTGAGGACTTGGGGGAACCAGCATATTCCAGCCTCATCCCTGAAGCCTGATGACTTCCTGGGAATGGGTCTGACAGGAATCAGCTCTAGCTTCTTCCCTGGGGACTGTTGGTTGGAGAGGTCGCATCCAGGCTGCTGCTGCCTGGCCACAGCGGAGTGGCTCTGCTACCCGTCCTTCCCAGCAGGACCCGAGTGGCTTCTAACTTGCCTGTGGGGGTTGCTCCAGGGAAAGCCACAGCCCGAGGTGAGCTGGACCAAGGAAGAGCAGCCCCTGGACACCAACCGCGTCAACATCCGCAACACGGCTCGGGACACCATCTTCTACATCCGCCAGGCCCAGCGTGGGGACTCGGGCAAGTACGAGCTCACCGTGCGAATCAACGGAGCTGAGGACAAGGCTACCCTGGACATCCAGGTGGTTGGTAAGCTGGGCATGGGACCCTGAAGGGTAGCCCTGGGGCTCAATTCTCCTTCTAGGTTGTGAATAGGTCTTGTTCTGGGTGGGATGTGATGGGACAGGGCCAGCAACAAGGCAAGGAACTCTGGGGGCCCTCTGCCAGTGGGATCCTCTCCAGGATCATGCAGGTGAACTCCTCTGTTTGGAGATGCAAAGTTTCTGCCAGCCCTTGACCCTCAGCTTCTCATCCCTCATGTGCTGTATCAGGATGAGAAGAGATTAAAAGCAAAGTCAAGGGATGGTCAAGGCACAGAATGTGGGGGGAGCAAACCAGGATGTCACCCTGAGGGCGCTTGTGTTTGCAGAGCCACCCGGCCCTCCCCAGAACCTGAAGCTGGTGGATGTGTGGGGCTTTAATGTGGCCCTGGAGTGGACCCCCCCTGTGGACAACGGGAACTCTGAGATCAAGGGCTACAGGGTGCAGAAGTCAGACAAGAAGAGTGGGGTGAGCCTGGGCACGGCTGGTCCTGGGGATGCCCTGAGGGGAGAGGGGCAGCTGCACATCTGTCTTCCCCCACATCTTCTCCATGCTTGTGACAGCCTGTCTTTCCTCACTACTCTCTTTTTTGCTCCTTTTTTGCCTCCCAGAAATGGTTCACGGTGCTGGAGCGCTGCACCCGCACCAGCTGCACCATCTCTGACCTCATCATTGGCAACACCTACTCCTTCCGAGTGTTCTCCGAGAACATCTGCGGGCTCAGCGATAGCGCCACCGTTGCCTCTGGGGTGGCCCACATTGAGAAGACAAGTGGGGACATGTTCCTGACTGAGGGGCTGGGGGTGGTGTTGGCCAAGAGGGGTTCTGATCCCACTGGGGCCGGTGGGTCTTCCTCAGTGTTGTGGTGATGCTGCAGGACTGGTCCCCAGGATGAGACCTGCAGGGGTGAGGCTGAGCATCCCCAAGGTCCAGATGTCCCCTGCCCCCCTTCTGCACCTTATTTCTCCTTTGGGGAAAGCTTGTACCATGGTCAGCCTACTGGGATGACGCATGGACATCCCTGGGATAAGATGGAAGCAGGAACTGGGAAGGGTGAGAACAGCCCTGGCTTTGGCCCTGTAGCTCGGGGCCAAATCTCCAACCAGCCCTGCTCTCCCTCCATCTATTTCCCTCCTGCTCCCTGGTAGGACACAGTGAGCTGGGGTCTCTGCCACCTGTAGAGCTTCCCTCCAGCTCCTATTTCTGTGCACTGGGATTTGAGGATGGAGTGGGAGATCTAGAGTGTGCCTGACCTGGGTCTGACCTGCTGCTCATGAGATGTGTCACAGTGGGTTTGGAGATTGGCATCCCCTTGTTCCCTGCAAGGACTGGGCACATGTCATGGTTGGATGAGGAGACAGGACTGCTCTGAGCTGAGGGCCAGGTCTTCAGGTCAGGCCAGGTGACATCTGGCTTCTTATGTGAGGAAACAGAAATGTTTTTGGGTACCTTGTGCTGAATCTGTGTGTTGGTCAGCCCAGGAGCCTGACCTCTACCTCAACTAGAATTAATCATTTCCTTAGAAACCACTTACCAGCCAGAGAAGATCCCCCAGCGGGACATGATGGAGCCTCCAAAGTTCACGCAGCCCCTGACAGACCGAACAACCACGCGGGGCTACAGCACCCACCTCTTCTGCTCTGTCCGGGGCTTCCCCCAGGTCAGTGCTTCCTCCATGGACAACACCACCTCGGCCTGGGGGCACCAGTGGGGTTTTGCAAGGCTGGAGGTGTTTGGGAGATGGTTGATACTGCTGAATCAAGGTTGAATGAGGTTAAGGGGCCCTATGAGTCAAACTGGGGCAGGTTTGGGGTGTTTCTGCACAGAAAAGGAGACTGAACTTAAGCCATGTCTTGTGCACTTCTGTGCTGGAAGAGGAAGTGGGGAGCAGTGGTTAGGGCTCAAGAGTGGGAGATTTGGATCTTCAAAGCTTTTCTTGCTGTGAATCCCACCATGGCCACCAGCTTCAGGCAGGGCCAAGGCAAAGGCAGAGGGAGGTGGCTGCATTTTGGGGTCAGTTAGGTTTCTCATTTCTCTCCCTGCTTTAACATTTCAGCCCAAAATCATCTGGTTGAAAAATCAGATGGAGATACGGGAAGACCCCAAATACATAGCGCTGATTGAGCAGGGCGTGTGCTCCCTGGAAATCCGCAAGCCTGGCCCTTTCGATGGGGGTGTCTACACCTGCAAGGCTGTGAACCCCCTGGGGGAAGCCTCAGTAGACTGCAGACTTGATGTAAAAGGTGAGATTGGCTGAGGGGAAGGAGGAGTAGGAGCCCTTGGCTGCCTTCGTCTGGTCTTGATTTCCCAGTGGTGTCCCCGTTTTGGGTTGATCCTTGATGGGGAGAGGAGCCTGGACACTGGACAGGCCTGTGGAGCTGCAGCTTAGGGCTTCTTTGTTTTATGGTCTTGAAGTATCTTGAAATCACAATTCCTTATTCATGGGGGGAAAAAATGGGGAGGAAACCAGAAACCACAGAGCCAAAGGAGCAAAGGTGGTGCTGGAGACCAGGCCAGCACTGGCTCCCTCTGCTCTTGTCCCGAGCATGGGGGATGTGTGTGAACCTCCTCCCCTGCACCTGGGCTGCTCTAATTTATGTCTCGGGATTCTGCCCAGACTTCCCAGCTCACATTTCCCTGCCTCAGCAGAGCACCCGGAGCAGCCCTTGCATGGAGGTGCCCCGCATTCTCCCCACAGCTCCTCCTTGGCGGGAGGATCCCTGCCCGCACACCCTCTACATGCTCCTACACTTGCTGTGTGTCCTCAAACACACAGACTTCCTATTATTTCCCCTCCCAGGGCTTCCCATCACATGCTCTGCCCCAGATACGCTCTGTCTGACCCAATTCCTATGCAGGCGGGGCTCCAATCCAGCACTGCCAGCACCCTCGGTCCTTGCGGAAGATCCAGGGCTGTTGGTGTCACACAGGGTGTGTGCCATGGGGTCAGTGCTCAGCTCTGTGGCAGCTGCTGCCAGAGCTGGGGTCAGAGCTGGTGCTGCAGCCTCCAGGAGCGCTGGCCCAACCAGCCCCAGCCCTGCTGCCCTGCTAACACATCCTCAGTACAGGCATTTGGTGGAGTCACAGAAGCACAGAAAAGTTTGGGTTGGAAGAGATCTCAAAGCTCATCCAGTCCCTCCCCCTGTCATGGACAGGGACACCTTCCACTGTCCCAGGTTGCTCCAAGCCCTGTTCAACCTGGCCTTGGACACTTCCAGGGATGGGACAGCCACAGCTTCTCTGGGCAACCTGTGCCAGGGCCTCCCCACCCTCACAGGGAAGAATTTGTCCTCAATATCCCATCTGACCCTGCCCTCTGGCAGTGGGAAGCCATTCCCCCTTGTCCTGGCACTCCAGCTCCTTGTTCGAAGTTCCTCTCCAGCTCTCCTGGAGCCCCTTTAGGCACTGGAAGGGGCTCTGAGCTCTCCCTGGAGCCTTCTCCTCTCCAGGTGAACACCCCCAGCTCTCCCAGCCTGGCTCCAGAGCAGAGGGGCTCCAGCCCTCGGAGCATCTCCTTGGCCTCCTCTGGACTTGCTCCAGCAGCTCCACATCCTTCTGCTGTTGGCCCCAGGGCTGGAGGCAGCTCTGCAGGTGGGGTCTCACTTGGGTGGGGCAGAGGGGAAGAATCCCCCCCTCCTCTGCTGCCCACGCTGGGGGATCAGCCCAGTTGGCCAAGGAGGATGAGCTGGGCATTGTGCTGGGAACACAAAGCACCAGGGACTCAGCCAGGCTTGGATCTCGGGGAAAGCTGATGAAGAGCAGGCAGTGATGGTGGTCTGAGGGTTTGCTCAGAGCATGTGTGAGCAGGGATTGGGTGTGCAGGGATGATGTGAGCAGGGATGGTGTGTGCAGGTGCACATTAGTGTGAGCACACGGGCACTTCTGGAAGTTAAAAGGGGAGTAAAATGAGGGGATTTTGTGGGGTTTACGTCTCCTGTTCTCTCCTGCAGTGCCCAAGTGAGGACAGATTGGAGGACAAGACAAAGAGTGAGGTAGGTCTGGGTTGGAGCACTGGTATGGAGGGAGCGTGGATCACTTCAGAAGATTGAGTGGGCTGAGTGTCCTGAATTTTCCCTTGTCACCTGCTGATGGAGTCCCAGCTTGGTTCTTCTTTGTCCCATGGCTGGGGATTCATTGGTGGGGTGGGATGAACCTGAGGGAAACCTGTCCCTTGGCCAGGTGAAGGGAGGGATGCAAATGTGGCCAACAGGAGGAAGGTGCAGGTGGAGACAGGTGTGCCCAGCAGGAGCATGGACAGCATGGTGGGCACAGCCCCAGGTCCCTGCCACGGCTCCTGGGGCACCGTGGGCTGAATGGACATAAGGGGCAAGTACTGGGGATGGGGACGGGTGTAAACAGGTGTGAAATGGGGCTGTGGGGAGAAAAAGGGTTGTCCCTGAATTTTGTGGGCAGGAGAGGGTGGAAGAGCTGGGCTGGGTTTGGCCTGCATTAGAGCCAGGGCAGGGACATGTTTCCCACCCCACTCCTAACTGGGGGTCTCTCGGTGCCCTTGCAGGACTTGGATCTTGTTCCTTTTCCCAGGTGGATGCTGCAGCTGTGTGCATGCAGGTGCTGATGCCCCTGGCCATGGTCTCTGCTGCCTGCTGGGCTGCCCCTCGCTGACAGTGCTCTGTGAGCTGCGCCTCAGCCTGCCATGGCATGACCTCTCTGAGCCTGTCCTTCGCTGTGATGATTAAACAAACCTAGTTGAGAGGCTTTGGTCCTAATAAAAGCCACCAAACCCCTCTATCCTGCTCATTGTGGGGTTGGCTTGGGTGCGGGGAGGTGGAGGTGAGAGAGATGCCAGGGATGCTGTAATATCCCACCCAACCATGGGTGGAGGAGATGATTTTTAGCTTGGAAAGGAAGGAAGAGCTTTATGAAGATAAAGATGACACATATAAAGATGACTGGATCAGAAGGAACCCAACAAAGAGAAGGAGGAGAAAAGATTTTCTTCTGGAGCTGGGGCATGATTCTGGCTGGGGAAAAAGAAGTGCAGCATCAAAGCTGTGGCATGTTGCTGCTTCTTTATAGAAGCACAATTTTATTATCCACACCAGTGAGGCAGTGATCCAGCCAGGAGCTGCCAGCAGCACCCCGTCCCTGTGGTGGGTACCAGACATGGTGATGTGTTACCCAGAGGAGGGGACTCATCCTTGTGAGCTGCTGGTGGCTCATGTGCAGAGATGAGTCATCACTGAAGCTCAGATCAGACTCTGGTGTTATTAAAGCCCAGAGGGACCCATCGAGTGCGTGGTTACTCAGGGTCAGGGGGGTCACCCTTCTACCAGCACCGCCTCCCCCTGGGGCTGGGGCATGAGGGCAGGAGCTCTCCCAGCTGTGTGGCTCCATCATGGGGCCACATCCTGCTCGTGTCTGGCTGGCCCTGGTTCTGCCAGTGTGGGTGCAAATCCAGCCTGGCCTCCGCAGATCAGAGCCCATCCCACCCTTGGTGCCCTCTCTGCAGCGTCTCTCCTGCAGCCCCTCTGCTTTGCCCCCGTCTGCCCCAGGAACCTTCAGCCCAAACTGAAGTCTAGGGGCTGTTGCTGTTCCCAGGGGCTCAGCACCAGCCCAGCATGTCCACAACAGGATCATTTCCACCATCAGAGGGCATTGTTGGATTAATTTTATCCCAGCTGCTGGTCAGGATGTATTTTCGAGGTGGTTGGGACTGGTGGTGACGCCACAGGATGGAGGTTGCAGTCCCAGCTGGCAGATGGAGAGCTGGTTTTTCCTGGCATTCCCCCACCTGGCCTTGGACACTGATGGAGGTGTTCCCCTGCCTTGATGTCCCTGGCACCCTGGCACATAGCTTTGGGCCATGGGATTCTTTGGGGGACGGGGTCTTGGAGCAGGCTGTGAGCTGATATCCAGGACTCTGTCATGCTGCACACTATGCCCTTTCCAGACACTTAATTCAGTCCTACAGGGCACAGACTGTGTTTGTAACCCCACAGGGGACTGAGGTGGGCGACAGCATCCACTTTTAGTGAGGGCTTCCTGGGAAAGGTCTGGAGAGCACAGAGTGGAAAAATCCACTAGATGTTTTTTTTTTTTTCTGAAGCAACTGTTCACGTGCCTTTTAATTTATGAGCATCCCAGTCATCAGGTTTCTGGGCACCTTAGCAAGGATCAGGCAAAGGTGTCAGTTCCAGGAAAGCAGCAGAAATAAGATGCAAGTGGGAGTCAGAGCTGAGCTTGGCAAAGAGCAGTGCTAATCTGTGGGCGAGGTCCTGCTGTGCCAAGGGACCATGGGCTTGGTGTGGGGGGTCCTCTCTGCACCAGCCTGAGGTTGCAGCATCCTCAGGCACCGCTGACATTGGTGCTTCAGGAGACCTGGGGCACTTTCCTCTGCCCTTTCCAGGAGATGCTGGCCCTGGCCAGAGCTGGACACAGGTCATGGCAAGGTGGGGGCACAGAAGGCACCAGTCTGGGCAGAGGAACCATCAGGAAGATTTGGGAGGATACAAAGCCTCAGCCTCGTGTGAGAGGTTCAGCCTTGGCCCCAGGGCACCTGGTGATGCCTGGAAGGGGTGTGTGGTCTGAAGTCCAGGGGAAATTGCTGTTCCCAGGGGTTCAGCACCAGCACATCAACATCCACACCATGGGGAGATTGGGGGGGTGTTCAGGACCCCTCCACTACAGTGAGGACTAAGGGAAGGATTTGCTCCTGTCTTGCCATTGCTCTTCTACTCTGCTCCTGTTTTCCCAGTGTGGTCTGAGGCAGGAGCCTGGAAATGATACACTGAGACCCCTGAAAAATGTGGGAGGCTAAGCCTCTCATCTCCTCCTTTCCTTGCTGCCCTCCTCATCCTTCCAAGCTAAACAGAACTGGCTGCAGCAGTGGTAGAAGGGACACCTGCTTGCCCCACTGCCTGTGCTATACACTCCCAGCATTGCTAAAAACCACCCTTAAATATTACCCATCCAAAGTCCTTTTCTTCTCTGCACCCTCCAGTCCCTGTGGGAACTTGCTGCAGTCATTTTGCCCATTGCTGATGTCCCCTTCGAGGGGCATGACCCTTCTGGGGCAGGGGAAGAGTCATAGGACCTGTATTTTCAGGTCATGGGAGCCTGCTGAACAGGGGATGCTGATAAGAAAAGAATCCAGATTAACTCAAATTAATTCTTCCCACCACTGCTTCAGCCCGGAAGAGATCCTGCTGCAGAGCAGGGACTGGCATTTCCAGCATCCAGAGGGACCAGAGCTGGATGAGGGATGGTCCATGTCCAGCCACCCCCTCCTCAAATCTACCCATAGCTGAATGGCAACGTGCCCTGTGGCAGCATCAGCACCCACACGGTGACCCACAGCCATTCCCCACATCCCCAGAATGGGTGCAGGTGACCCTCTGCCCCCTGGGCTGTGCAGCTGGCTTGTTAACACACAATATTTGGGTCTAAGGAGTTTGGCTGCACAGGGAGAGCGGGAGGGAGAGACTTGGAAGATATGAGATGGGCTGGAAGTGATTTGCTGCTGCTTTTCACAGAAACAGCCAGGAGAAAAGAGGGAAAATGACTCAAAACCAGAGCAAAGGTAGTGAGAAGACGTGGAGTAGACACACTCCCTGGGTGCAGCTCACAGGGGTGGCGGGTGCTGCTGGGGCCCTTGGGAAGCCATTGGGGCTGCAAAAAGTGCTTCTGCAGACTTCTCTGGGGTTCTGCTTAGGGAACGTCTCTGGTAGCATTGAGAGCTGGATACTGACCCTCTGCTCTGTGGGGTGGTGAGTTCACCACCCTGTGGATGCTGGTTTTGCTATGGGATGCCTCTTCCCATGTCTCAGCCCAGCTCACCTCTCCCTGGTTACGGAGGGGAAAGAAAGGTCTTGAAGGCTTCCAGCTTCATTTCTGCAGAAATCCCACTGCCCTGGGCTCTCCTGGTTCCCAGCAGCTTCACTCCCACAAGGAACCCCTTTGTCCCAGTGCCCATGTACCCCCAAGGCTCCGTGGACACAGGGCCAGAATGTGAGGTGCCCCCAGTGTCACCAACACCACGGAGCCAGGGGTCTCCATTAACGGCGGGGCACCTCCTGGGTGGTTTGGATCACTGGACTTTATTTGCATGAAGATGAACTGCATGTTTGTCTGTACAACTTCTCCTTAAATACTTGGCAACCCTTAAAAAAATGAAAACCAAAAACAAACAGGGGAAAAAAAAACAAATCAGAAAGGAACAGTGCAGGCTGCAATATCCAAACAATGCTTGTGAATAAATAACCCCCTGGGGTGGCTGTGGGGATTGCATGGGGCTGCTGAACTCAGAACCCCTTGGGTCCTCTCTACCCCTTCCTGGGACAGCAGGAACAGCATCCAGGTGGGGACTGGGTGGGCACAGACTCTCCTCTCTGCCCTCTCCCAGTTCCTAGTTGCCTGTCTCAGCCGTGGTGGTGCTGGTGGTGTTTTTGTTGGTTTTGCAGCAGAAGTACTGATTCCAGATCTGCAGGAAGGCTGTCCGGAACTTTTTGATCCGGAAGGCATAGACGATGGGGTTCATGGCCGAGTTGCCGTGGGTGAGGAAGATGGCGATGTAGGTGAGGATGTGCGGGGTCTGGCAGGATGGGCAAAACAGGGTGATGCAGTTGAGGACGTGCAGGGGCAGCCAGCTGAGTGCGAACAGGAAGAGGACCAGTGCCAAGGACTTGGCAATTTTCAGCTCCTTCCCGTAGTACTTCTGGGGGTCGTTGGAGCTGGATGAGACCTTCTTGTTGAGCTGCTTTCGGATGAGGTTGAACACCTCCAGGTAAATGAGCAGCATCAGCAGCAGGGGAGGCAGGACCCAGACAAAGAAGTTGAAGTACACCATGTACTCCATGCTGATGACTGTCTCAAACTGGCACGTGATGACAAACTCCGTGTGGCTGCCATTCAGCTCCTGAGTCCTCCGCATCTTGTTCAGGTTGTTCCAGCCAAACATGGGGGTGAGTCCCACCAGAAAAGAGATGATCCAACAGCAGGCGATGGCTACAGCTGCCCGCCGGGGTGTCACCACGCTCTTATACCTGTGGGAGAGACAACAGCCACAGGAAGGATTTAAACATGAGTGGGATGCTCTGCTTGGGGGTTGTGTGGCTCTAGGTAGGGTGGAAGTGCCCGTGCTGAGACAGGAGGATGCTCCTCACTTCCTCCCTCCTTTGGCAGTGGCTAACAGCCTGTTCTGATAACTGCATTAACAGACTGGTTTCCCTGCCTGTGTCCTGGGATGGCAGAGACCCCAGACATGATTTGGGAGCTCTGGGTGTTGATGCTAAGCCAGCTTATGCATTATCACCTGGAGTGTGCCTGCATATCCAACCCTCATGTCTCAGAGGGGTTTCATATGCTCTGGAGCCCAGATCAAGCACCTTCACCCAGAGCAGGAGGTGATCCTTTCCTCCCACCATGCACCAGCCCTGCCAGGTCCCTGTCCCAGACAATTCCCCTGGTGCCTGGGGAGGAAATTGCCAGCAAAAGCATCCTCTGGGAGCCATTGGGATGGAGGAAGGATCTGCGGGTGCTAATGGAGCCCTAGGGAAGCTCCTGAGCACAGCCTGTTTCATATCCTAATGTGCTGGGATTGACAAAACCCTCTTTCCTGATGGGCTGATGCCAAGAGTGGGAGGAGGAGGAGGAAGAGAACTGTGTTCTGGCTGGTCTCTGCTCCCTCCCTGATGCCCCTGGGGAGTCACTGGGCCTGGGCTCATCTCTCCAGAGCTCTCCAAGGGTGGAGTCTGCTGGATTGATTTTTCCCCCTGGCCCTCCAAATCACTTTCCCTTGGAGGCTGAGAAGGTTCTCAGCCTAAGAGTTATTGCTTTGCACTGAAGGGGATTGAACAAAGAACACTTCCTGACTGTTTGCTGGGTCTCTCAGTGCTGCTGATGTTAACCTGGCCACGGGGACCATGCGGAGGTGGCTGGCAAACCTGGATTCCCAATTCTGCTCCATGCTCCCTGCTGCAGGTCTGCAGCCTTTACCTGTGCTGGAAATGGAGCATTTGGGGGCTTTTTTTTTACACAGCCAAGGACCCAAACCCACTCTCCTTTCTCAAGACCCCTCTCATGGGCAAGGCATCAAGGAGAGAAGGTGGGGAAAGAGGAAATCAGTCCCCAGGAGTCCAGAGGGTCCAGAGCCACCAGTCCACAACAGCTTTCTCAAATGAAATTCCTCTGCTCTGGAAAAAGCTTCACAACATCCTGGTGGCAGCCAGGTCCCATGGGAAGGAGGTGCAACGCGGGCAGCTGTTTCCTCTGAGACCCAAGGCTGGATTTGGAGGGTGATTTATTCTTTGTGGGGAGGAGAGAGGGCAGGAGACCCTGAGAAAATCTCAGAGCAGGAAGAGCTGGGGCACAAGGACAGTGAGGGGTGGTGGGAGAGACCTGGCACTGAGGGTCAAGTGAATGGAATGGGGAGGAGGGTGCAAAAGGGATTCCAGAGGCTTCTGTGGGGCTGTGTGCTGACCCTTGCACCCAGTGTCACTGAGAGCAGGTCCCTTGGGAAGGCTGACGTGCCCTTCACTGTGACACCCCACTGTCACCTCCTCAGGCTCAAGCAGCTTGGGGGGGTGACACTAAAAATAGCAGCACCATCCTCCTGCACCAGCCCCTTCCCTCTTTGCAACCCCTGTGAACTGTGTCCCATGGCCCCACTCCTGAGGGCTTCCAGGGCCTTGTACTGATTTTGCTGGACATGCTCCCACCCCGGGTGCTCCCTGTTCTGCAGGGTTGTGTGGGGTCCATCACCCAACAGACAAAGCTGCTGAGCAGCAGTGGTGCCACTGCGGTTGCCAAAATGGTCCCAGGGCTTGCAGCCACCACCCAGAGCAGCCGCCCCTCATGCCCCTGCCTCAAACCTGGGGGGGGAGCACATGGAACAGGGGGAGCAGAGAGTCCCCGCTGTGAGGCACAAACCAGGCTTGGATCAGAGGATGCTGTGTTCACTCGTGCAGCTCTAGTCCATATCCATCCCTTCTTCCTGCACATCCATCTCTCTACCATGGTCTGTATCCATCCGTGGTCCATATCCATCCCTCCTCACTGCACACTCATCTTTACCTCTTGCTGTAGTGCCTGCCCTGACACACATAGTTTAGGCTTTCCCTTCACTTTGACCCCTGAGGTTTAAGGATGACCCTGCAGAAGCAGCCAGAGCAAACCTGGCCATCATCTTCCAGCCCATGTGTGCCATGGTCACAGGAAGTATGACCGACTCAAAAAATCTGTAGAAAACAGCAATGTATGGACCTGGAGCTATTTTCCCCTTTGCTCCTTCAAGCAACTAGCCAGGGGCAGAGGCAGCTGCAGGGAAATGTGCTTCCTGAGGACCCCTGTGCAGTGTCCCCATCAGCCCCACATGGAGAATGACAAAAGCTATAGAATTGCTCCAAGTTCCTCCTCCCTCCACCCCACCAGGCCCATCCATCCACTGGGTCTGACCATGAAGCTCTCATGGGGCTCAGTGGCCCTGAAGGCTACAAGCCCTGCTTCAATTACTTCACACTTTTTTTTTTTCCCTGGAGGTGTCCAAGGAACACCTGGACGTGGCACTCAGTGCTCTGGGTTGGGTGACAAGGGGGGGATTGGTCACAGGTTGGACTTGATGGTCTCAGAGGTCTCCTACCTATGTGATTCATGATTCTGTAAAGGGTGGAAATGCAAGATCCCACCTAATTCTCAACCCCTGCCACATGGTGAGGGTACAGGCAGTAGAGGGACAGGGACAGACTTTGCTGTTCCCAATGTTCTTCCTTGGTTATGCCATAAAGAAAAAGCTTTTCTCATTTACCTCATTTTGCATTAATGTGATAGGACTGGAGTTTGGGATGGATCAGGGAGGCAGAAGCACTAGAAAATGCTGATAATGGCTTACTATTAATAAATAATATTATTATTATCATCAGCACCAAAGCAATTACCAGCATCATTGCAATTTTATTACTGCTATTATTTTTATTAACAGCTGTGACTAAAACATCCATGATAATCATCACCACCATCCTCATCCACTTCGGGTTTGTCGCTTTAGCCTGTGGGGTTTTGAGCCTGACTATAATCAGTAGATTTTCCCCCTGCCCTCCATCAAATGGTGGTTTTAGCACCTTCCTTCCCCACAGAGATGGGCATTGACCCAAACCCTCCTGGATGCCCTGCAAGGAGGAAGGACCGGTGACTGTCAGCCTCATCATGAGATGGGATGGGCAGGAACTTTGGTTTGGAACCAAATTGCCTTTGAGGATTTGGAAGATAATGCCAAGAGGCAAAGTGGCAATTATTGATAGTGCTATTTGCTCCCCAGGGGAAGGGAGGAGGTGATGGGTGGAGGTGGAGGCCGGCAAATTGTCCCCACGTACTGCACAGGGCAGCTCTTCAGGGAAAGAGGCCGCCTCCAGGGAAAGTTGCTTGGGCTGAGGATGGAGCAGACACTGAAGCCCCTTTTCTCAAGGAGATCATAGAATCCCAGAAGGGTTTGGGTTGGAAGGGACCTCAAAGCTCATCCAGTTCCACTCCCTGGCATGGGCAGGGACACCTTCCACTGTCCCAGGTTGCTCCAAGCCCTGTCCAACCTGGCCTTGAACACTTCCAGGGATGGGGCAGCCACAGCTTCTCTGGGCACCCTGTACCAAGGCCTCAGCACCCTCACAGGGAAGAATTTCTTCCCAGTATCCCATCTAACCTCTGGCAGTGTGAAGTCATTCCCCCTTGTCCTGGCACTCCAGACCTTTGTAATCTCCCCATGCCATCACCCTCCTTTCCCTTTGGTCCTTATTCCCAGACTACATTCAACTTCTGCCACATCTTGATTTGTCCAGACCCCACACCCCTCTCTTCTGCAGCCCAGAGAGCCCGACTGAGCCCAAGCCCTGCTCTGGAGGTGTCTGGCCCCAGGTAGGCAAAGCCCCTGTGTTCATCTCACATATCAGGCCACATCTGAAAACACCTGAAGAATGGAGCATTCATTGCTTTCATGGATTTCATTTTTGCCATGAAGTCTGACCCCCGAGAGAGAAAAGGGCTCATTTCCAAGATTCCAGCCCACAAGACAATCCAAATCGAACACTCACGAAACATCTCTTGTTTTGTTTGAAAAAGTTTCAGAGATTCTAGGCCTGGCTTGAATAAAGTATGGAGGTTTTAAGCATTTCTGTGATTAGTTTTTTTTGTGCAGAAAACACTTTCTGTTGTCCAGCCAGTGCCAAGATGTGGCTTTGCTGGTCTTTGTTTGCTCTGGAGGAGTTTATTGCAGTGCAATTCCTGAGGAATTAATTCACTAATGAAGACAGACCATCGCTAATGAAAAGAAGCTGGAGCCAACATGGCAGGAGGAAAGGAGGGCAAGCTGACATGAAGCTCATCTGCACTGTGAACACAGCAGGGAATAGCAGCCAGACCACGTTGTGATTTAATTGAAAATCTCTAGACAAAAGTGCTTTGATTGCAGAGGATTTGGGTTCCTGCTCCTTCCTCCTGGCTGTATCTTCCCTTCAGATCTTTCAGTGTCCTGGGGGCTGCTGGGTGGAAAAACTCAGATTGTTGATGTTCAAAGCTGCTCAGAAATGAAAACCTGAGAAATGCAAATTGGTGTCTGGGTTCTGCGAGGGCGAGGGCAGCCACAGCTCAGGGCTGGGACAAGGATGTCGCTGGGTATTCACACAAGGAGGGAAGTGCTGCAGAAGGAACCCTGATCATGCAGCTTTTTTCACCTCTGATCCTGGAAGTGAAAGGTTGGTTCCTTCTTCATATAATCACAGAATGGTAAGAAATGTGGGTTTGTGGCCACTGGTGAGTGTGTCCTTGGGAGGGACAGATGTCAACCAACATCAGTCAAAGCTGGTATTTGGATGGACATGACAGCTTGTTCCTACAAATACTTGAAATGGAGGAGACTGGTCCTATTAGCACCCCCTTGGGATATATGGGGATTGTCCTGATCCCCAAATCTCAGACTTGTTGCTTGTCAAAATCCAGCTGGTGAGTACAGGCACAAAAAACTGGTCTGGTCTTTCAGGTGAGCCAGAAGAAACCATCCAGCAAGGACATTGATGTTGGGTGGTGGTGGAGCCCCTGTCCTGCACTGAAGTAGCCCAACAGCCTCTATCATCACAGCATTTCCATCCACACATCCTACACAGAGACACTTCCCAGTGCTCCAGAGGGACCGTAAGGACCCTGTGTATGTCCGCTCCCAGCACCTCTGGCTCACTGGTCGGCAAGAGATTTGAGCTGAGGGGGAAACCTGAGAAGAGCCAGCAGATCCCTGGGACAGGAGGGAGCAGGGAACATGGTAGGAGAGGACAGGCTAGGCTGTGACACAGAATCCTGGCCTCAGCCTCTGCCCTGGGGACCTGATTTAAAAGGAGCTGAGGAGAAAAATCCCTTCCTGGTACCTCACCCCTGTCTGCCCAGGGTGAGGGACAGTCAGGGGAGGACAATGCTGGCTTTTCTACAGGTCTCGCTTTTGAAGGGTTCCAGTGGCAGGAGAGGCACCGATGGGAACAGGCACCCTTCACTCACCACCCACATGGGTGGGGCTGTGTCCCAGATCTCCACCTGGAACCTCTCTGGCAGCCTCTGAGCCCAGGTCAGGGCTGCCCTGCTCCCAATCACCACCAGTTGCCCCACTCCCAAGCTGGCATGAGGACAGCCCTGGCAGCCGTGGGTGCTTGGTTCTCCCCTGGACCATGTGCTGCAAGAAGAAGAAGAGACAGGAGGTCCAAAGCTGTGAAGGGGACCAGGGATGGATGTTCCCCAAGGGTGCCAGGTCCTCCTATCCATCCACACCTCTGTGAGTCTTCCTGTGTGCCCTGAGCTGTGATTCCAGAGGAATCCAGAGCACTGTTGGCTGTCACTGGAGCACTGTCGGCTGCCTCTCTGCCTGCAGAGCATCCAAGCAGAGCTGGGATCACTCCACTGAGAGTCAGGGAATTATTTTCTCACCATGGGGGGCCTTGCTGCTTGGCTCCAGCTCTGAGAGCAGCTGGCACCTTTCTAACCCAGTAGCTGGGCTCACACATGGTGTCCTGGAGCTGCAGCCACTCTGGCCTCCAGTGAGGAGCTGGACACAAGCAGCCTCTTCTTTGAGGATCTCTGCTCCCAAAACACTTTGGGTCTCCTCCATGGTACCAGGAGGTTGCTTAATACAAACCTCCCCACAGCCACCAGGAGAGACTCTGAGAACATGGGGGTGAGTGGAACCATATGTGTAGTGGGATGTGTGCATCCCACTAATGTTCCTCCTGGTCTAGTCTATGTCCAAGGTTTGGCATCCCAAAATGGTGACTCTGTGTAGGAATCATTCTGCAGTGAGAGCCTGCAAAGCACAAGCAGCTCTGGTTGGGCAAAGCATCTGGTAAGACCTCTGGAAGCTTGTAATCACTTTTAATAACCAGTAATTCTCTAATGGATGCAGGTGAGGGTGATTATGAGGTTGATGAGAACAAATTCATGCTTCCAAAATTGACTAGTCCCCACACACCAAAACACAGCATCCCCAGGGCTTTGGTGGAGGGCTTCTTTCAGTGGTGGAAGAAGTTGGAGCTGGCTACAGTTCCAGCAAATGGCAAGAGAATGACACAAAAAGGAGGTTTTGTAATTCGGGCTTTGTCAGAGAAAGTTTGGAGGGACCTGGACCATTTACAGGTGTCCTGGATCCCAAACAGGGCCTGGGGAGATGCTGCTGCCTTCCTGTGGGTTCAGTCTTGGTGTGGGTTCAGCTTGCCCTCACACATCTCCCAGGACCTTGGAGGCATCCTGAGATCCCTGAGAACTGCAGAGGGAGGTGGGCACATCCAAAAGCAGCCTTAGGAACACAAACATCCCCACAAGACACAGTGGAAATAAGGTAGAAAAGGGTTTTATGGGCTAAAATGGCTGGAAGTGGGAATGATCCCTCCGCAAGGGAGCCAGGCCATGCCGTACCAGGGTATGTTCACCCCAGACTGGCAGTACCAAACATGAGGGTCCATCAGCGATGTCCACCCAGAGGGTGGTTACAGGTGTGGGAAGAGGTGACCACCCACCTCCAGCAGTGCCTGGAGGGACGCAGAGCCCAGACACATCCCCCCAGCTCTGCCACTCTCCTGATGCTGTCAGTCCCAGTGGAATCAAGCCTTAAAGCACAGCACACCCACAGATTAGCCCACCTTGAGGTTGGCACCTCCCAAGGGGCAGCAACACCCACAGCCTCAGGAGGTTCCCCTGCTGCTCAATACCCCATGCCCACATTCCGACCTGGTTCTGAGATAAACCTGCCACATTTTGGGTTCCAGCAACAGGATCAAGTTAAGTCTTTGCCTGCAGAGCCAAGGAGACTTGTCATATCACACCTCTGGTCCCTGGGAGCTGGGAGCAGCCACAACATCCCACCAGGCTGGCTGAGCTCACCACACCCGCTCCTGAGGCTGCTCCTGGCCTCTCTGGAGCTGGATTCCTGACTTGCTCTGGGTGTCTGTGCTGCTGGACTCCCCTGGCTTTGGCAATGAATCACAGCCTTTGGGAACAAACCACAGGCTTCCAGTAACTGCAGAGGATCGTTCAGATCACTTTCCCAGCTGTCCTCACCTCGGAGGTGGGGTGTGAGCAACCATAGCGGCTCCACCACAGACTGGTACTGACAGCTCCCCTGGGGCATCACGGCAGCTCGCACTGCAGGGCGAAGGGAGAGAGTAGGAAATCACAGGAAGGGAGGCTGGACAGCACAGAGACCTCACAATAAAGGATCCTTCCTTCACACTCTGCCCTGGTGTGGAAGAGACAAAGCTGCTGTCCAAGGAAGGCAAAGGAGCGTGGGTTGTCTGCTCTGCTCAGAAAAAGGGAATTTTCCTCATATCCTTCCAGCAGCATCCCTCAGCTCAACTGCCAAGATCAATCCTTTCTGCTCAGAAAACTGATCTTGTTTCCAAACTGAGCTTGGTTTTCAGCCTGCAGCTGGATCCTGACGTGGTCCAGGGCTCTGTCACTGCACAAGCAGATTCTCAGCAAGGACCAGTTGCCCCGGGCTCAGACCCTCGGCCCAAATGTGGGGCG
>VZRZ01007008.1:132036-143071 GCA_013398175.1 Climacteris rufus
CGGGGGGGGGGGGGGGGGCAGGGTTAAGCAAAGTGCTGGGGATGCCCAGGGCATCAATACCTGAGGGAAATGATGATTTGTATCTATCAGTCAGTGCTGCCCAGGCAGACCCTTCATGCCCCAAAGGGAGCCCTGAGACCACCTGATGCCGTAGGCAGCACCAAGTCTGAGGGTGCTGAGCAGGTCTCCCTGCTCCAGATGTGTCACCCTCCTGCTGCCATGTGACAGTCCTGAGGGTGCACCCAGTGTCCCTGGTCAATGGGGCGCAAGTCTCACTGAGCCATGGATTTGCACCTAGGTAGTTTCACGGCTCCCTCCCAGCTCCACTGTGTGTGGTCAGGGCCCTCCAGGATCTCTGGATTTTCCTGGACTTCTCATTTCTTCCTCCAGGACCCCGAGGCAGGTAGGAGAGAAATGATTTAACACTATTGGCAATGGCTGCACAATCATGAAACAAGCTGCAGAACCTCAGAACTGGTGATGTTCTCTGAAAAAATGTGATGTTCTCGTCTTTTGGCTCCTGCTTTCAGGCAGCAAAATTTTGAGCAAAGCAAAGCAAAGTGTGAGAAGTGCTGCTTTAAAAGAAAAAAGAAGCAGAAGCTGAGATTCTTTTATAGCCCCAGGACTTTGGGAATTAGGACACACAGTGAAGAACAGCTTGGTCCCCAAGAGATGGAGGTGAGGTTGTGAAAGCTGCAGGACAGTATGATGAGCACCATAAACTTGTCTCCAGTGCTGCCCCTGTACAATAAATTTCCTGGACATTTTTAGTGTCTAAACAGTTTTGTTGTCAAAAATAGGAATTTGCTTGTGAGCCTCTCCTTGGAGAGCGCTGGGGGTCTGCAGGTGGCTCCCACACAACCCCATCACACGGATGAGCCCATCGTGCTGTGGGAGCAACCCCGCCTCCAGCAGAAAACAACTTCAGGAGGAGCCACTCAAACCCCACATGCATCCCTCTCTGAACAGGCTGGACGGGGCTTGGAGCAACCTGGTCTATGGAAGGTGTCCCTGTCCATGGCAGAGGGTGGGCTGGGATGGCTTTAAGGTCCCTTCCCACCCAAACCATTCCATGATTCTATGACAGTGTTGGAGGGGTTTCTCACCCAGCACCGTGGTGGGATATCAACATGCTTGACCAGAAGTCACAGGTCATCTTCTCTCCCCATGCTCGGCCACCACCCTGTGGATTTGGCTACCTCCAGGGGTGTCACACACCAGCCTTTCTCCTGCTGTGGCAATTAAATGGGAGCTGTTTGCCCGGACCCGGCTCAGCACCGTGTGATGGGAGAAGTGAGGGTGAGGTTGTCCCAGAGTACAAAGGGGAAGGGATAAAAGGCAGCTTTGGCAATCTCCAGTGCAAATCCAGGACTTCGCTGGATAAAAGTGGATAAAAGAATTTTTTCAATTACTGCTTGTATTGCACTTGATTTTTTCTATGCATTGCATATTTTGGTTCATTATGCAAAAGAACCTCTTTGAAAGTCAACCCTCAAAATTTATAAGGGAGGGGGAAGAGCGGAGGATGAAGAAAGAAAGTAGCTCTAAAAGCCACTTAAAATGCCCAATCTGACAAATGTGGCTCTCTGAGAAATGGAAATGGGATGACGGATATAAAGTTCCTGGTGTGACTGGGCTCCCAGAGCCTCTGTGGCTCAGAGTCCATCCCACAAAACACCAAGACTTGGGGAAAGTGGCCATGCTGGGAGGGAGGTGCCAGCTGAGGAAGTGCCCAGTGCCACCACCCTTCCCTGCCTGTCACCACCACACTGCTACAACAAAGGTCAGCTTGGTCCCCAGGGTGGGCCTCCAGCCAGGGGAGTCTGGTAAGCGCCAGGAGCTGTTAAAAGACAGGAGCAGATCAGGGACCCCAAGGAGAAGGGAAACGAGGGGGCTCTTGAGACCTGCTCTTGTTGTTGCACCTGCATGTGACAGGACACCGAGATCTGCTGCCCAGATAAATGGGAGGCAGGAAACTGGAGATAGAATCTCCATTAAGAGGCACTAACCCAGGCTCAGACCAGGGCTGAGGTGGGTCTTTATCTCTCCAATGCAGAAGGATCCTTCAGAAAAAAAAGAGATATCCTAAATTATAGCTGGAACAAGAGATCAGTATCTGTTGCCTTTTAATTTCTTGGTTTTCACACTTGTGCTTCTAACCTGAGTCTTGATTCTGCAGTCAACAACCAAACTCCTCAGTTTCTTAGGCTACAACTTGTTATTGGATCAGGATCCTCACAGCACAATTTGTCACTATAAAGGGAACATTTCCCTTTTTGCACTTAACCCAGTTCAAAGATTAGGACATTCAAGACTGAAAAATTGGCTGGAAGTTCCCAAAATGAGGGAGATTGTTTTCTCCATGCAGTTCTAGAGAAGAATTAGGAGTGCTGATGAGATCTACTGTTTCTAAACTTCAGAGGACACAGTAATCCAAAACAACCAGCCCAGCACCAGTGCTTATTTCCCCTGATTAAAAGATCAATTTCAAATGCAAAAGCAGCTGGATTCACTTACATTTTTTGATAGTGAGTTGGTTATATGTAGTTTCAACTGGTGAAAATAATTTTGGAGGTGCCAATTTGGGCCCTAGTTGGCTTTCAACCTCTGTTCAAACACACCTTTCCACACAGCTGGAGTAAAACCTGTGTAATTCCCCACTCCACACACCATACAGATGGAAGAAGTGACAATTAGAGGACATGAGTGTCAAGCCACTAAGTTGTTTATGTTGGGATGAATCTGAACAGTGAATCCATATCTCAGTCAGTAAAATGAAATGCCAAACTGGAAGCGAAGGCTCCAGTTAACACCCCAATTGAATGTTCCCTCACCTCAGAGAATCTGTCACTGGGAAAACAAATTGAAAGTGCAAATGCAAAGCAAACCAGAAGTTATTTGCACTCTGTTTTCTCATTTAGATTAAAAGATTATTTATTGCCTTAGAGGAAAATTGAGGGACCTTGTTGCCTGGGAGAAAGCAGCTCAGTATGGTGGAGAGATCTGAGACCCAAGACCAAGTATTACAGTGAAATTACAGCCTATGCATCTTCCTAATTAGTCTGGCCTGAATTCCAGACAAGGAACAATGGGCAGACATAGCCTGAGTTGGCTCAGGCCATGGAGATGAGGGACACAGGGATGGGCAGGGTGGAGTTCACAGAGATGCTCTGAGATGCTCTGATGTTCCTCAGCTCTGGAGCCAGGCTGGGAGAGCTGGGGGTGTTCAGCCTGGAGAAGAGAAGGCTCTGGGGAGACCTCAGAGCCCCTTCCAGTGCCTAAAGGGCGTCCAAGAGAGCTTGAGAGGGACTTTGGACAAGGGAGGAAGGGACAGGACAAGGGGAAATGGCTTCCCACTGCCAGAGGGCAGGGTCAGATGGGATATTGGGAAGAAATTCTTCCCTGTGAGGGTGGTGAGGCCCTGGCACAGGCTGCCCAGAGAAGCTGTGGCTGCCCCATCCCTGAAAGGGTCCAAGGCCAGGTTGGACAGGGCTTGGAGCAACCTGGGATAGTGGAAGGTGTCCCTGCCTGTGGAAGGTGTCCCTGCCCGTGGCAGGGAGTGGGACGGGAAGAGCTTTCAGGTTCCTTCCAACCCAAACCATTCAGGGACTCTGGGATTCTATGAAATGCATTTCCCTCTCCCTGAGTCCTGGCATAGCCAGGGCTGCCTGTGAGAGGAGAGCAGGGCTGGAATGTGGGGTTCCCCACAAGGCCCCCTCAGCCACATGTGGGTCACACTGGGGATGGAATGAGATGAACTTTAAGGTGCCTTCCAACCCAAAGCTTTCTGGAATTCCATAATCTGGTGTAAAGGAGCCTCAGCCTGAGAAACTTTCACTGCAGCATCTTCTACAGTCTGTGATTCCATATCTGCTGCTCTCGGAGCACTTTGAGCTCTTTCTGAGCAAACAAACCTCTTCCAGCCCATCAAGAACCTGTCCCCCAGCAGTGCTGAACATGAGGAATGATCTCACGTAAAACAGACCCATCTGAGCTGCACCCATGTGGGGCTTTGCTGGCTCTGCTCAGGCTTTGCCAGGTTCATCTAGACCCAGGGTGAGCCCCGGCTCTCCCAGTCAAGATCACTCAGTGCCACAGGTGAACAGAGCCTTTTGCACTGAGAGAAATGAGTGTTTCACTTGCATGTTACATTGGTAAAGGCACTGAGTGTTGTTACTAGTGCAGGTAAGAAAGAGAAATCATTTAATCCATGAGACTGTGCTAATTCTGGCAGTGTCTGAGACAGCATTTCTCAGGATCGGCCTCCCAGTGCTGTCAGAGTGGTTGTTCACTCCCTCTGTGAACAGATGGGGAAACTGAGTTGCAGAGGGGAGCTGTGATCTGCCAAGATGGACCAAGCTGAATGGGAAAACATCTCTGGTGCCAGGACCTGGCACTTCCCTCGTTTGACAAAGGCCAAAAAAATCATCCCTGTCTCTGGCTGCAGGGAGAGAATTGGCCTGGAAGAGGTGGATAAACACCCATGGCTGCAATGTCCTGGCTTTCTGTGCTCTGGCCTTCATTAGAGGAGTGATGGAAAGGTGTGATTGGCAACCCAGGAGGGGGTGAGACCGGGGGATGTCACCTCCCCATCCCTGTGTCCCTACCGTCCTGGTGGGCATGGCTAATATCCAGGATCTGTGTGCAAGAGCACCATGGCTGGTGCCAGGGACAGCACAGAGGGAGGCTGGCAAGGAACACAAGGGAATGAGTCTGGAAAGAAATTCCCCATCCTCCTCCAGCTCCTTTCTGTGATCACAGACTTCTGTACCTAACAAAAATACAACCAAACCACCCAAGACTGTGACAGCTGCTGATTGTGGTGCCCTGCTCACTGCCAGGGGGCAAAGACCAGGCAAGGAAGGGATGGAGAAAGGATGGGGAATGCAGTGAGAGGGGATGAGGCTGCAAGGGGGAGGTGTCAGGTCCCACAGAGCAGAGAAGGGCAAACCCACATTCCACAAATCTTTCAGTGGCCGATCCTGCTCTGTTCTGCCCTACACCACCAAATATGGTCCTTCATACCCTATTTGCCCCCATTCCCCATCATCCTTCAGCCCACAGGACCCCGGAGGAAGGAGCATGTTTCTCATGGTTATTTCATCCTTTCTTGCTGTTGGCATCACCAGTGATGTCTCCTCTTCCCCACGCCCTGTCCGTCCAGCTGGCCTCGGGAATGGCTTCTCCGTGCAGGGCCAGAGGCTGCCGTGGGGTTAGGCAGGGTGCTCAGCTCATTGCTATTCTGCAGGACACCCTGCTGGCTGTGGGGACTTTTTGTGGCTGCCTTGGAGAGCATCAATTGCTCTTTCTTGCCACTGGGCACCCCATGTGAGAGCCGGCCCCAGCAGCTGGGCAGCCACGCTGCCAGAGCAGGTTTCCCCTGCCAGGAGCCCAGGCAGCCTCTGGGACAGCACATTTCCCCTTTCATGGCCTTGAAAGTTCAGGTCACCTTGGATGAGATGTGTCCCTAAAGGACCAGCTCCCTGGGACTGCTCCTCCCAGCCTGTTGGCAGCCCAAGCTCTGGGCTCTGCTGGTGCTCAGCTCCTGTGTCCACCCCTGCTGCTTTGGCAGGATCACTGTGAAAAATCATCCATTTATCTCCAGGATAATCCAATACTGTTCCTCTCAGCTCAGCTGTGCTGGCTGTCATTTCCCCAGGCTCTGAGACAGTGCTGTAGTCCCCAAGGGGATAAGCCTCTCGAGCTGTCCCCATCCATCCCAGGAGTCTCTCGCTCCCATGGTCCCCTCCACGTTCCATGTTCTACTGTCTGCAGGGACCACAGCTCTCCCTGAGCTGTGTCTGGGCTTCCCTCACACCTCTGTGCACAGGATCCTTCAGGGCTTTTCTCTGTCCTTCCAGACAGAGGTTTTCTTCCAGCCCATCAATTCCTTTCCAGTCTGAAATTACTCCAGTGTGTGTCACAATGAAACTCATCTCACAGGTTATTTCACCCTGGTGCCTCCCATAAGTTTTCCTCCTTTTTTTCCCATCCTTCTTTGTGTTGCCATGATCTTGCTACCCCCCCTGCCTCCACCCCAGGACACAGACCTGCCAATGCATGGCTGTGACCCCTGGGATGAGTCATTCCCCACTGTCAGGCTGATTTCTAGCACAACCATTTGGATGCAGGAGCTCCATTGTCCCCATTCCTGATCTTTTGTTCAGCCCTGCCCTCTCTGCCTTGGAGACCCAGGGACCCAGGGGCTGCTGTGTCCCCTCAGAGCACAACCCCATGGCCAACAGTCCCTCATGTTTGGGTACAAGCTGCTCTGAGGTGTCCCACTGGATATCACTGGCTGCAGATCCCAGATGTCTCTCATCTGAGCTCATGGCCAAAATCCCCTTCTGGGTTAACAGAGCCAACCTGGCACTTTTAAAACAGAGTTATGCTCATTCTGACACCATGAATGGGCTAAAGAACCCCTCTGTGATCGACCTGGAGGTGTAAAAGGAGCTGAGGGTGGCTTGGTTGTTGGTGGCCACCTGGCACATGTTCAGTGAGAGCAAGACAGACGCCACATGCCTGCACCAAGGGCTGGGCAAAGACACAGAGAGAGCTCTTGGGTCCAGAGCCAGTCACTGGGAAGGGCTCTGTGTCAAGAGGAGCATCTGAGCCCCTCTGCACTCCCAGCCCAGACCCCAGAGCGGTGTCTGAGCCTCTCTGAACCCCAGTCCAGACCTGAGCTGTGTCTGAGCACCTCTGTACCCTCTGTGAGTCATTTATTTCTGCTCTATCACCTGCTCTGGCTGATGTGGAGCAGAGGTGGGACCAGAAGTAGGACAGTGTCTGTAAAGGCCAGGTGATGATGACAGCTCCCCTGGATGGAGTCACATTCCCACATCTCGGGGGTGGGGAAAGACCCAGGGCCCCATCAAAGGACTCCTGCGTGCCCTGAGCCAGCTCCAGCACAGACCATGCTGAGCCGGCCCTGACTCACCCCAACACCCAGCCTGCAGGGCCAGGCTGGGCTGACAGGGACAGGGATGGCTGAATCAGCAGCTTTTGTTTTGGCAGAGCCTCCTTCCTGGGGTGTTTGCCTTGTCTTGGTGCCAGCAGCTGCACAGGGCTCTTGGACACCCAGTCCAGAGGGGCATCACTGTGACCTCCACCAGCCCAGCACCCTGGGACACTGTCCAATGACTCCAGAAAAGGGAAAATCATGTCCTGGAAGTGTGGCAGTCTGTTTGGGTGTACCCAGGTGGTTCTGGGGCTCAATCAGTTGCAGGTCTGATGGACTATGGTACCCTGGACACAGGAGCATCATTCACCTCCAGTGAGGGACCTGCTGTCCGTCTCACCATGCCTGGGTGGTCCTGACTGTGGGTGCTCCTCACTTTCTGCTCAGTGGGGACCTCATGGTCCGTCCATGTTGCCATGGGATGAAGGAACACAGTTTGGCTTTGTCCCACCTGCTTGGCAGAGTGGATCCTCTTGGATTGAGGGTACCCACCACACCTGAACCATGGCTATAGAGGTGGCAGAGCCTTTCTGGTTTCCATCCACACATCCCCATCTGGTTTGGTGTCTGTTCCCTGCAGGGTGAATTCATGGGCAGCTATAGAATCCCAGAATCACAGGGTGGTATGGGTGGGAAGGGACCTCAAACGTCATCCCAACCCATCCCACCCCCTGCCATGGGCAGGGACACCTTTCCACTATCCCAGGTTGCTCCAAGCCCTGTCCAACCTGGCCTTGGACCCTTTCAGGGATAGGGCAGCCACAGCTTCTCTGGGCAGCCTGTGCCAGGACCTCACCACCCTCACAGGGAACAATTTCTTCCTAAATATTTAACCTAAATTTCTTTTTTTTTCAGTTTGAACACATTATTCCTTGTCCTGTCACTTCAGTTCCTGATGAGCCAACCTGGCACTTTTAAGACACACTTCAGCCTATTCTAATACCACAAATGAGCTACAAAACCGCTCTGATAGACCCTGAGGTGAGAAAGAGAAACAATTCAGTTTCATGGAGGTACTCCTGCAGGGATCACTAGGGCAGGGCCTGGATCATGGAGTAGCCTGGCTGCCAAGAGCCCAGGGCACAGTCAAGGCAGGACTCCACTGCAGGAACAGAGAGGCCACATTGTCCCAGCAAATCTCAGCTTCCACACCTTCCCTGCCCCCAGCCTCCAGCCCGGCCCTGTGGGGTCACCATGAGCCAGCCATGGGGCTGCTGTGAGCCTCAGTTTCCCCATCTGCAGATGTGCCCTTGCTGGGAACATGCCCTCAAATTTACTGGTGAGGCATCGCCAAGGGTCGATGCCTTACCCTGAAAATCAGTAGAAACAGGTAAAAAGCCCAATGTAAATATTCCCAGAGTAGGATTTTGGAGTGCATCATCAGGAAGGAGCAGGTTTTTATTCATGGCCCTGCAGCACAGCCCTGGCAGATGTGAGCTCTGCTGAGAGACAGATGTGACACTGCTATCGGGGTCAGGGCGATTACTCGGCATGGGGACCATGCCTTGCTCTGCTGGGATGCACAAGGACCACGAGGGGACAGGGTCCTGCTGCTCAGAAACTCCACCCGAGGTATCTTGGGGCCATTCATCTCCTCCTGCCCTTTTTCAGAGAAATTGGGAATAACTCCAAATATCAGCAAGTCTGGAGCATCCCTGCACAGGATTCATAGCTCTGCTCTCCTTCCCTCCACACTACTGGGGATGGAGCATCCCACATTGAACCCCTCTCTGCATCCCAAGGTGACACCCCCAAGCCCCAGCATTTTCCCTGACATTCCAGGAACTGGGAATGCTGCTGGCTAGCCTCAGCTGCCTCCCTGCAGCTGCATGGCAGCGTCTGGAGCTTTTGGGAGTGACCTGATTTTGTGTCTGCCGGCGAAGGTCTCGTGGCGCCACTGCAGCAGCTGTGTGAGCTCCCGCCAAGCCTAATCCAGACGTCCTCTCACCAAGGGAAGAGCCCTCGTGGCTTTGATCCCTGACTTAGCCTGTTCTTGACTGAATATTACTCTGCGGATCAGAGAGTCGGGCTGAAAACCAGCTCACCTGGGTATTTACAGGTCTTTACCTGGATCTCAGACAAATATAACCTGCTGGTAGATCCCTGCCCATCTCCAAAGCTCTGGGATTTCGGTGATACTGGAATTGAGCTCCTGGTTCTGGGCCAGCACAGCTCATCCGTGCACCCAGATCTGGTTGGAGCAGAGCTCAGTAGGAAGTGCTGGCTCTGATGTAGCACCCACATGCTGAGCTGGTGCAGTGTGCTGGAAACTGCGGCTTGGAAACAGCCTCAGCTCTGCAGAAACCTCCCTGGACTGTAATTCTTGCCTTTTAATCTCCATCCCTAGTTCAGATCTGCCTGTTCCATGGAATGAAGGTCTCCATGGATCACTGTCGCTTGCTAAAAATATACCTGGAGGTGGGCAATGAGGGAAGAAACAAAAGAGGCGTCTGCAAAGACCTACCAGTCCCCAAAATTTCTCTAGGTTAGGAAAAATGTGAGTCTTCTCCTTGGAATTTCAATGTGCTTTCCCAAGGACAGGGTCTGTACGGATGGATGGCATCTTTTCACTGACTAATGGAGGTTGAAAGAAAATAGAGGAGCTCCCAGGCGTGAGAGCTCTGAGTCACCTGGATGCTTTTGAAATTCCTCCAAATTTTAAAATAGGCCTTGGAAGAGCCAGGATTTGGTTTATTCACTGATCTGGTTGGACAGGAAGGTTTCCTGGCACTTAGTGTTGAGAGTGGTGGAAAGATGTCCCATGGGCCCTTAGGTGTTCTGGGAGCTGGGAATTTAGGACAAACCATCCCAATGTTCTCCTTATCACCCCTCTCATGGCAGTGGGTGCCCATCCCTCTCCTGCCAAGACCCTCCATGAACTCCTGGTGAAGGAATCATGAAATCATGGAATGGTTTGGGTTGGAAGAGACCTTAAATCTCCTCCTATTCCACCTATGGGCAGGGACACCTTCCACTATCCCAGGCTGCTCCAAGCCCCGTCCAACCTGGCCTTGGACACTTCCAGGGATGGGGCAGCCACAGCTTCTCTGGGCAGCCTGGAAGGGAGAAAAACCACCTCAGACATGCATCCTGCTCCACAACCCATCTGGCTGAGGGGGATGAGAACTTCCTGGGCTTTCTGTGACCCAGACCCAGCTGGCCCCATGCCTGCGGCCCTTGGCAGGGCTGGAGAGAAGGGGAAAGAGCACTGCAATCCCGGGAAGAGCCTCAGCTCTGGCAGGAGCCTGGAAAACAGTGAGTCCAGGGGGGAAGCTTCCCCTTTCCCCCTCTGTGTCCATCCAGGAGCTCACAGGCCACCTGCACATCCCCCTTGCCTCCTGCCTTTCAGATGCTCCAGTCCAGGGCTGAGGGATGTTCCTGCTATCCCTGAGCTGTTTTATCTCCTGACGTTCTGGACAAGGCACTCCTGAACCATCAGGAAATGTCGACAGAGCCACTCCCCTGACCCTGCCTTACCCTGGGCTCTCCCCCTGCTGAGCCCCAGCCTCCTGCTCCCCTCCATTGTCTAGACATTTCCAACCATTCTGATATAATTTCCATGGCTCTGCAGCCTCACATGTGCATTCCAAACCTTCAGCAACACCAAATGCAGCTCTCCTTGGCAGGATGCTCCTTGGGATGCCACAGAGTGAGAAGGACAGGGCTGGAGGGACACCCCAATGTCGGGGCCCAGGCACAAAGGGTGGACATCCCAGCTGTGCAGTCAGGGACTCCAACACAAGGGCTCTTCCAAACAGCAAATTCATGCAGTTTTTCCCTTCCTGGCACGTCTCAAAGTGTTTGAGGTGAGGTCAAAAGGTGAGGACCCCCAAGGACACTCCAAGGCAGGTTTGGGTTGCATCCATGCATCCAGCATCACCAGCCAAGGGGATGTTTGGCACACCCCCAGAACACCAGCTCCTTCTGCCATGGCCCATTCCAAAAAACACAACTCACATCTCAGAGCAGAGACAGGGCCCTCGAGGCAGCAGAGGCTGGTGCCAAAGGAGCTGCATCCCCCCCAAACAACCCCTCCGGCACCATCCCCCCCAAACACCCCTCTGGCACCATCCC
>VZRZ01007008.1:148328-231080 GCA_013398175.1 Climacteris rufus
GATTCGGGGCTCGCCGGCACCGGGAAGAACCGGGAGAGGGGTGCGGGGAGCGGGCGGAGGCGGCAGTGCGGGGAGCAGCGGAGCCGGTCCCAGCCCCGACGCTGCCCACACGGGTCGGGCTCCGGTTTTAGCGCAAAAACCGCGGTTTGAGCTCGGGTGTGAGCAGAGAATCGGGGCGGGGAGGGGAGGGCGGAGGCAGAGGCTGGGCTAGGGGTGGGCGAGGACCCGGCCCGTCCCCGGCACGGCCAGCGCTGCTCGGGGCTGTGCCCCAGGATGGGCTCAGGACCCCAGGTCAGACCCGAACGGCCCCAAGGAGATGTGGTGCTCGCCCTGCCTCTGGCCGGCAGTGCCTCACTCAAAATCACCGCTGAGGTGGGCGGGGGTGAGACCCCCAAAACAGCCTTCATCCTCCGAACGGCATCCCGGGGACTGGGGCTGTACTCCGGGCTGGAGAGGGGCTGTGTCCCTGGGAAACAGCTGGTGGGGCAGGGTCTGTCCACACAAGGCATGTGAAGGAATGATGGCAACAAACTGCTGCTGAGGCTGGACCAGGCACTGTTTAAGGTTCTAGAGGTTTGGGAGAATATGGTCACCCCCAAAACATCCCCCTGGGCAGGGCAGCGCAGAGAAAATGGATCTGGGGACTGGATCTGACGGATAGGTTGAACCACTCAATCCCTCCAGGGAGTCCCAGATGTGGACCAGGCATCTGCAAAGCACATCCTACATAAGTCACTTCCCAGGAGTGGAACTGGTTTATCCAAGTGCTGCAGGGGCCAGGACCAGCTAGAACCTCAGACATGGGGCAAGGGGACTCTCCTGGTGCCCATCTGCACCTCTCCCCATCCTTTCTCCCTTCTCTGGTGAGACTCAGGGCTAAAGCTGTTCCCTGCTCTGCCTTGTGAGAGACGTCCCCACCCTTGGAGCGGCCCCTGGGATCTGCCCCTCATCCCTCTCCTCCATCAGAGCCTGCACACCCTACAGCAGGGAGGGGATCAGCTGTAAGACCATCCCAACCCAGTGCTGATTTTCCATCAGATGCTGGCCCATGGGGTCCCTGCTCTCCTCCTTGGGCAAGTGGCCAGCAAAGGGCTGTCCAGGAACTGTGGCATTGTGCCACCTCTGGGCTGTGCCAGCAGCAGGGTGAGGTGAGCTTAGTTTGGTCTGAAAGATCTGTTTGCACTGCAGAGAGAAAAATAAACCGGGGCTTGTGGGCTCCTGTAAACACCAAGCTATTTATGGGAGTGTTCACATCCCGCAGCATCTCCTCACACCTCCTCCACTGCAGGGGAAGCAATGCTCACCCTGAGGCTGAGCCCCTAAATTCAGAGGCAAGGGGTGGGGATGGGGGTGCTCAGGATGGGGTACTGAGAGTGGAAAAGGCATCCCCAGAGAGCCCCGAAACCCCTCACCCCCCACCTTCCCAGAGGGAGTGTCCTTGCAATCAGCCTCTGGCTGGGAGCAGAGCAGGAAAACCGGCAGGTTCCTCACGGGAGTGCAATGCGGAAGCAAACGCAGGCAGGGCCCGGCCTAATTGTATGCAAATCTCCTGAAAAGAGATTAAAACCACTCCTTTTCCTTTGTGGATTTGCAGTTTGTTCTCTCTCCCTGGACTCGTGCCTCTGAATGCTCAATTTTAGCAGCACCCCCAAAAAAACACATTATGCCAAAAACGAGCTGTTGGCTGGGAACCTGCCAGAGCAGGATGTGTGGTCCCCCACCAGCCCAAGCAAAGTGCTCCAGGGCTTGGGCAAAGGCTTCAGAGCTTGGACGATCAATACAGGTGGTTGTGCAGAGCCTGTTCCTGATGAACATGGATCATCCACTCACTCTCCAAGCTACAGATGTACCCAAAGAGTGTCAGGGATTCCTTAAAAAAACATGAAAATAAATTTCCTGGTGAACATCAAGCATTGAGAAAGTTATTCAGGTCTTCCAGGCTCTTTCTAGGGTTTGTAAGGAGAAAGTGGCCTGAGACCTCCAACAGGTTGTGAGGATGCCAAAGGAGTGTTGGATGGTGCTGCTGTGGACAAATACCCACTGCCACCCCTGGCATAATGGGAGGGATGGGATGAAGTGGGACAAACAGGGGACAGAGTGTGGCTTCCTGCACCAGTTCCTGGGAGCTGGGGACAGGACCAACCCACGGCCAAAGCAGGAGGGGGCAGTTGGTGTCCGGCTCTGTGCCAGTGGAGGCTTTGGCATGTTGGGGCCAGCTGATGAGACCAAACCCTGACTGAAACCCTAGGGCTCTGCAGCAGCCAAGAAATTCTTTTCCAGGGAGACAAGTCAGGGCATGGGGAGCTCATTTCTGCCCATGTTTCTTCAGCGTTTCTCAAGTTTGAGTTTCCCCCTCCTGCCTCGGTTTACCTACATGAAGAACAGCTCCATGGTGTCATCCTGGGTGCTCAGGGCAGGAGAAGTTGAGGATTTCTGCACCTCTTCCATCATACGGACTATTCCACAGCACTTCTGGTCATGGAAGGGAGCCTCTTAATTAGAAAAGTTAATTAGAAGCATGGCTGGTGCCAGCAGCACAGGGCTGTGTGCTTGGAGGGCTGATGGCTTGACAAGATATTAATTAGGATGAGTAACCCCCCAAATATCACGGTCTGGTGGGTCCACATGGGATGGCACAAGGCAAAAAAACAAAACCAAACAAAGGGAAACCCTGGAGGTTTTCAAAGGAGGCTTCCAGTGTGCTGAGATGCTGTGGAATGATGCTCATCCCACAGTGCCAGCCCTGGGGCCACCACTCTGTGCGACAGTGACACAGAGCTCCAGGGACCTCACTCGGGACACAGCTGCTCCATGACTTGTGCTCAGTTTCTCTCCCATTTAATGGGATACACGGCCCTGGGAAGCCATTTGGGGAGCAAGGAGCACTTTGGTGGGGTGGTGCATTCCCTTCTGGGCTTGGCAGCAGATGCTCAGCAGCAATGACACAGCATAGATAAAAATCCTGGGAGATAATTTAAACCAGCAAATCCTGGAGAGTGGATGAAGGAAAGGCTGCTTCCCTGTGGCCTGCCTGTTCCCACCAAGCACATCCCACCCCTGCCACCCAGAGTAGGCTGGGAAGGGGACTGGCAGCACTGTCCATGTGTCAAGGGAGAAACTGAGTCAGGGATGGTGCCTGTGGTCCCTCAGCCCTGTGCTGGCACAAGGACATGCTCCAGTTTCCTCCAACCCGGGTAGATGCCACACCCATGGTGCTGCAGATTTTCAGTGGCCAAAGGGGTCAGGCCCCACTCGGTGTCTGCCGGATGCCAGCCAGATGTTGCCTGCAGGCAGCTGTGTCACTGTGCCAGGTGCCTTGGCACAGCAGGATGTTGCCAGGCTTTTGTGCTTCTCTGTCAGGAAGGAGCTGCTGAGACATCACTTGATGGAAGGGAAAACTCGTTTGAGCCCAGCGAGCTCTGGCAGCGCCAGCCCTGGCAGGGCAGTGGGGTAGGACAGAGGTCTGTCCCGAGGTCCGCCCCCACACTCCAGTCCGGGCTCTTTGCCTCGGCTCTGCTGCTTCTTCCTTACTACATCGGGGTTATTTTAATCCCCA
Source organism: Climacteris rufus (assembly GCA_013398175.1). Taxonomy (NCBI): domain Eukaryota; kingdom Metazoa; phylum Chordata; class Aves; order Passeriformes; family Climacteridae; genus Climacteris; species Climacteris rufus. Next base: position 151,885 of record VZRZ01007008.1, read on the forward strand.
GGAAGCCCTGGGAGTGTTATCAGGCCAGGCTGAGGGCCAGGAGCTACTCCTGCCACTGCTTTGAGCAGGCTCTGTGGGGCAGAAGGGGGTTAGACCTTTCCGACCTTGCCAAGCAGTTTAGAGGATGGTTCAAACCCTTTGCCCACTCTCTATGGCCACCCCTTAAACAAATCCAGCAGTTTGGCCTCTGGTTTCAGTTGCAGTAGCCCATGGAAGGGCAGGACTGTGCCTGCTGCCTCCAGTCCCTCTGTGCCCGTGGGGAGGGAGGAGGGAGCCTGGTGCTGTGAGGGCTCTGGCACTCACAGCAGTGATGACAGATCCTTCTGGGGCAAAGACTCACATGAAACAGCGACTGCTCAGGAAAGAGGGAAAAAAAAGGCAGTGAGGGAGGAAAATGTAAAAGCAAAAATGTGGCTCTACAAGTTCTGGTTTGCTACAAGGGATGAATGAGGGGAACTGCTTCCCTTGATGGATCTCAGAGATGGTAAAATAATTTTCTGATTGATCTTTGAGGAAATATTGGGGAGGGGATGAAGAGCTGAGTGGGTGTTGTGGCTGGAAGAGCCCAGGGCCAGCCCCAGACCTTGGCCTGGGAACACCTGGAGACATCAAAGGGTTGGTGGAAAATGGGGGTTTGGAATCAAGGACAAAACAGGGATGAAGGAGTGACAGTGACAGAGGGAAGTGTCTGAGGAGGATGGGGCTGGGCTGGATCGGTGCCTGTGGGTGAGGATGGAGAGGTGGAATAAAGGAAACCATGACTGCTGCTCCCCAAGTCAGTCTCTCTTACTTTAGCATGATGTCCCACATTTCTATTTTTAAATTCCCTGCTTTTAGCCTCCAGCTGTCACTTACAGCTCGGTTTCGGTAACAGTTTTTTCCCCTACTCAGACACTCAGAGCTGTAACCACCTCACCACCCTCGAAGAGGAAAGCTCTTCTTCCACCCCGCTCCTGCAGCCTCCGAGCCCTGCGCTCTGCTGCTGCCCAAATTATTGCCTTCCAACCAATTTAAGATGAAATTTTTTTATATCCAGAAATTAATTCAGGACAGAAATTCACTGGGCAGATCCTCTGTGACGTAGGAAAAGCTGTTCAAACCCTTCCCACATGCCTAAACCTACACATTCCTATGGAAGACATGGAAAATTCCTTATCAGCAGAGGGAATCCACCTCCTGCCCTGTTCCACGTTTCTTCCAGCTGGGATCGTTTCCCTGGTGGCCCCAGAGCAGCACAAACACCCCTGGAACCCTCCGAGCGCCGGCGAAAGCAGTGTCCCAGAGCCGATCCCTGGGGAGCGGCTTCTCCGGGACGCTGATGCTGCAGCGGGACATTTGACATTCCGCATGGCTCAGAGCAGCCCCGGCACGGCTGGGGAGACGTTCCCACAGCTGGGCGCCTTCCTCGGGGGTGCGGGGCCAGCAGTCCCTGCCACGAGCTCCGAGCGAGCCAGCTCTGCCGGACACGGAGGCTTCTCCTGCCTTTGCACCCCCTGCTCCCCAGGGTGGCGGGGCCTGGGGCAGGACCCAGCGTGGTGTCACAGTGCGGAGCCCCCAGAGGAATTTGTGTCCCGGGAGTGGCTCAGTGCGGTGATACCACTGGACCCGCTGTCACAGCGGTGCCGGACAGCCCTGGGACTCGGAGAGGATGGAAAAGGGGGGATCCAGCAGTGCTGCAGAGGCCAGGGGGTGTCAGCTGGGTGGCTGCAGGTTTTGGGGTTTTGAGACCTCCCAGATTCTTTCCAAACCGTGGGAGCAGAGGAGGGGCGAGGGGAAATACAGGCACCGCCTTGCTGGGAAAGGTTGGGAAAAGCACCAGACTGAAGGACAGAGACCCCAGACAGGCGTTGTGAAAGCAGTAACCCCAAATTCCCTCTCCTCACCACCAGAGCAGCCATTTCCCACGAAAAGCCCTGGCTGGAGCAGCGTTTGCCATCTGGGTCTGTCTCCTCCTTCCGGGCTGGACACGTGGGAGCAAGGAAGGAGCCTCCCCGATGTGTCCCCATGAAACTCACACCTGCTCACCCTTCCCAAAATATTATAGGAGCAGAGATATTGCTCCTCTAGGGATCCCCTGGGATTAAAAGGGAGCAGGGACTATTCAGGCATTGGAAAGTGGGAAACTGGTAAGGGACAACCAGCCCCGGGGGCAGCTGAGGCTCCCAGTTTCATATCCCTAAATAAATGCTCTTGAAAGGGCAAAGACCAACGTGAATTCCAGTGGCCAAGGGGTTCCCCCCTCCCCAAGGCCTTGCACTCCCCAAAAGCAACTAAATCCATTGGGCCAAAGGGACCAGATGGGACACAGGCACCGGGAAAAAGCATCCTGTGAGGGACAGAGGAGAAAGAATAAACAGAAATAATAACAACTACAACAACAATTTTGCAGAAGAAATAGAGTGGGGAATCCCTCAAATCACATTCCTGTCCCTCCTGAAGGGAGGAAAGTCGGCTGCTCCCCCCCCCAAAACAAATTCAAGGCCAAGGAGGCTGCTAGAGCTGAGGCCAAAAATTCTGTCTCTAGGAAAATTTAATCTCCAGATGACCACGAAAATGGAAGGAAAGTGTTTCCGGGAAGTCCTCACATTTCCCTGGAGCCCCCCCTCCCCGGATTAGGATGTTTTGTCCCAAAAGATGAACGAGGGAACTGGGACTGGGGCAGGAACCAGAGGAAGCCAAACCCGGGAGCTATTTTCGACCATCGGGCAGGAAAAGCACCTGCTGGGGTCATTACGCCGCGGGAAAAAACAAACCTCGAGATTTTCTCCCCTGGGGGGGTCGGAAATAAATAGCTGGGATCATCCCTGATGGAGAACTGGAGCCGGATACAAGAGGGACACCCTGAGGCTCTCCAGGTCCTGATCCCCACTCTCAACCCCATGCAAAGGGCTGGAGCCCCACCCCGGATCCAGCGGGGGGAAGGGCGGGTTCCCCCAAAATACAGGAGATTCACAGGGGTGTGAGACGCTTTTGGACTCTCGCTCGGGGTGTGCATCCCTAAATCCGACTCGGCTGTGAATAACCGGGTTGCTGGTGCCCTCTCCCGTCCAGCTGCGGTGGCTGATGGTTCCTGCGTTGCCTCCTGTATCCCTCCTGAATCCCTCACGCCTCCCTCCTGCATCCCTCTGCTATTCCTCCTGCACAGAGCGGGAGGCCTTGACTCTCCCTGACCCCATGGGACCCTCAGGTGACCCGACCAAGGACTGGAGGGTTTGTCCTTGACCACAACCTCATGGTTCCAAAGACTTGCCTTTCAAGGCATTTTTCCTCCCAGGCAGCCAGGGATTGCATTTGTTCAGTGGCTGAGGTGGGCTGAGAGCAGCTTGACCCTCTGCACTGGAGAACACCCCAAAACCACCTACCCCGTTTCTGTTCCCTACACCAAAACCCACCGGGCCTCCTCACCCCTCCCAGCGCTTCCTTATCCTCCTGGCTGTGCTCCACCAGCTCCTTGGGAGCGGGACATCCCCGAGGGGGTGGCCCGGGGACCCCCACGGGCTGCAGCCCCAGGCCGGGATCCTCCTCCAGCCCCCTGAGCAGTGCTGGGGCGGTGACAGCTGGGAATGCGAGCTGGGGTCGGGTGTTGCTGAGGTTCAGTCCCCAGGAGCTGAACAGCCTGGTCAGGGGGAAAGCCAGCCCGAGGGGCACCGTAAGGCTCTGCCCTTGCCGGAGGAATTTGCAGGGTGAGGCCCTTCCGGAAGGGCTGGGGGCCCCTCCCCTGGGACGGGCTTGTCTGGCATCACCACTGGCATGTCAAGGGGCGACTCTGCTGTCCCTTGTCCCCTTGGGAATCCCACACTGAAGCCACAAAATCCTCACCACCCTCCCTCCCTGTCTCTCTGCGTTACCATGGGGTGCCCTGTCTGGGGGAGGGATCATGCCTCCTTGTGCCAAGATTTGCTGTCACACGGAGTGGGGGCAGAAACATGCAAGAGTTCAGGTTTATGTCCTGAAAGCTCCACATGAGCATCACAAAGTCCTTTGTCCTCTGTTCACCAGATCTTAGTCCTGCAGCATCAGCCCTGCTCAGGCCACTGGGGGAATGGAACATGCCTGCCACGGGGACAAGCTGATGGTCACACACTCAGGACACCCAGCTCACAGACACCCAGCTCCCTCCTGGCCCCTCCCCACGCAGTTCCAGGCATCCCGTGTCAGGGCTGTCCCTGCTGAGGGACACTGCTGTCCCTGGGTCCCGTCCCGCAGCTTTGTGCCCTCCCCTGCCCTGACAGCTGTCCCCTCTTGGGGTTGAACAGCCGTGACATGTCACTGCCGAATCCCTCACATTCATGGGTCTTCCTCCAAACACCCACCTGTCCTGCAGCTCACTCCAGCCACACTCTCCCACCCCAGGGAAAACAGCCCCTTGTTGACAAACCGAGTCCCCCCCACTGCCTCGGTGACACGTGTGGGGACAGTCTGGACAGTGCCACCATGCAGGGGATGGAGCAGCCGGGGACAGCCCTGGCATGAGGGGACTCCAGAAAGGAAACCCCACTGTGGGGTTCATTCGTGGGTGAATCCCTTCTCCAGCTGTAATTTGGGGCTGGAATGGGGAAGGGTTGTGTCCAGGCCATGGAGTCATGGAGCAAGGGAGGCCATGGAGGGGCTGAAACACAGGAGGTTTAGAGCTGCAGTGGAGTAGAGCATGCCCTGAGCAGTGGGACAAGGAGGGAGGGTCAGGGCACCCAGTGTGGTCCTTGGACGGGGAGCCAGCAGCCTGGTGGGTCAAGGTGCCTGGTTTGGTCCCCAGACTGGGATCCTGGTGGGTCAGGGCACACAAAGTAGTTATAGCAATGCGCCCACTAAAATCTCCAGACTGGGCCCGGTGGGTTGGTGTCGCCGTATTACCCGGGATGGAAGACACGAGCCAGTGCAGTGAAAGCAGCAGAAGTGGCAGCAGCTGCATTTATTATTGTATTCCCTTTATATACGGTAAGAACCCATGGGGTGATTGGGCAGTGGTCACCCACTCCCCAGGGGGATTGGCTGAAGCCCCACAACACCCAATTCCAAAACACACTCGGTCTAGAATCAAAACATCTCAGGAAAAACAGCAGGTGTCCCAGTGTTATCTTATGGTTTTTCATAGTTTAAATGGGAAAGAAGAATTTCTCAAAAGAGGCTCTGTGCAGCCACAGAGTTGGCACCTTGGGGTACCCAGTATTACCCCCAAACTGGGATCCAGTGGACTGGAGGCCACTCAGTCACCAGCACCTCTGCTGATTCCTCACCTCCCTCCTAGGTCAAACCTGTAAAGACAGTTAACTATCAAAACAAAACTGTTCTCCAGACAGGTTTTAGTCTTCCATCATGATGCCTCATTTCAGGATGGAGAAACTGAGGCATGGAGCCTGTCACCAAGGCTGCTGAGCCCCATGGGGACACAGAGCTGCAGGAGCAGCCCCATCCCACCTCCTTCCCAGCCCACCAAGAAACCAAACTGGGCGAGGTGGCACATAGGGGTGAGGAAGGGATTGTTGGCTGGTCTTGCCACTGCTGCTCCCATCCCTGGTGGGACAGACAGGACATCGTCCCCCATCACTCCTAATGGGCTGGACCCCAAACCAACCCTGAATCCCCCCCAGAATGAGCCGTGGTTGTGCAAAGCCTCGGGCTGCGGCTGAAGGGGGAGGCTCTGCTGTGCCCCATGCCCGCTGAGCAGCTGTTGCTGTCCCAAATCTCTGGCGAGCAGGCATGTCGGAAATCCTGGGTGTCGGAGGAGAGGTCTGCTCCACATTCCTTGGCCGGGAGCGGGGACAGGGCCAAGCATCTCCTGCCGCCTGCAGCTGCTCCCAAATATGTTACGGCTTGTCACGGCGGCAGGAAGGGATGTCGGTGAGCCTGGAAAGTGAGAGGGGATGTGGGATGGTGGGGTGCCCGGTGGGGGTGGAAGGGTGGGTCTCATTGGAAGTGGCATTTTGGTGAGACCCCTTTCCTGTGCTGAAATCCCAATGGGATGATCTCTGCTGGGTCCTGGCCAGTCCCAGCCTTTCTTCCCATCAGTGGAATGGTGCTGACCCCCTGGGGATGTCGATGCCACTTTGGGCACCTGACTCGCTTCACCAGCCCCTAAACCCAGCTTTTTCTGCCCTTCCCAGTGAAAGGAGCCAGCTGGCACCATCCCAGCTATCGCTTCTCCAGTGTGGGCATCGTGCAGCTCCAAGCACCAGGCATGGATGTGCAACCAGTGTGTGCAGCTCCGAGCAGGGAACGGGGACATGCACTGGTTAAGGCTCTGTGGACTGGAACAGACATTCCCCAGGCTGCAACACACTCGTGCATCCCCAAAACTCAGCAAATCCAGACCATCGGCCGTTGTGGGAAAGCAAAAGAGCCAAGGTGACCCTGTGACCCTGCTCCATGGACCTGGCCACTGGCTTGGGAAGATGCCCCGGCGGAGCAAGGCAAACCCTCTTCACTGCAATTTTCTCAATGGATGGGTATTTTTAGTTCAGGGCTCGTGGCTGCCGTCCCCGCCGGCTGTGTCGGGGTGAGCCGTCCCCGCGAGGCCCCCGCCGGCCCAGGCAAGGTCACCCCGTGACAGATTGCAGCACGTTCTGCCCGGGGCTCACAAAGCGTCGCCTTTGTGCTGCGTCCCAGCCGCCACCATTCATCACGGGATAACCTGACAGCCGGCAGCAGAGCCCTAATCCCCCTGGCTCTGAATTACTCAGGGCGCAGCCTCGGCTGCCATGGGCACCCCCGGGACCAGGAAAAGCCGCCACGCTCATCTGAGCCCCAGCAGGTGACTCTGTGGGGTGCTCGGGGTGCTGTGGCCATGAGGGGAGGCCCCCCAGTAGCCCAGACCCCAGGGTCCCTTGGTAATGGCTGCTTGCCCAGTGGAATTCATTATCCCTGATTTGATCCACTGGGATGAGCCCGCTGCACCCACAAGACCCCAGAGCCTACTGTTTCCCCCCGCTGTGTCCAGGGTTAGGGTCGTCCTTGGCATAGAGAGGCTGATGAAGCTGTAGAGCTGCAGTTGGGCAGGCACAGCGTTATCCCTGCTCCTGTGCCCGCAGATGAGACCCCCAAAAGGAACTGGTGTGAGTGCAGGTGTCCGGGTTGCCACCCCAGCGAGCTCCCTCTTCCCAGTGCCCATCCTGCGCTGGCACTGGCTGCCCTTTCCTCCTGGTCTCTGTGAGCTGCCTCCTGTCTCTGCTGCCTGCTCAGCCATGGGGACACAGTGGCCTGTTGGAGCTGGCTCGTCCCACTTCTCCTGGCTTGGGATGTGCAGCCACTGCTGCCCTGCCAGTGCTGCCCCTGTTTACAAAGTGCCAAATGCTTGACTGCTGTCTTGTGCGGGTCGGACACATGCCCATGGAGTCTATTATGTCACCACCATATCCCTCATCCTCCAAACACACTCCTGCAATTCCAAAAAGCCCATTTAAACGGTGGAGCCAGGGTAGTTCTGCCACCCCTCGCCCAAGGACCTGGCTGCAGCTTGAGGGGCTCACCAGGGTCATGTCCACCAGCAAGAGGCACAGATAAAGGTCCCCATGAACGACTCCAGCTGCTTGATGTGATGATGTGGAGCTGATGTGAAGCCTTCAGGCTCAGGTCATCCACTCCTAACACCTTCACTCCTGCCATGGGGTCCTTTGCACACTCTGAGGGATGAATCCTGCCTCTTCCCAACTGCTTTAGTGCTTTTCCCTTAGGCAAGGGCCATGCTGGTGCTCTGATTTCTTTCCTTCATGAGTATTTTGGGGTTTGATTGACCCTGGGTAGCTGAGGGTCAACACCAGCTGAGGGCAAGGGAGAACCTTGAGGCTGCAAGTCCTGTTTTCATCAGTGCAGATTTTCATAGATGGTAAAACCATGGGGACAGCAAATCACCAGGGCTGGGATCTCGAGAGAGCTGGAATCGTAGTGAGGATGTGTTGTTAAGCTGCTGGTCCCAAAGAAATCACTACAAAGAGAGAAGAACATCGTGACGGGTTCCAAACAGGCCAGAAATCAACCAAAAGTGAGCAAGGGTGCGGGTAGTGGGCAGGGGGAATGCAATGCAGCACAGCGTCTCTGAGGAGGGAGAATTTGGGGAAGGAAAATCCTGCCCTGCACTTTACTGACATTCTTTCCACTGACCGATCCCTCGGCTGGAATCTGGCCTGGAGCAGCAATAGGAGGAGATGGGAGATGGTTTCTGATGTTACTGATGGAAAAAAAATCCCCTCTGAATTACAAATCTGGAGAGATGTGGCCAAGCCATTGGAGTCAGCAGGGAAGGGCTGGGGTTGAGTTAAAATCGAACCCCTTCCATGCTGCTGCTGCTATTGTGCCTAGTGCTGCTATAGTTTCCCCGTCAGGAATGTGGGAGCAATGTGTCTTTTCGGGGAGAGGGATACATCAGAATGGCAGTGGGGCCTTGGTTATGCACAGATACAGAGAAAAGCCAGCACAGGAGAGTAGGTGGGATGAGGCACTGCCGGCTGGGAGGGGGATGGAGCCCTGCCTGGCTCTGCTGGCACCTGGAGACATGGGAGAAGAGGTCCTTTGCGTTTGGTGCATGGCAGAAGTAATGAAAGTGGATTTGGTGACAAAAATGTGACAAGACACTATGCCAAGCACCTTCAGGTAACCCACAGTGGAGAAAAGGTTGGGCCTGGCACCATCCAGCCTGCTCCTGCCTGCTCCATTCCTGTGGGACAGGCAGCAGGCACAGCAGCTGGAACCAGAACTGTGCCACACAGAGAGTGGATTCCATGGGGACGGGACTGGACCCCAGGGTGCTCCTTGCATTGGGATATCTGTCCCAGGGCTGCATTTCTTCCCTTACCCAAGGCTTCAGGAGAAGTGGAATCAGGGCTTTATGCTGTGCCATGGACTGGCAGGCTGGGGCTGTGGGGAACATGGGGCAGAGCAGGATTGGGAGTTGGGAAGGGCTGGGTAGTGGACAATGATGTGCTGGTGTCAGGTCCCGTCTCAGGGAAGGCACGGATGTGGGGTGCTGTGGGATCCAGGAGGGCAGCATGAAGGGATGGGGGTGCTCTGGCCAGTCAAACTGGCCACGAGACTACCGCGGCTCCCCCAACCCAGGCATAACTGAAGGGACCAGATGACTCAGGAATGTCGGGGGGGAGCTGGCAGCTGCCCGCTGGCCCCAGTGGCACCTCTGGGCTCACACAAAGCCCTTGTTCGGGTTCAGCAGAGCTGCCCCCCCACCATGCCAGCCCCCCCAGCCCCGCCGGGCTGGGCACTGTAATCCCCGTGGGGAGAGCACAAGGAATCAGACGGACAAGTTTTGATGTGAGGCAGCAGCTTAGGGTGGGCTCAGGTTTCCTGTGGGTTTTCTATATTTATCTCTGTGATTTAATGCCAGCACCAGGGTTTAAATGGCACCAAGCAGTTGGCGTGGGGAGAGGGAGCAGCCGTCCCCAAGTCGCGCACACATCCCCGAGCCGCCCATGGAGCTCTTTGAGACCAACCCGTACTTTTTCCCGGAGCAGAGGTTTTACGATGGGGAAAATTTCCTGGGCTCCCGCTTGCAGGGCTACGAGCCGGCGGCATTCCCCGAGCGCGCCGAGGCGACCCTGTGTGCCGAGGGCAGGGTGGCTCTGGAGGACAAGGACGCGCTGGCCGAGCACTGCCCCGGGCAGTGCCTTCCCTGGGCCTGCAAGGTGTGCAAGAGGAAATCCGTGTCCATGGACCGGCGACGCGCGGCCACGCTGCGGGAGAAGCGGCGGCTCAAGAAGGTGAACGAAGCGTTTGAGGCGCTGAAGCGCAGCACCCTCCTGAACCCCAACCAGAGGCTGCCCAAGGTGGAGATCCTGCGCAGCGCCATCCAGTACATCGAGAGGCTCCAGAGCCTGCTCAGCTCTCTCAACCAGCAGGAGCGGGACCAGCGGGACCTGCGCTTCCACCCCACCGCACCCCAGCCTGCCGTGAGTGTCCCGGGGGTCCTGGGGGTCCCCACCCTGGTCTGGGCAGCAGTGTGGGGCTGATGCCATTTCGGAGGCACACTCCACAGGGGTGATGCCCGATGGGGTGGTGCCATGTGGAGGTGACGCTCTAGGGGGGTGATACCCAAAGGGGGTGATGCTGTTCCGGGGTAACACTCATGGCAGCGATGCCATATGGGACTGATGCTCCACGGGGACAATGTCCTATGGAGGTGACACTATGGGAGTGGCAATGCTCTGTGGGGCGATGCCCTGTGGGGGTGACTTTCTATGGGGTGATGCTCTACAGGAAAATGTTCTGTGGGGTGATGCCGTTTTGGGGCACCATTCTATGGGGATGCCATGTGGGAGTGATGCGCTCTGGGAAAAATGCCCGATGGATGTTATGCTGCATGGGGCTGACACTCTGTAGGGGCGATGTCACTTCGGGGTGCCATTGCATGGGGGTGATGCTCTTTGGGACAATGCCCTATAGGGACAATGCCCTACGGATGTTATGTCATATGGGGGTGACACTCTATAGGGGTGGTGCTCTATGAGACCATGCTTTAAGGGACTGATGCCATTTGGGGGTGATGCCCTATGGGGGTGATGCCACAGGGGAGCGACTCGTTATGTGGACACTGCTCTGTGGGGACATTGCTCTGTGGGGGTGATGACCTATGGGAGTGCTGCTCTACAGGAGTGCTGCTTTACGGGCTGTGGCCCCAGAGGGGTGTTCCCAAAGCAGAGGCACTGCAGAAGCTCCAGGGCATTGGGTCCTGCTGGAGACTGGGGGAACAGGAGCCCCAACCCAGGGGGGAGGCAGATGCTGCCATCGTGGGACATGTGAGCGTGTCCTGTATGGAGGCACTGATGCAACCCTGCTCAGAACCCTGCAGAAAAGGGGCTGGTGCTGCTCTGTCCCTGTGAATGGGTGTAGTGGGGCTGTGTGGGCTGGACACTGCCTGTGAGGGACACGTGGGCCTGGGGTGGGGAGGGATAGGAAAGCTGAAAACGAAATAAATACCATAAAACTGAAGTAAATTAAAATAGAATATAATAAAATAAAACATTGAAATGAAATTAAAATAACATAAAGCCATGAAATTAAATTAATGAAATAAAATATGAAATATAAATATATGTCGCAGTAACGACACAAAAGAAGAGACGGAGACATCTGTTACCAGTAAGGGAGAGCAGGAAGGGGGGCAAGGCCTGCCTTCTTTTATTTTATATACATTTAGAAACCACTATTCATTGGAGGAAACAAGTTCTTCCTCCCTCAATCACAGTGGTCAAAGGAAATGTCCATCAAAGTTCTGTGTCCAGGAGAAAGGAATGTAAATGATAAGATACAGTTACAATAACATGGCCATGTTTACATAGAAAAGTGTGAGAAACTAGCTACAAAAGAATGACAACATCCCGAACTGCAAAAATCAGGGCAACAAATATGGAAATAAATATATGGACTATAAAAATAAAATATAAAGGAATAAATATAAAAAGAAATGACCACTCCTGCTCACATCCAGGCAGGGGAAGGGACGAGGGAGGTGGTACAGGGACACCTCTGGTTTCTAGGACTGAAGGGGCCAATTTGGGCACTGGGTGAGGACACTCAGTGGTTGTGTCCTGACACAGCCCCCAGAGAGCCAGAACCTGTCACACCATAAGATTTTGGTCACTTAACCAAGTTTTTGAGAGATATTTTTATCTGTTCCCTGATTCCTGGGGGATGGCTGGACATGTGCCTCCCTGCTGCTCTGAGGTTTGGATCTGGGAATGCACAGAGAGCTGAAGCTACAGATACAGGTGTGGGGAGAGATGAGACAGGTAGACATAATAGATACAGGTGATATAGACAGCTGTAGATGTATGTGTTGGTATTGATGTTTTAGGGTATGGAGATACAGAGATCAACAAGATAAATCACATATAGATGAAATAGATACAGTTATATAGTTAGATACAGATGTAGATTATACAGAGACAGATGATATATATTTCTATGATATGGATATTTCTATAGATTATGTTAATACATATATATATATCATGTAACTATACATTATGTATATAGATATAGATGATATATAGATATAGATATAGACATAGACATATAGATATAGATATATAGATATAGATGATATAGATATACATATAGATATATAGATATAGATATAGATCGATATAGATGACATAGATCAATATATGGATATATAGATGTAGATACAGACATAGAGATATAGAGATATAGAGATATAGAGATAGAAGGACTTTATCAATAGAGTCCCAGAAAAGAGGGATTCACAGAGATTCACCTCTTTCCAGACTAAGGAATTTAAGGACCAAACCAGTATGTCACCAGGTAGTCCAAAATTTAATGCTGAATAAAGGACTGAAAAGGTATTTAGGCTCCACCGTATATATTTGTAGGGCTTCCCAGTATTCACCTGGGTACCTGGATCCATTTGGATGCCAGGATCCAATTTCTACTTCCCAGAATCCACTTGGTTTTGGGTGGATTTGGTGTCTGTCCCTGCAAATGTGTCCAAAACTGTCTTGAGCTGTCCCTGTGTCACTTCTGTTCTGAGCTGCCCCTTCTCCCAGGTGTTCACATAATGACGCAAAAGCCAGCATTTTTGAGAAAAAAAATAATATCTGTGAGAATTTCCTGCTTTAGTGGGAAATAAATCCAAGTGTTAATTAATTATCCTGTGCTGCCACGAGCTTGTAGGCCCAAAGTGGCATTTCTAGGGTACCACAAATTGCTGGGTCCTTGGGGTTGCTCCTATAAATCACATTTTGGGTTTTACCTGAGCTGGTAGCCACTCCCAGATAAAGACACACTCCAAAAAAAGTTAATTCAGGGCTTTGCTGAGTAATGCTCACATTTTTCAGGCTGTCAGCTCTTTTCTCCAAAATAACCACTCAGCCCCAAAACTACAAATCAAACTGCCAAAAGCTCTTCTGAAAATCCTCCTCGGGATGGCCTGAGGGCATTCAGCCCTGTGTGTGATTTTTTGAGCCCGATTAGGTGATTCTCAGTAAAAAGCTGTTTTGCCCAAGGATATTTGTTCATCTTCAGCCCTTTCTCATAATCAGTAGGGAAAGAGACACCTTTTTACCTGCAATGAGTAAGGAGCCCCACTTCTCTGGGTCCAGTGCCCCAACAAAGGAGATTTTTCAGCCTTTATGGTTAAGGAAGCGCATGGCCCTGATGGGTCCTGGGGACTCCGAGTGCTGTCGACTCCTGCAGGTGGGGAGGGACGTGCTCACCTCCACAGGGGTGTTGTCCTGTGGGACTGGGACCTCCGGGGTGTTTCTGAGGTGGTGGTGGGATCTGACCGGGCTGGAGGAGGTGACAATCACGGTCGCTCTGGGCTCCTGCAGGCAGCCAGCGAGTGCGGGTCCGGCAGCTCCTCCTGCAGCCCCGAGTGGAGCAGCCAGCTGGAGTTCAGCACCAACCCTGCAGGTAACGCCCTCCTTGCCTCCCTGGGGCATCCCACGGCCTCGCTGGGATCTGGGGGGTGTGGGAACAGTGGGGACACCGCAGACCCAGAGCAGAGCATCACCGAACCAACATCCCGGGCAGGAGATGCTCAGAGCAAAGGACAGGAAGAGGCTTGTTCCTTCCGTCTCCACCCCACTGCTGCAGAGGGCTGAGCTCAGAAATCCTCCAGAACCTCTTCGGCTCAATGTTCAGCAAGTTCAGGCTTCTCCCTGCCCTGATTTCACCAGAACACCAGATCTCGGGAACTGAGAAACTGGGCTGGTGGCTTTGTTCCCAGCAAGGACTTAATCCATTGCCATCCCTTGGCTTGGCTTTGCTGGCTGCAGTGCTGGGCAGGGCTGGGCATGGCTGGGCATTGCTGCCCCAGCCTCCCTTCTCTCCCCACATCCCCTTGACAGCTGCTGATCTTTTTTTCCATGCTTGCCATTATCCCCACCCCTGCCAAATCCACCTGTTATTTTCCCCAGAAGGCAGGAACTTAAATCTCATTTTCCAGTGGAGATAAAATCCTCTAAATATCCAAAAGTTCCAGTCCTGTTGCTCTCTCAGCCTTCCCCGGGGTGGGGGCTAGCAGCAGGTCCCCGGGTCACTCTGACCATGTGAAGGATCATGGGCTCATAGAATCATAGAAAAGAAACACCAAATTGTTACAGTCGAAAAAGACTTTTAAGATCATCGGCCATCATGGTCAGCACTAAAACGTTCCCCTAAGCGGAGGCAGGAGCTGTCCGCAGCTGTCCCTCATTCCCAGCAATGTCCCCACCCCTTGCTCCTCACAGATCCTATTCTCAGCAATGTCCCCACCCCTTGCTCCTCACAGATCACCTCCTGGCCGACGAGGTGGCAGAGGAGGGCAACCTCCACTCGCTGTCCTCCATCGTGGACAGCATCACCGTGGAGAATGTGGCCGTGACATTCCCGGAGGAGCGGGGTCAAAACTGAGCCAGCTCAAACCCTGGCGGCTCCCGGAGCTGGTGACAGGGTGGACATGAGATGCCGGAAGGGTCCAGCCACTGGAAATCACATTCACCCCCCCGGCATTGTGGACTGCACAGCTGCCACCGCTCAGCTCCCTTCCCGCTCCTTGCAGAACGCTCCTGCCGGCCTGGAAGAACAGGGACAGGTGGGATGGGGCAGCACCGCGGCAGCTGCGGGTCCTGCAGGTCCCACCTGGGGCCACGCCCTGCTCTGCTCCCCGTCTGAGGACGGGCGGGTTTGGGGCCAATGTGTGTGCTGGGCTCGCTTGCTGATTTTTCCAGATGCTCCTTGACCAAGGTCTCTCTCCGGCCGGTGTCCGGCAGGGGCTGACCCAGTCTGCCTGTCTTTTCTACCAAACGCTGTGTGCAGTTGCCATTTAGGGGTTTTTTAAATTTTTTTTTTTTTTTTTGCTAACTTATTTGGATTTTTTTAAAATAAAGGCATTCTTGTTTGGACTGCTTGGGATTTCCTTAATTGTTGTCCTGCCCTGTGTAGGTTACCCCAGTTCACAATCCCCAAATCTGGGTTGGGAATTTCCGTATCAGAAAATCCAGCTGGACCTCGGCACAGTCCCTCAGTAGGGAACTGGATGTGTCACAATTCAATCAGCCCTGCAGAGACCAGTGATTTCACTGGTTTATAACCGGGGTTCTGTCCTGTGCCCCAAAACTCTTGAGGGAGCTAGACATTAACTATAATTTTAATTTGGGCTCTATAAAGAAGGTTCAAGCCAGCACTGTTTTAAAATCCTGTTTATTGGAACACACATACATCCTTTCCTGACCCAATCCAGGGTTTGGAGTCCATGCAGTACCAATAATATGACAAAAGAAACAGGGCATTGATATAAAGGGCTCACTGACTCTTCAAATTAAAAAAATATTTAATACTGTATTAGGCAAATAATACACCAAAAAGACATCGTGACTGTAGAGCCTCTCAGATATTGCACTTCCAGACAGCACATGATAAGTATAAGGTCATTCCAGCCATCAATAAATATCACATCAGAAATAGGGGCCACACAAGGCAAACGTGGCATGAGGAGACGAAGAGATCCTACCCTATGGGGAAGAAATGGGAAGAGTTAAGAGCCTCCTGGACTGACCCTGCCAGGAGGCAGGAGGGGAAAGCATCTCCTCTGCAACCGGAGAGGAAGGGGCGGGCGTGTCCCGGGGGTGGGGGATGTTCCCGTTGTCTCCCCAGGCACCCAAGGAGGGTCCCCTCTCCCGTGGGTATGGGGGACCATCCCCATGAGCCGTGGGGGACAGATCCCCCTGAACAGGGCACCTGACAGCACCAAAATCAGCACCGCACCCGCTCAGCCCTGGGCAGACACCGCCCTCCTCGCCCCATGCTGGGCCCCCTCTGTCCCACCCAGAACCAGCCCTGGCACTGCCCCGGCCCCCCAGGGGCAGCTCCTTGCCCGGCCACCCCGGAGGGAGGATTTTCATGAGCCCGAATCTTCCTTGGCTTCAAGTCCTGTGGGCAGCAGTATCCCTGACGCCCAGGCCTCAGGTGAGCCAGTGCAGCCCCGTGGCAGATTGGCAACGTGAATCAGGCAGGAGAGGCTTCCAAACGCCGCAGCCCCGTTTGGGGTGTCTCTGCTGCTCCCCGGATCGCACCACGCCGGGGTGGCAGCTGGAGCTCATCCACAGCCCGGCCAGCAAGGGGACAGGTGGGGGACAGGCCACAGCGGGAGCCATGGGGAGCTGGGGGAAGCAGGGGGTGCACAAGCAGGAGGAACAGATCCTTTCCGGTCCACAGCAGTGACAGTCTGTGGGTTTGGGCTGAGGAACAGGCACAGGCTGGGCTCTTGTCCTGGAAAGGCAGCCAGCACGTGGCCGTACAGACATGGGGGTGTGCTGAAGAACAAAGTGGGAAAGGCCCTGTGAGGGGGCTGGCTCAGCTCCAGCCCTGCACCCACTGGCCAAAAAACCCAGACAGAATCGACACTGGGTCCTCCTGGCACAGGAGAACCGTGGCCCAGGGCACAGCAGGATCCCAGGAGCCTCCCTAAAGTGCTTGAGTATCCTTCCCTCACCCCAGTGGGACCCTCACAACCTAGGATGGCATCCTGGGGTCCCCAGTGGAGCTGTCTGTCCAGGACTGGACAAACCACACACAGTTGGAAGCTGAGCATTCCTCCTGCATTGCCTCAGGGTCCTGTGAGCCTTGGACAGCAGAAGTTCCCCCACCACTGAGGTCTCCATGGCCCTCCGTGGCAAGAAAAACCTTGGCAAAGGCAGCCACCCTTCCTGGGTGCTGCTGGGGGTCCTGCTCTGCTCTCAGTCCCCAGCCAGCTCCAAGGCCTCGGTTCCCCTTGCACTCACCCAGGGCTGGCTCCTGTCTTGCTGACACTCAGCACGAGTATGTCCGGACTGTGGAGGTCTCCAGCCTTGGGGACCCGGAGGCACCAACTGGAAGGGAACCAAAGAGCAATTAGTGACTGCTCCAATTAGCCCCCAGCTTCCCCAAATCCCACAGTTATTGAACAGCATCTGTGCACTGCAGCCACATGAAGACAAGGATCAAAGGAAGAGCATGTTAGGCCAGCTCTGATGCTCCCAAAGCTCCAGGGTATTTGGGAAATTGCCACTTGCCATCCCTGCTCCTGAGCAGCAAGCACCCTTCTCCCTGTGTCTGGGTGGGATTCTGTCCCAGGTTTCACTATCCTCAGCCAGGTGGGAACTGCAGCTTCCAGGAATGGAGTGGAAAAGGTCAAACAGAAGCTTGACCCAAACTGTGGGATGGAAAGCTGTGACATTTGAGCAAACCTGGAGGCAGAAGAGCTGAGTCTGAGGTTTGGAGTTGGAAGGTAAACACAGAACTTTCTAATTCTCATTCCCACACTAATTTCTGAGCCTGCTGAAGCCAGTTCTGCTCCACTGGGCATTAGGCAGCTGCCTTGGGACAGTGGGACCAGGGTAGCTGGTCCAGGGGAAAAATTGGGGTGACCTGGCTGGAACTTCTGCCTCTCTATAGCTTCTGAAGGGACCAAGATACCTTAAAGAAAGGAGTTGTGTGGAGTGGGCAGAGCCTGGGCCATGTGTTCAGCTAAAGCAGGACAGCCAGCAGCACGGGCAGCCAGGGTGTCCCAGCAAGTTCTGCCAGCCGTGGGAGAGTGGCTGCTTGGGCAAACGGAGCCAGTTAAATCATCCCCTTGGGGATGGTTACCAAAAGGCAGGACAGGCAAGACTGGCGCAGACTGGGGCATCCTGACAGCCCCAGTGCTACCCCACCAGGCTCAGACCTGGGTGACACATATCCCCATTTCATGTCCAAATCCTGGACCTCCCCACTGTCATTGTGGTTCAAAACCAAGAGATCATGTACAAGTCTGCAACAACCCTCCTGAAAAAAACCTGGATTTTCAGCAGGCCACAGCTCCAGAATCACATGGATCAGGCATCTTGGGTTATCAGCAAGCCTCCCCTCCCCTCTCCTCTCCATACATCCTTCCCCCATTCCCCATGGGCTCTGAGCGGGGGGCAAGAGGACCCTCTGGAGAAGGGCTGACCCACCTTCCGGGGGCATTTTCTTGGCAGGGGCAGCCGGGGGGGGCAGCGGTACGAGGCTGGTGACGCGGAAGCCGGCGGGGAGGGTCTCGGCAGAGCCGCTCAGCAGGTTGATGCTGTGCACGTCCCGCGGGCGGAAGCGCTTGCGCCAGGATGGAGTCCGACGGAAGGTTTTGTCATCGCCCTGCGGGGAACTGCGGTTACGGGCCCAGGAGCAGCGCCAGCAGCCCCTGCTGCCCCCAGGGCACACCAGCTAACGAGGGCGTTCCTGTCCTTGGTGGCCAGCTCTGGCAAAGGGCGTGATCAAACTGGGCCAAGGACAGAGAACACCTCACTGGGATCCGATGGCATCAGCTTTGTCCTTTTCAGCTCATCTCTCTTCTCTCCACCCTGCCTGCAAAGATGCCTTGGACACATCAACGCACAAGCCCCAGTAATGACGCCAGGGATCACAGCAGAGGGCTTCCAGCCCTCAGAGGATCTCCATGGCCTCCTCTGAACTTGCTCCAGCAGCTCCACATCCTTCTGACGCTGGGCCCCAGCAGCGGAGCGCTGCAGCCACCCTGAGCCCCTCAGGCCCGGCGGGTGGCGGCGTCTTCGGGTGGGGGTTCCCCCCACTGCTGGGGCGGCTGCTGACACCATTGCCCGGGATCTGCCGCCCCGGGTGCGTGGCCCAGAGCGCAGCTGCCGCCGCTCTCCCCGCTCCGCGCTCCCGGGACTGCAGGGGCACGGCCGCCGCTGCTTCCCCCGTCCCGGGCCGCCCGCCATGCCTGGCACGGGGCGGTGCCGCGTGACTCGGCGGCCGCTCCTGATTGGCGGTTCCCGCTGGACGAACCTCACGTGATTGGCTGACGATTCTGCCACTCAGCTGCGTCACGCCCTAGCTCCTCAGCGATTGGCTCACAGCTCTGTCCCGCCCCTGCTTAAAGCCCCGCGTCCGCGGCTCTCCCGTCCCTCCGCGTTCCCGGCTCCCGCGCTGCCCCGGGCGGTGGGGAGGGAGAAACCCTCTCAGCCTGTTTGGTTTTGCTGCTCACCCAGCGCACCGGCCAAGAGCTCCTGTTCGAATCGCAGCTTGTCCAGAGACAAGACTTGGAAAAGCGGTTACGCAATTCCTTGACCACGCTACGGACTCCAGTCCTTAAACCCACGCATATTTTTGTAGCCGCAGCTACAGCGGAGGCAGCTCTGCAGGTGGGGTCTCACCTGAGAGGAGCAGAATCCCGCCCTCCCCTGCTGCACACACTGGGGGATCAGCCCAGGACACATTAGATTTCTGGGGTGCCAGTGCACGTGTCCAGGGCATGTTGAGCTTCTCATCCACCAGCACCCCAACCTCGTCCCCAGTCACACAGGACACAGAGAGGTTTGGTACTCACATCATCCAGCCTCCGGTCCGTGCCCAAGGCGAGCAGGTTGTTGAATTCCCTCTCCAGCACTTGTCGAGCCTGCAATTAAACAAAAAAGGATTGCTGTCCGTCATTCCCATCAATGGGGAATATGCTTCCAGCCCAAACTCCCATCCTAGGAAAGCCTGAGCATCACAGAAAGAGCCCACAGGCCATCGGAGAGCTCTGCTGTAGCAGTGTACTTGGCAGAAACTTCTGCTGTTGAGCTTCAGGATTGGTGGGAAGAGCCCCAGGGCAATGCCCTCTGAACCTTCTCCCTCCAATATCTGAACTCTCTGCCTGAGCTGTGCTGAAACCCCGTATTTCCCTTGTGTCACCTGTATCCCCAGCCTCAGGTTCCGTGTATGGTTATGCCCTGGAAGGCTCTATATGGTCATGTTCTGGAAAGGTCTCTCTTCTCCTGCTCTCCACTGGTCACTTTGAACCAGGCGTCTTCCCATTGGGTGTCCCCTGGTCCCACCTCCCTTTAAAAGACCCCTGCAGAGCTTCCACTTCGTCTGCCTCTGGGAATTCCACAGCCATCAGGGTGTCTCCTCCCTCGCTCACTTGGACCCTCAGAACGCTACATTGGATTTACAATAAACAGCTGCGATTCCTGAGAAGAGCCCTCTGAGCCTTTTATTCTCACTGACACTAAAACATCATGCCTGGGGTAATTCTCATTTCCAGAGGAGCCAGCAGAAACAGGTCATCAGTGTTAGTAAGGACTGTATTTGGGAGTTGCAGGTTCCTGCGACTCACACTAGCAGGGACTAAACTCGCTTTTATAGGACGCTGTGTGACTCGAGAGATCTGGGAAAAGTGTCACTCTGCTTTAAAGACAGAGTTGAGTTGGTGGCACTGGTGGGGTCACACCACAGCTGTGTCCCACATGGGCCAAAATCCCCAAGGATGCTGCTCCTACCTGGGTGTTTTGTGTGGGGATTTGCAGCACGAGGGCCAGGCTGTTGTGGTCGAAGTTCTCGTCGAGGGCCAGCAGCGCTCCGTGCACACCGCTCTCCACCAGGTTGTTCCCGTACTCGCGGAGCCCGATGGACTGGATCCAGTGGATGACCTGGTCATTGGTCCACACCAACACATCTGCATGAGAACAAGGGCACAGCTCAGGGCCACCTCACACTATGCTTGTGGCTCTGACGAGATCTGGGCATGTCCTGAGACCCTTTCCCTATGCCCCAGGCTGATGTTGGGACTTTTTTTCCTGAGCCAGGAGCAAAACAGGGAGCTCAAATGGCAGGAACAGCTCACTTCAATTTACCAAGCTCAAAGCTGAAATAACAGGCAGAAAACAACTGTGTAAATTAATCCTAAGAACCCATGGCTGCTGGTGTAATTAGGGGCATTATCAATAATGAGATGTAATCCAAGCAGCAGGCAGACGCGCAGGGAATCTCAGGACAGCAACGAGGAAGGAGAGCCTGAGCAAGCTGGGGGTGTTCTGAGCAGTGAAATGGGCACAGAAGTTGATGGGATGCTCAGGGTGCATCTTTGCTTTCTCCTCCTCCCTCCTCATGCCTGACTGGGATCAGCTGATAAAGGCACTTGGAGCAGGGTTTTGAGGACACACTGTGGAGAAGTCCCCCCAGAGAACAGTCCTGTAGGCTTGGAAATAATGATTAATGTGTTTAAAATAAGGGATAGAGAGAGACCAGCCCTGGGCAACTCCTGCAGGGTTTCCCTTCTCCTGTTTCAGAGCTGGATGGGGGGTGCTGACCTTTGATTTCATGCTGGGTCTCCTCTCGCCTCCTTTCGAGCTCTTTGCGGTCGTAGTTGAGCCTCTTGAGGCACATGATGCCATACTGCAGGCTGGTGCTGCAAGGACACGAGGGGACACGAGGGGTCACCCAGTCCTCTGGGGCACATGGCTGGGAGGGACCTGTGTAGGGATCCCCCTCCCTGCATGCTCCCCCTGTGCCCAAAGGATGCTTCGGGTCGGGGGTGGGTCAGGACAAACACAGCCCAAAGCTGGAAAATGGGGAATGTCCCCTCTTCCATGGCAATTCCCCACTCCATCAGTTTGAGCCTGTTCCAGCTGCCTGAGAGCACACGGATTCCAACGATCCTCATGCTTGGTAGCTGGACAGGAAAGGGAGAACCATCCCATGGGGGCTGCTCCAGGCTGAAGGGTTCATCCCTGGAGCAAGCAGTGCCCTGGACACATCCCTGTGGGTCAGGGTGGGTGGTGGAACCTCATGCCAGGTTTGACCCCAGTGTTGGAGCCATGGTTGGGAAAGCACAAGTGTTTTCCAACTGAGCTGCTGGCAGACAACAGTGGGGCACCAGGTTGGGTGAGCCTGAAGTGTTGCCCATGGTTTGCTCCACAGCCAGGGGAAGGCCTGGTCCTCTCATTCTGCAGCAAGGAGTGAGATGGAGGAGAACACCTGCCCGTAAGAGCTGCCCCAGGCCAGGGGGGTGAGTCCAACCAAGAAGAGCCATCCAGGGCTGGCCAAGATAGGGGAAAATTCTTCAGAACCCTCCTGATCTGCTCCAAGTGCACCCCGGGGAGCTCCAAGGGCTGGGACTCACCGATGGAAGCTGTCCACCATCTTCAGGTGCACCCGCAGGTCCTTCTTGGTGAGGTGGTCCAGCATCCGCGCGTCCACCAAGCACTCCATGAAGTAGCTGCGGTACTGGGGGAGACCCAGGCTGGGCAGCCACTCATTCCCAATCCACTCATGGTTCATGTCCCCATAGGCCAACGTCTGCAGAGAAGCACATGGAGGAGCTGGGGAGAACCCAGGGCTGGGTGGAGCAGCAGAATACCAGGAGTGCAGCAACAGCCCAGGGTGGGTCACTGTCCTGAGGCCAAACACAGGCCAGAGGAGTTGACCCTGAGTGGTACTGAAGGAGTGGGAGGGGACAGTCCTGTTGGCCATGGTTTGTGTCCTACTGATGTCCCCCCAGGAGACAAGGCAGCAGCCAAGAAACAAGGGCAAGGGGTAACTGGACTTTATGAGCAGCTGCTTCTGGAAAAAGCACATCCATTGAAAGATGAAACAACAAACAAGAAATAGGTTCCAGTGCGTTCCCAATTGATTTTTAAGAATCTCTATTTTATGACTTAAAAACAAAAAAAAGTCACTTTTGAGAAAAAACCCCACCCATTCACTTCCACTGCAAACTGATTCTGGGTCTGAAAATTAATTATAATCCACCAGAAGGAAAGTAAAACATTTGAGGGGGATAAAACCAGAAGAGATGGATCCAAGCACAACTCTTTCCTCCCACCTTGTTGATTCATTAAAATGATCTGTATGGACTTGGGGCGACAAAATAGGTGAAAAGTAAATGTCTGTGCAGCTGGAAACCTGTCCCCATGCAGGATGGTCATGCACAGTTGAGGGTTCTTAGCACAAGGTCTGGATCTCACAGAGCAGGTCCCAGGAAAAGTCAGGAGCAGAGAAGGGCCCTGGAGGACACTCTGTACCTGAGAGATGGCCCAGGAGCAGCCAGGGGTGCGGGTGCAGCCTCCAAGGCCTTGGTGAATATCAATGTCCCAAACTCATACCCCCAGGGCACCCAGCTCTCCCTCCCATGGCCCCCCACGCACTGCCCACGGAAAAGGGTGGCCCAGGAACCTCACCTGCGCCCAGCTGCCTTCTTCTGTGTCCTACAGTGACACATGCAGCATGTCAACAGAAAGGACAGTAAAGTCAGTACCTGGTGGCCCTGCACTGTGACAGGACCTGCCGCGTGTGCGGAGCGCGGGACCCCTTGGCACGGTGGGACACGGAGGGGACATGGCTCACTGTCATAGCTTGGGAACCTCAGCCTTGCCCCAGTGTGCTGGGGACACCCCAGCCCTGCTGGGCCTGCGTCTCGCCCCATCTCCAACCAAGCACACAGGAAAGATAAGGATAAGGACAAGGAGGGTACAGGACAAGGCTTGGGCTGGAGATAGCACCAACCTTGGGGCTGGTTCATATTCCCTGGGGAACATGGAGAGTTCTTGGGTCCTCCCAAGTGAGACGGGAAAGAGAATTAAGCTTCAGTTCATGTGTTGCAACCCCCAGGGGGCTGCCCAAGACAATTTGCTCATTTTGTGGCTATTTCCTCCCTTGGCAACCTGTGATGTTTCCTCAGTGTCACAGAACCCGCCAAGGAAGAGTGGCACACTCAGAGTGGCTACTCAGCCAGCAGACACAGGCTTCAATAAAATGCCTGATTCACGGAATTCCAGACTGGTTTGGCTTGGAAGGGATCTTGAAGCTCATTCCACACATTGCAATAGGCAGGGACAGCTTCCACTAGCCCAGGTTGCTCCAAGCCCTGTCCAACCCGGCCTTGGACACACAATTCCCACACAAATCCAAAATGCTGCCCTGCTCTGAGACACAGACAGGAGAGAAGGGAGTGTGGCTCCATCTCTCCCATGGAACCAGAGCTTTTGGGAGCATGGGCACGTATCTGTGAGGGACTACAGGCCGTCAGCCATTGGCAGGGACCGACAGTGGGAACAATATTTGGGTGTGCTGAAGTCAGTGAGGGATTAGGCCATGATTTGTATGGGTGCAGAATCATAAGCGACTCAATCTCATGTGTCTGTCTTGACACCACTCCTGGTTTTTGTATTTAACTCCCAAACAACAGCCAGGATTCTCTGGGAACCCAGAAGAACCCAAAGGGACAATAAATCTGACAGATTTTAAGCCAGTTTTAGAAATTGCTGGGCTATTAAAGGTTGAAAGAGGGTTTCTAAACAGTGCTGGCCAAGACCTGACCCGTGAGAGCAGCAGGGATCGTCATCCCTCTGGGTTAACCAGGACCCCGACACCCTGGGGGCTGCCCAGCCTCACCGTCTTGGTGGAAGTTGCCATGTTCTCCATCTCCTCGTGGGTGACCCAGACGTTTCCAGAGGACTGCAGGGAAAAGAGCAGAGTGCTCAGAGCAAACCACCACAGAGCTGTGACCTCACATCACAACCATCACGGAGTCATGGAGTCGTGGAATTATTCAGGCTGGAAAAGACCTTTAATATCATCAAGTCCAACCCTCAATCCAGCACCACCATTGTGTTCACCACTAAACCAAGTCCTTGAGTGCCACATCCACTTGTTTTTTGATTACTTCCAGGGATGGCGACTCCACCACTGCTCTGGGCAACCTGTGCCAGGGCCTGACCAGCCTTTCTACAAGGAAATTTTTCCCAATATCCAAACAGAACCTCTCCTGAAACAGCCTGAGGCCGTTTCCTCTCATCCTGTCCCTGTTCCCTGGGAGCAGAGCCCGACCCCCCTGGCTGCCCCTCCTGGCAGGAGCTGTGCAGAGCCAGCAGGGCCCCCTGAGCCTCCTTTGCTCCAGGCTGAGCCCCCCCAGCTCCCTCAGCCGCCCCTGGTGCTCCAGACCCTTCCCCAGCTCTGTTCCCTTCCCTGGACACGCTCCAGCCCCTCAAGGTCTCTATTGTTGTGAG
Source organism: Climacteris rufus (assembly GCA_013398175.1). Lineage (NCBI taxonomy): Eukaryota > Metazoa > Chordata > Aves > Passeriformes > Climacteridae > Climacteris > Climacteris rufus. Next base: position 176,607 of record VZRZ01007008.1, read on the forward strand.
GGGCCCAGAGCTGCCCCCAGCACTGGAGGTGCCCCAGCACAGGGGATGGGCACTGCCCTGGGCCTCCTGGACACACCATGGCTGGGACAGGCCAGATGCCATTGCCCTTGCTGCCCACCTGTGCTCACCTGGACACACCTGTGCTCATGTCCAGCCGCTGTCAGCACAAACTGTGCTGGAAACAAGTCCAGCTCAGGCTGGTGAAGGATCAGACCATGCTGTGCTTGCAGCTGTCCTGGAGACACCCCACATCCTTGCAGCTCAGCCCAGTGACACCTGAGGGGACCCTGGGCTGTCCGTGCAGCCATGGAGAGCAGAGCAAGGACCTTCCTCTCCCTTGTCACCTTGGTGTGATGCCCAAGCAGCCTGCAGGTCTGTCCCCATCAGCTGTGACGCCAGACACAGGCATCTGAGGGGGACACCGCAGCTTGGGGCTCTTCCCTCTGCCAGCTGCAATTCTACAGATCTGTCTTGGCATTACTGGGGCACCATTAACCCCTCGAAGCCTTTGGGGACCAGCAAAAGACACAATGCCTCCATCCTACCTAGGGCAAGAATCTGCAGTTGCTCTGAATTGCCCCGGGAATTTCACACAGTGCCAGGAAAAGACTTGTGTTGAAATGATTGAGAAAGGGGGTCTGTGTAACTGAGCTGGCCCTTTACATCAGGAAGGTTTGGATTTCTGCTCTTCAGATGAGATTTTATCCTCTCCAGGGCAGCCAGGCCTGGAGCTCTGTGTTTTGCAGGGTCAACCTCTTGCTGACAACCCCATGTGAGGGGCAGGAGCCTCAAGACTGGAAAGAGCTTCACACTCCCAGCTGGGAGTGACCTCTGTGCTGGGGCACAAGTGTCTGGTGGTTTGACCTGTGCATGAGGGGACATCACCCCCTCCATGGCCGTGCTTGCCTGTAACACTGGGATTCCTGATGGGCCACTGTGGTCCCAAGGGAAAGGAGGCAAAAGAGTCAAAGGAGGGAAAGGAGGGCAAGGACTGTGTTGCCTGGCCCGCCGAGGGTCTGCAGGTGTCTGCATGGAGCACTCACCGTGCGGGACGTGGGCGGTGCCGAGGGGCTGGTGAGGGACACCATCTCCTGGATGGCCAGGCGCAGCTTCAGGCGGTGCAGGGCGTTGCTGATGCCGATCTCCCGCTGGATCTCGGTGTCTGACAGGGCCGACATGATGGCCCCGCTCTTGACGTTGGCCCGGCATGCGGCCACGTACCAGGCTGGCATCCCCACCCAGAGCTGGGGAACAGGGACAGCAGTGACTGCCCAGCACAGCCACCCCGGCTCCCGTGCCAGGGGCAAGGCCACTCACTCTGGAGCCCAGTGTTGGAGCTGAATGTCCACATGAGCTTGTTTTTAGGTTGTACTTCACAGAGGTCCCCTGTGGGCAGCCCTGCATCCCTGTGCCAGATGGACACAGCACAGGGAAGGAGCAACCACAGAGCCTTTCATAGAATCATTAAGGTTGGAAAAGCCCTCTAAAATCAACAAATCCAACTGTTCCCCCAGCACTGCCATGTTCACCACTAATCCATGTCCCCAAATGCCACATCCCACATGGCTTTTGAACTCTTCCAGTGAAGGCGACTCCACCACTGCCCTGGGCAACCTCTGCCAGATCCTGACCACCCTTCCCATGAAGAAATTTTTCCAAGTATCCAAACTAAACCTCCCCTCAAGGTGAACATTGAGGCTGTTTCCTCTCATCCTGTCCCTTGTTGCCTGGGAGCAGAGCCCTATTCCCCTCCCGGCTGCACCTTCCTGTCAGGGAGTTGTGCAGAGCCAGAAGGGCACCCCTGGGCCTCCTTTGCTGGGGTCCCCCCCAGCTCCCTCAGCTGCTCCTCATCAGACATGCTCCAGCCCAAAGCTCCACTCAAATCACAACTCCACAGGCTCTGTGAGGGATCTGGGGACCTCTCTGCCCTCCCAGGATTTGCAGCCCCCATCTGTGTGCACAGACATGGTGGGACATGGTGGCACACACATGCTGGGGACAGCACAGGGACAATCCACGGGCATGCTCTGCCTCACCTCCAGCCAGGACACAACAGTGGGGCCGTCCCAGTGAGCAAAGGGCAATCCTTTCCTCCGAGCCTCTTCCAGGAGTTCATGCCTAGCAGGAACAGAAGAAGCAGAAGAATGATTTACTGGGGGCTTGTGGGCAAGGGAGCAGCTCTTGAAAGGGACCATGGGCAGTAAGAACTAGCTGGAGACAAAGCAGTGAAGGAGGTAAAAGGGCCCAAGGGAGGGTGAAGATGAGAAGATTTCCTAGCAATTCCTAGTCTCATGCCATGGCTTCCCAGAAGCTCAGTTTCTTGCTGGGGTCAGGAAGGAAGTTTACTCACTTCTTCCGCAGGCGCCGATCCTTCTCGGCCTGAGCCCCCAGCTTGCCCAGTCCCAGGGGGTCCTGGATGCCCCCCTCCATGTCAGTCAGCAGCACTGTTGGGCAAGCAACACATCCTCAGGTCAGCATGATGTCCCCAGGTCAATGTGACCTTCCCCAGGGCCAGTGTGGGCACTGTCATCATCCCCACATCAGGGGGACACACAGTGGCAGAGAGGAGGTGACAGTGTCCCTTTCCAAACCACTGCCACGGACCTCCTGTATCCCTGGGAAGCCCAAGGGATCCCCTCCTGCCATCCCTCCTGCTTCAAAATCACAGTCACAGAATAGTCGGAGTTGGAATGGATGCAGAAGGATCATTGCATCCAAAAATGCTCAAAACAAAAGCAGCAAAGGATTTAAGAGTGGAAAAGCAGGTCCTACCAAAGGGCTCTGCAAAATCCAGAAGCTCCCATGGGGAGGGAAGCAGATTCGGGGGCATCAAAGATGAGATACAGCAATGGGGGTTAACTGTCCACACCCCAGCTCTGGCAGAGCATTAAGGGGACACCACGCTCAGGCCAGAAAAGCCATGGGGAGAAAACACCAGGCCACAACTTCCTGGAGCTGCCGTGGCCCCAATGTCCTCCAACCAACAGGGGTGTCCCTGCCCCTCCTTGTCACCCCAAGGCCAGACAGAGCCAGAGGGTGTGGAAAGCCTGGGACACACAGGGACAGGGCTGCTCACGGACCCTAGCCCGTGGCCCCTTCTCTGCTCAGCTGGATCAAGCGACCCTTCTCCTTCTTCCCAAACAAGCGCCCAATGGAGGATTTGATCCCCTTCCTCTTGGAGCCCTTGTGCAAGGAGTCCTGGCTGCTGCTGGGGTTGCTGGCCTGGTCGTCCAGTGAGCTGGAGATGGGGGAGGGAGAGGAACAGCAAAGCCTTTAGGTTATTCCTGAGCAGGGCACAAGGCATGGCAAACCCCAGCCCACCCCACATCCCACATGTGCTCCATTTACATCCTCAAACCAACAGAGCAGGAGCTGCTGGGAGATCACAAGGGTCTCCACATACCTCTTGGCATCCTCCTGACTCAGGGCAGGGTGGCCCAGCTTCTCCAGCCGCAGTGTCCTGGGTGAGGAAGGCGGGGATGTCTCGCACTTGATGGTGGTTTTGTCCTCCCGGCTCTCATCCCGAGCTGCGGGCGACTGAACAATGGAGAGGCCGTGAGGACGGGCGGCCAGAGCCCAGCTCCATCCTTGCCCTGCTGCCTGCCTCTCTCTTGCTCCGTGGAGGCATGGCCAAAAGAGCCACCAGAGCCCTGGGGCTTTGCCACACTCCAGGATTGATCTGAATGAGAGCTCTGGCAATGGTTCCAAGCAGATGGGGAGGATGTGGCCATACGGCCAAGATCCTGGGAATGGGGAGGTGAGAGGATGCAGCCCCATGGTCCAGGTCAGGGTGTGGGGACAGAAGCTGCTGGCCCTCATCAGAGGGCTTGGAGGAGCACAGATGGGAATGTCCCAAGGACACCCTGTCGCCAGAGGGGACACAATGTTTGATGACCCAGTGGCTTTCTGAACCTCCCCATGTTCTGCCAGACCCCCCAGGCTGCCAGCGGGAACATGTTCAAGCACCTTTTGGGATCCCCATGATCCTCCTGCTGAATCCCTGGGGTCCCCAGCTCCATCCCGCGCCTGCTGCACCCTGACCTGGTATGGACAAAGCCAGGAGCAGGCTGGAAAAAGGGCTTGGACAAAAACCAACGGGATGGGAGCCACTCACTAGCAGTTTCCTCCGGTGCTTCCTCAAGTCGCTGGGCTGATTGCAAGGGGGAAAGCGAGAGAGACACAGAAAGGGGGGCAGTTAATGGAGCACCCCCCCCCCCGAGCAGTCCCGGGGCCAGGCGTGTCAGGCTGGAGACAGCAAACACGGGCACCCCAATTGTCCCTCACCCCCCACATGCCCGTGTGGACACCAGGCATCACTCCCACCCCATGACTGGACCCCCACCACCCCTGGGCCCCCCGGCTCCTCACCAACGTCATGATCCCCATGCGGTCCAGGTCCTGCGCGGCGCTGCGGGAGCTGAGCTTGGGCGTGGAGCGGCCGCTGAGTGGAGGGGATGAGCTGGCCAGGGACAGGGCTGTCAGTGAGGTGGGGATGGAGGCCCTCTTGCACAGCTGGGTGAGATTCAGGCCCTCCATGCTGCCACTCGTGACCCGTGTCTCCAGCTCTTCTGCGCGGAGCTCCGTGGACTCCTTCTCCTCCTGGATCATCCTGGGGGAGTAGCAGGGCTCAGATCTCCTGGGTCCCCACCTTCCCAGGGACACAGGACCTCCCTGCCCTGGGGAAATGCACCTTGGTGCTGTGACTCAAGCCCCCGGTCTCCAGGAATGGCAGTAAGATCCACAGGATCCATATAAACCAGAGCTGAGACACACCGTGACTTCTTCAAATATTCATGGAGGACTTTGTATAAAATAATGATCCTTTTAAATAACAACCCTGTGAGCCAGCACTGGTGCAGCTGAGGGACAGTGAGAACCAAGCCTTATGGCTGGATGTCCTGGAGCCATTTCCCTGGATGAAGATGCACCAAGATCCCAATTTCAGGCCATCAGAGCCTCCTGCCACCACCCAGCAGTTTGTTGTCCCCCCAGAGCCATTTCAGCACAAGGCAGTGGTGGGTTCTGGCCATGGTCATACCTGATCTCCTCGTTGATGGCATCCAGCTGCTCCTGGAGCATCATGGCCAATGTCTGGGCATCTGAGTGCCCGCTGGGGGACAGCACATCCATGGAGCTGAACAGCGTCTCGCGGTCGTCCTCATCCACATCGGAGATGTCGGGGTCGCTGTCAAAGGCGTGAGGCCCTGTGGCCAGGACACTGCCTGCCTGGGCCTGCTCCCAGTCCTGTGGGGGGAACAAGGCCCACTGTCCTACACAGCATTCCCACGTCTCCAAAACCCAAACTGGCAACCTCAATGCCAGAGTTCCACCTCAGTGTGACCACAACAGGAAAGCCTTACCATGTTACCTATCCAGGCACCAGGGGAAGGAACCTCCACGTCCCCAGATCTGACTGCAAGCCCAGCATGCACGGCAGGAGCATGCCCCAAGCCCAGCTCTGCCCCATGCTGGGTGCACAGGGTTACCTTGGCTGGCTCCTCTCTCCGGGTGCCGAATCGTCCCTTCTGTGCCCGGGGCAGCCCTGGGGCCGCTCCGAAGGGCTCAGCTGGGGCGTGAACCACAGCTCCCAGTGGGAAGCGCAGGTCGGTGGCACTGCCCATGTGGGACCTGGGGAGAAAGATCTCTGTGGTGGACATTGCTCTGTGCAGGATGCCCTCACCCCCAGGCTGCTCCCCTTGCAGCCCAGGCGGCTTGGGACAGAGGAGAAGAAGGAGAAGGAAGAGGAGGAGGAAGAGGCCACTCCAGGATGCCAAACCCAGTGATGTTCACCTGCTCAGGATGAAAGGATGCAAAACCAGGCTCTGGAAAACAGTGCCCCATTCCCCCACACTGTCCTTGGAAATGCACTCAAAGAATCATGGAATCATAAAACATCCTGAGTTGGAAGGAACCCACAGAGATCATCAAGTCTAACTCCTGGCCCTGCACAGACACCCCAAAATCTCACCCTATGCCTGAGAGCGCTGTCCAAACACTCCTGGAGCTCTGGCAGCCTTGCAGTTGTGACCCTTCCCTGGGAAACCTGTTCAGTGCCCAGCACCCTCTGGGGGAAGACCCTTTCCCTGATACCCAGCCTGACCCTTCCCTGACAGCTCCAGCCCTTCCCTTGGGTTGTGCCCTTGCTCACAGAGAGCAGAGACTGGAGCTCTCCCTGGGGAGGAGCTGCAGCCCTCAGTGAGCTCTGCTCTCAGGAGACTGCAATTTTCCCAGACTGTAGGAAGTTCAACATTGGACCCTCTCCTGTTGCTCCCCTTCTCTGTGCACCCACGGGGGCATCCAGCCAGCTGTGCCCAAAACCCCCTGTGGGCGGCTTCTGTGAAGCTGGGGCTGAACAGTTCACTCCTGCCCTTCCCTCTCCAGGGCAGCTCAAACCTCCCAACCCATACAACACTTGTGTCTTCTCCATCCCCACATACCCAACAGGGGCCAGCCAGGGAGCTCTTCTCCTTTTTGTGTATTTTCCAACATTTTCATGAAAAAATATCCTGATGGGGGTTGGGCTCTTCTCCCAGGCGTGAGTGACAAGACAAATGGAAATGGCCTCAAGTTGCTCCAAGGGAGGTTCAGGTTGGATACTGGGAAAAATTTCTTCATGGAAAGGGTGACTGGGCACTAGCACAGGTTGCCCAGGGCAGTGGTGGAGTCCTCATCCCTGGAAGTGTTCAAAACAGGAGTAGACATGCCACTTTGTGATGTGATTTAGTGGGAATGTTGGTATTTGGGCAAAGGTTGGAGTCAATGATCTTGGAGGTCTTTTCCAACCTTAATGATTCTGTGACTTCGATGAATGAATCCCACTTGAAACATCTTCCAGGTGTGAGGACATAACATCGTCAGGATTTCCCAGCAGGAACCAACTGTGACTTCTTTATCCTCCTCTTCCCTGCCAGGGCTGGTGCTCAGGAGAGGGTCCCATGCCAGGCAGAGCAGGGCAGCAGCTGGACACGAGGACACTTTGTGCCACTCGTGATGCTCATTCCATGTCTCCACTCTGCCTGGTTGCTCCTCCTGGCCCTGAAGAGCCACCATGGAGCTCAGCAAAGCACCTTCCCATGGCATGGGGTCATTACTCCTCACACACTGCCATTGGAGACAAGAGGTTTGTTTGATTTAAGGGCAATTTAAGATGACAAAAGCAGCTGTTCAAGGTAGATCGTGGTTTTCCACCAAGCTGGGCCTGGTTTGTGGTGCAGATACAGGTCTGGGCTCCCCACCTGAGACCAAACCAGCACCATGAGCAGTGTGGCTGGGTCAGACTGGTGTCAGATGAAGGTACAGCCCACGTTCCAGGGGGATTTCAGAGCTGCTGACAAGCTGGTCCCCAGCTAAAACCAGATAAAAATGCCTTAGACAAAAGCTGGTATTTCAGCTAAGGGATTACTCTGCAACTCAAGATTTCTGCTGATTTTTCCTCTGAGAATCATTATATTGTCCATCTTGCTGTTACAGACCCATGCAAGGTGGTCCCACCATGCTCCAGACTCTCCTCCAGCACTCAGTTATCCTTCATCCCCACAGGCTTTTCCTCATTCTCCCCACTTCTTCTCCATGACAGACATGGGGTCTCCAGGCCTTCTCCTCTCTGCTGGCAGGTCCAAAGCTGGTTACACTGGCTCCTCCCCATCTTTTCCAGCCTTCCTGAGACAGGGATTTTCTCCGCTGGTTGCTCCCATTGACCCCTTGCTGCCTCGAACCCACATTGGAAGTGCTCAGGACAGGGTGTGGTGTCCCCGGTGGTTGTAGCAGCACAGTGGGCTGTATGTTGTGCTGTCACCCTCCTTTTCCAGCTCTATTTTCCTGAAGCAGCTCTGGTTATCTCAGTCAGTGATGGAGGCTGAGACCCCACAGACTCACCTCTGCTCCTGGTGCCCTAGGATGGGATGTCCCCATGTCCCAGCTGACTTTAAATGAAAGGGTGTGGGAGGACCATTGCAGAAAGGAGGCGAAAAAGTGCAGGGTTCATTTTCCTTTGCCTGCAACAGCTCCAAAGTGATTCTGCCTTCTCCAGCAGCCCATCCCCTGCACTTCACAGGGGAAAAGGCCTTTGGTGAACATCTGGCTTTCAGAGAAAAATAAGCCCTGAGCCCTTTATGAGGAAAAAGAAACCATGCCCAGTGGTTTCTCACCCTTAGAAGAGGCAAATTTGGGGCCATACATTTGGGCTGGCCTATTCTCAAGAGTCTGTGTCCCACCCCAGGACAGATCCATGGTGGGACAGCACGACTGTAGCTGACCCTGCTGTGAGGAACCTGCAGCCCAGCACTGAGGCTTGGGAACACCAGAAACGCACGATGCCAACAGCACTTTGGGGTCCCAAAGCAAAATGCCCCCAAAACCAGGGGTGCAGGGGTTTGGCCTGGCTCTTACCTGGTGTGCACACTCTCCACAAAGGTCCCACTCCTGGTCTTGAGCTGATCCACCTCCAGCCTCAGCTTGTCGATCTCATCAGACAAACGCCGCTGTTTGGGGGGACATGACACAGGCAGGGATTGGTTTGCTCTGAAAAGCTGCCAGGTCTGGGGTAATCCACATCCTTGGATATTGACAGGTTTGCATTCCCTTTACAAATGCCCACCCCAAGTTTAAAGCATCTTGGACACATCAGTAAAGAAACAGCTCATGCAGGCACAAGGAATGAGGGTGCTGGGGAAGGAGGATCACAGGACAGACAGACAGACACAGGTGCTCGAGGGATGCTGCTTTGGGAGATGAAGGACTACCACTTGGATGCTCTGGCTTTGCTCCAGACTGACATCCATGTTCCCTTGGCAAGGAACCAGCAGTGAGGGACCCCCCAGCCAAACCTGCTGCTGGCCCTGTCCCTCCTGCTTCCAGCCCCATCCCCATGGGAAAGCTGTGCCTGCACTCAGTGCTGGGAGATGCCAGGGCTAGGCTGCAGATGGACATGGAGCAGGGAGAGAAGGGATTCCCCAGGCTCAGCAGGATCCAGTCTGGAAGACACACAGGCTGAGCCAGGGTGGGCGAGCTGCTGGAAGCATCATGCAAGTCCCCGAGCTCTGTCCCATCTGGAGCTGGGCAGCCATGGCTGGAAAGCACGAAGAATAACCACACATCTTCCCCACAGGCAAGAGGAAAAGCAGCCCCCCATAACTCCCCAAGCCATGCATGAGACATGGGGCATATCCCAAAAGCTCCTGTTGCTCCAAAAAGCTGTGTCCTTCCAGCTTTCCAGCACAGGCCACCAGGTGTTCATGCAGACCCTACTGAGATGCTTTATCTGAGAGCCGGGGGTGAAGATCTACAGGGTCTCTGCAAGCTGGCACGGAGCAGATCTCGTCCCAGTCTGAGAAAGCTTCAGGGACCAAGGGGATGTGGCTGCCTGAGCCCCCCTCTACACATGGGTGAAGCCACCTTGGCCTCGCCGCTGTCCCCAGTGGGGGCCAGGGATGGATGAGTGTGACAGAAACACGGAGCTGGGACCGAACATGCCTGGTAGGGAACCGACCCGGGGCTCTCCAGGGAGGGGGTGGCAGCTTCCATCCAGCCACTGCATACGTGAATTTGTGGCCTCCTGCTGCCAGATGCTCCAGGATCCCAGCTCCTCCAAAATGGGAGCATTTTAGGAGGAGCGACTGACCCTAGCCAGGGGTTGGGAGTGAGGAAATGCAGTCACTAGGCCAGGTCCCTGCAGCCGCATTTACCTTGTCATGCTGGTGTTCCTCTATCTGCTTTTGGGTATTTTCCAGCTCTTGTAACAATGTGTTCTTAAAAAAAAAAAATCAAAGAAAATAAAAGGGAACAAAAACAGGAAAGAAAAAGAGAGACCGTTTAGAAAACGGCCATGTGGCCTCCTGGGAATGGCCAGTGTGGAATCCCTGTGTGGTGGACACCTGGCAGAGGCTCCCTGGGCTATTCCTCACCTGCCTGTGCACAGGTCTCCTCTGCAAAGCTCCTGTCCCTTATACAGGGTGGCCACAGCTCAACTCCTGCCCTCCTCCGGGGCTGGGCATGATCATGGAGGGCAACGAGGGAACTGATGGACAGGGCTCAAAGATTAGAAAATATGTCTAGGAGGAGATCAATTCCTCCTGCACCTGGATCAAGGGGAAAAATGTCCCCTACAGCCTAGCTAGGGAATAGGCAGGAGGGAAAGCAGATGTATTTATAGAATCATAGAATAATGGAATTATTATGTTAAGGTTGGAAAAACCCTCTAAAACTGAGCCCAACTGTTTCCCCAGCACTGCCATGTTCACCCCTAAACCAGGACCCCAAGTGCTACATCCATGTTTTTTGAACAGTTGCAGGGATGGTGACTCCATCACTGCCCTTGACAGTCTGTTCCAATGCTATAACCCTTTCCTTGAAAAGTTTTTTCCTAAGATCTAATTTAACCTTGCCCGGTGAGTTTGCAACTGCCTGACCTAGTGCTCACTTTTGGGAGGTGCTGGCAGCCAAACAGGATCATTTTTGTCCATGAAAGACCTGGAGAAACTCTCTGAGTGATCCAGTGCTAGCAGCAGGATGGGGAGCAGGAGATGCCCCTTCACAGGGTGCCACCACTCTGGTCCGTGTTGCTTGCTGGGGTGTGATTTGGACTCATCCCCCAGGGGTGGGTCCTGCTTTTTATCCAGAACCACTCAGATTGATCTGCTGAATGCCTGGACACGCTGGCACAGCCACATTTGGTTGGGGATAGGAAGATCAGAGCAGCAGGGGGACAGAGCCAGTCTGGAGGCATCAGCTGGGTCGTGCACCTGTGTGCTCTGACTCGCTGATGGCAGGAACCCAGAGAGAGCTGAATTGCCAAGGCCTGACCTCCCACTGGCACTGTGAGGTGAATCCTTGCTCAGAGCCAGCTGCTGCCAGCTTGTGCCATTCAAACTCCAGCTGGGTCCTCCAAGGAAAGCCCAGTTCCCCAGGAGTGGGGTGGGAGCTGCTCATGGATGCTGCCCTGGCTTGGAGAAGGGAAATCAATCTGGACTTGGGGGCAGGGAGGTTCTAAGGCAGCACATGGAGGGATGGGCAGTAGGACAGGATGAACGCTGCATTTCTTCCTGCAAAATGCAGCTGGGATTTGCTCTGACAGCCGGGCACTTGGGGCATTGGGACTGCACCAGTAGAGACACAGGCAAGCAAGGGAATGGAGCAGGACACATCCTGTTGCTGTGGAAGGTGGCAGGTGGTGGGGAGGGGGTCTCACCGGGTGAGGTGATCGGAGCAGTTCCCCATGCTCCACCAGCCCCAAGACGGCTGCGCCCTGCACAGGTACTCCCAGCCCAGTGCTGTGGCTGGACGAAGCACAGAGGGGCTGCAGAGCCCTTGACCCCCAGAGGACCCCTGTCCCCAGGCACTACCTTCTCCTCCAAGGCTGCCATCCTCTCCTTGAGGTGCAGCTGCAGCCGCTCGTTGGACTCGCTCAGCAGTCGATCCACGGTGTCCGAGAGCCGCTTGTTGTGCTCCTCGTTCATCTTCTCCCGCTGGCGGGCCTGAGACAGACACAGTGACATCCATGTCACATCCAGAGGGGCTCAGTGCCCTCCTGCCATCCCAGGCCTGCTGTGCTGTCAGAGCTGACCCACCAGGCCCAGCTTTTGGGGACAAATCCACCTCTTACAGCACTGGTTGGACCCTCTGTGGTGGCCCTGCTGGTCTCTGCCACCTCCCAGCCAGGGATGAACAGAAGGGAGGACAGGATTTAGGGAGATCCTGCCTGCTGAACTCAAGGAAGTTTCTCCTGTGCATCTGCCAGGAATATCCACACTGGGGGCATATTCCAGACCCCAAAGGACAATGAACCACTGGATTTTCAAATATCTGTCCTAGAGCCTAACACCTGGGGCACATCTGTAATGTCACCCGGGTGACCCAAGAAATGGGTATCATACCTCAGCCCCTGGCTGAGGAGCACAGCAGGGACTGTGCAGTCCATGGCACAGCAGCTCAGCCCCCCTGCCTTTGTCATCCTGCTCATCCAGGCTTGGAGGAAGACCTGCTGGAGCCTCCCCCTTTGCCCTGTATTTGGGGTCCCAGCTTGCCCCAGGGGTGGTGCTGGAAGGGGAATAGGTGTGGAACATTAACAGCAAGACTTGGATGCCTGGGAGAGGGGAAATCTCAGCAGAGAGTGCCATGGGCTTCTGTGTGGCTCCAGTTTAAGAGATCCTGGATGGGAAAGGATTAACCAGGGTCCTTTCCCCATCCTGCTTCAGAGACAGCAGCAATCCAGGTGAGCCCAGGTACCCAGGCCCCAAGGGAAGGATCAGGACCACAAGGACAGGACTTACCCTGGCCAGCTCCTGGTTCTTCTCCTCTAGCTGAGTCTCCAGCTGCCGGAGGTGCTCCTCGATGCTCCCATGCCTCTCTTCTGCCTGGGAAAAGCAGAGCGGCCCTCTTGGATGATGCTCCCCAAAACCATGGGCGCCCTCCTGCATCCCTCCATCCATCTCTGAATCTACATCCTTCCTGGGATGCAGGGCTCTCTCCCACTGCCTGCAATTCTGCTAGGGCTCACTGGGAGCCCAAACCAGCCCTGCCTGCATGGTGATGGAAGCTGGAGGTGCTCTGTAAGGGACTAAACACCATCCCAGAACCCAGAAAGGACAGGGATGGCTGTATACACCCCTCCCTCCAGGCCTGAACCCTCCAAGATCCAGCCTGGTCCTCTGTCCTCCTCCTTACCCCAGAGCGGTCCCACGCCAGGGCCATCCCTGCCTTGGAGAAAGTGGCTGAGGGGAGGGAGCAAACCCCACGTGTGCAGGACACGCCCAGAGGTTTGAAAGTGGTGCCTTGTCCCTGCAGCTGTGGGGACGGCAGGGGACAGAGAGACCACAGCTGGGAATGAGAGCAGGATGCCTTGAGATGCCAGGGGCAGCCAGACACAGCTCCTCCTCTGGTCCCTGCCCTGCCCTAAGGCTTCGAACCCTGGAGTGTCCTTCAACTCTGATCCCAGCACTGCCCTCCAGCTCTGATCCCAGCACTGCCCTCCAGCTCTGATTGCCCACCTCCTCTGGCCCCAGTCCCTGCCCTTGCCCTTGCCTTGGTGAGTGCAGCAATGCGCTGGGCCAGCTCCGCTTCCACCTCGGGCAGTGTCTCCGCCTTTCTCATCGTCTGCTGCAGCTTCTGCTCCGCCAGCTCCAGCAGCTCCTGCAGGTGCCGGGCCTTCTCCTCGCACTACAGGACAGGGGGGATGGGTGCCCAGCATGTCCCAGCCCCAGCACCCCACTCTGCCCCACAGGTCCCTGGGGTGAGGGGACAATTTGGGTCCAGTCCGGTACCTGGCGGTGCAGGGACTCCTTGTTGGCCAGCTCGTTTTCCAGTTTGTCATTGAGGTCATGGATGGAGGTGGCTTCTCGCTGGGCTGCCAGGTACCGTTTCTCCAGTGTGGTGATCCTCTCCTCCATGTCTTCTTTCTGAGCCAGGGCCTGAGGAAGAGATGGGGCTGTCACATGCTGCTCTGTGACAGCAATTTGGGAATAACTGGGCCACCCAGCTCCTGTGAGCCTAGGACACCCCAAAACCAAGGATAAAGTGAAACCCCCACTTGACACGGGGATGAGGGGCAGCAGAGTGGGACAGAGATAAAGGGAGAGTCAGGCAATCAAACAAAAACCTTCTTTAGAGGACACAGGTCACTGCCCCAGATCTGCAGCACACCTCAGAGTCTGCCTGTAACCTCAGGGAAATCCTGCTGGTGGATTTGGGGACAATCTCCCAAAGGCGGTGGCCTCTGCTGGGGAACACCCTGCACACAACAGAAGTTCCAATGCCTTCCCAGCCCAGTGGAAGCTGCTGTGAGGTCTCTGCCCCAGGCTGGGCAATGCAGAGGGGCAGGGACTCACCTCTCGGAGGTCCCTCTGGTACTTGCTGCTCATCTCCTCGGATTTGATCAGATCCTTCCTGGCAGTGCCCAGATCCTCCTCCAGCTCGGCCACGCTGGCGGCCAAGGCAGAGATTCGCTCCTTGGCCTGGACCACTTCGAAATTCTGCTTCTCCAGGAGCTCCTGCAGTTCCACCACCCGCCCAGCCTCATCATCCGGATGGACGGAGCCATTGGAGAGACGCTGCAGGGCAGGAGAGAGGGAGGTGGGTGCTCGGCTGTCCCAAAGCTCCCAGGCTGTGCCATTGCCTGCAGCCACACAATGGGGGAATGTGGCCTTGCAGGGACCTGGCAAGAGGGGGAAGTGGAGACACGGGGCTCTGGGACCCCCACAACAGCCTGCACTGGCCAGGGATGGGGCTTCTTGAAGGAATGATGGTATAAAGATGGCTGAGGGCTTCCCAAGGCATCTGATGGAAGGTGTTCCTGCCCAGGATGGGGGGTGTTGGAACAAGATGACCTTTAAAGTCTCTTCCCACCCAAACCATTCTGTAATTCTGTGATGTCTGGGAAGCAGAGGCCCTTGGAGCACCCAAGCACAAAATCCTCCCCACTCAGAATGGTTTTCACCACCCTGGAGACAGCAACAGAGGAGTGGGAGAAACGATGGCCTCACTGAGCATGGTCAGAGCAGGGGTTTCTGGGGCTCTCACCTTCCAGGGAAGCTTCGGTGCTGCTTCCTTGGGCTCCCTCTCATCCCGCTCCCCCGCCGCGGGCTCCCGTGTGGAGCCTTGCTGCAGAGCTGCCACCTGCATGGAAACAGGGATTCAGCAGTAGGAGACAGTAGGAGAGACACCTGGGCCAGCCACAGGTGAGGCCAGACCTGCTGCACCCAGGGCTGTACCAGTTTCCTGCTGGAGTCCTGCCTGTGGCTGGGGGGAACCGCAGGGATCAGGTGAGGAACAGCCCTGAGCTGGCACTGCTGGGGTCACACCTGAAATCCTGCTGGCACCTCTGACAAGAAAGAGATTGAGAGGCTGGAGCGTGTCCAGGAAAGGGAACAGAGCTGGGAAAGGGTCTGGAGCACCAGAAGCAGCTGAGGGAGCTGGGGGGGCTCAACCTGGAGCAAAGGAGGCTCAGGGGGCCCTGCTGGCTCTGCACAACTCCTGACAGGAGGGGCAGCCAGGGGGGTCGGGCTCTGCTCCCAGGGAACAGGGACAGCATGAGGGGAAATGGCCTCAAGCTGTGCCAGGGAAGGGTCAGGTTGGATATAAGGGAAATTTTTTTCCCTGAAAGGCTGGTCAGGCCCTGGCACAGCTGCCCAGGGTAGTAGTGGACTTCCTACCCTGCAAGTATTCAAAAAATGAGTGGATGTGGCACTTCACCATATTGTTCAGTGGGCATAGGATGTTTGGTCAAAGTTTGGAGATCTTTTCCAACCTTAGTGAGTCCATCATTCTAAGAGAAGAGAAGGCAGAGATGCTGTGAAGGCTCAACACTGAGGGACGTTTTCGTGGTGAGCCTTCAGGGACCTGAGCTCTGTATCCCAAGGCTTCCTCCCAACTCATTTCACTCTATTGCAGCCAGACAGATTCCAAACCTGGTGCAGCAGGAGTGGGGGATAAACGCTGGCACCATGTCCTGCTCTGCTATGGGAGGATGGGGAATGGTCCCTGCAAAGTGAGGGGCCTGGGAGCCTGGGAAATACCACAAGACTTAACCTGGGAATTGGAAAGTGAAGCAAAATTTGGCCAGGCAGAGGTTATAGGGATGGCTCTTTCCTTCTGGCAGCAGTGGCTGGGCACAAACTTCAGGAAGGAAAACAGGGTTACTGTCTCTCCAAGGACACCCCATCCCTGGAAGTGTCCAAGGCCAGGTTGGACGGGGCTTGGAGCAACCTGGGATAGTGGAAGGTGTCCCTGCCCATGGTAGGGGGTGGGACTGCAGGAGCTTTAATGTCCCTTCCCACCCATACCAGTCTGGGATTCTGGGATTCTGAGGTGACCAGGGCTGGAGGCTGGGGACAGAGAGGTTCTGACACCAGGGCTCCAGCAGGGAAGGATTGGGGATGCAAGATGAGGTGCCTGGAGCAGCATGGTTTGGGTCTCTGCCAAATCAGGAAAAATCCCAAGTCACCCTCAGCCCTGAAATTATTCAGATTCAGATTGTTTTCATCAGTGAAATGAATTCCAAACAGCAAAAAACAGAGAAACATCACCTGCAAGACAATGGGTTTTCAGAATCTTTACAAGGTAAAGATTCTTAAATACAGACAAAATCCTTAAATACAGACAAACCTTCAAGTAAACAGCAATTTTAGAATAAAAGCCTTATATCAGAACCGTCTAAATGTTACCTCTCTGATCTGTGTGACTGTTTGAGAGTGGTGTTTGAGGAAATTTCACATGAATTCCCAAATGGAACGAGGAGCAGTCCCAGCCCAGTGGGTGCCTAGGTACCTCTTACCTGTCGATGGGCATCCACGAGCTGCTCCTCCAAGGTGGCCACTCGCTCCAAGGCTGCTCGCAGGCGTTCCCTGACCTGCAGGCACATGAAACAATGGGAAAAGCTGTTATTTGTCTGGGATCAGGGTGCCCAGGGTCTAGACAAGCTCCCAGCCCTGTTTGTGGGACAGGCAGCTAGGCTCAGGTGGATTCACAGGCCCAGGATCATCCAGTCCATCGTGTGGGGGAGTGAAAGTGTATAGGAGACAACAGCCTTGGGCTACTCTGGGAGATCTATGGCCAGGACAGCCTGGAGATGTCCCCTACCATGGGAAGGAGGCGCTTGAGGTGAATGAATGCGGAAGAACAGCAAAGACTGACCCAGGGTGTCAAATGCCATCAACCCAAGAGTGGCTCAGGGGAGTTCCCTGTCCCCAGCAGCCTCAAACCCACAGCATCCACTCAGCAGCTCTACCAGCACCTAAATGCAGCTTTTGGATATCCAAGACCTTCCTGCTGAGGAACCCCATGTCACCACTGAGCTTAACAACACAAACGCCAGGGAGGGAGTAGAGGGTTGGGAGAAGGAGCTCTGAGCAGGAGAAGTCCGAGCAGCTTTCCCACCTTTTCATCCAGTGCCTTGTGATGCTCAAAGAGTGACTTGAGTGCCTTGAGCACCTCGACCTCACTGGACACCCCGGATGGTGACTGGGCCTGGCGCTTGACCACGGTCATCCTGAGGGAGCGCTCATGCCTCGACACCAGGCACTCCAGGTGCTCCAGCAAGAGCTGCAGGGAGACAAGAGAGGGGCTGTCACTGCCAGGATGGGCCCAGCAGCACCTGGTGTCCCCCGTTCCCAGGACTGAGGGCCTCCCAGCAGGGTCTCCAGGCTCACCCGGGTGTTGTTGCGCTCAGCTTTCAGCTCCGAGATCTCCTCCTCTCTCTCCAGGAGCTGCTCCCGGCAGGCGCTGAGCTCCCGCGTCAGTGTTGCAAACTCCTGCGAAGACCAGGGCAGGCTGTGAGTGGTGACAGTGGGATGAGGATGGAGCCAGCATTCCAACCACACTGCCAGGACCTCCAGCTGAGCTGCCCATTCAAATCCAACCAGGGAGAGACAGTGACATCGAGGGGAACATGGAGAAATCAGTGGAGAGGCACAGCCAGACTGGGAGGGTTTCTATTCCTGGCTTCCATAACACTTTGGACAAGGAGAACACAGCATCCAAATATTTATCCATTTGTTTTGATGTCCAGTGACACAAGAAAATGCTCTCCAGCTGCAGAGGTGCTCAATGGCATTTAAAGCCAGCAAAGGTCATTCCCATCCTCGCTGTCTCCTGGATGCAGCTTCCCCCTTGGAGCAACTGCATCATCCCAGCAGGCTAAAACTCACCGCAAAGCCACAGCCAGCCAGGATGAGTCCCCTGGCCCTCAACCAGCCTCTGTTGTGGCATCAGGACATGGAATCATCCAAAACTTCCTTCCAAAAGAAAGAGGTTGCTGCCCCAGTCCAGCATGTGGAGCCCCACTGAAATTCCTATGGGATACCTCCAGGCCCCAAATCCCGGCTGAGAGGGATGCGGTACAGCAGGAGATGAGCCACGTGCCACCAGCTCTTGCTGCTGTCCCTGCTTTCTCCAGGGATGTGGCAGCCAGCAAGGAGAAGCCATGCCCAGAGCAATGCCAAAGGAGAGCTGCACATACAGCACATCCCTTGGGATAGGACAGAAACCACAATCACACTTGTTGCTGTGTTGGAGGGGAGATAAAACTCGCTTTGAAGTTCCTTGGATGCAGGAGGGCTCATTTTCCCTTAAAAAATGAAACCCAAGCACCTGGGTGAACCCAGGAGCACCTCCCATTGCTCCCAGTTGCTCTTCAGTGGTGCCAGGCCCAGGCAAGGTTTGGCAGCTGGGATTTCTTAGGGTGAAAAATGCAAATGTGGAAACACGCTGTGAATTTACACCAGGTTCAGTGCTGTCGGGAAGAATTTTAAAAGGCAGGGGGTTTCAGAAGAAGCTGAGAAGGATTTGATGGAGCATTAACAAACCAAATTTCTAGAGGGGGCTGAGAGCTGTTTTACAGCACAAAATTATTTTTCACTTTAATTTTCAGCTTTAGCAAATAAAAACCCTTCAAACTGAAGCAAAGTGTTGAGGCTTAGGCTGAACCAAATGCTCTGCTCAGCTCCAAGTGAAACCTCCTGCAACAGCTGAAGCTCCAAGAAATCCAGGGCTTAGTCATCCATTTGCCTCAGCCAGGTTTTCCCTCTCCCTTCCCACCCCAAACCTCTCTCACTGGTGGGGTTTGTAGCCTGGGATTGGTGGGGATAGTGATGTCACTGGTGGAGCTGAGACCCCACACTGGGGTGGGACCCAGGCATGTCACAGTGTGGGGGAAGAGAGTCATTGTCCCTATAAACAGCTGCTTTCCTGCCCCTCAGCTGCCTCAGGCTGCTGGCACCTGACAACCCTGCTCCACATTTCTGCTCCAACATCCCTGCTCCAACATCCCTGCTCCACATCCCTGCTCCAACAACCCTGCTCCACATCCCTGCTCCAACATCCCTGCTCCAACATCCCTGCTCCAACATCCCTGCTCCACATCCCTGCTCCAACAACCCTGCTCCTGTATTCCTGCTCTGGCACTGCTCCAGGGCACGAGGTCCCCAGTTTCTTCCCAGACCCATTCCTGCCCCAACCCTTCCCCACGGACCCCTCCAGCCCGGGGATCATCCCTCTCCCCATCAATTCTCCCCCAAATCTGTCACAACCCCCCAAACCTCCATCACCAACCTCTGCCACGTCCATGCCCCATCCCACGTGCTCCAAACCACCCCACAGCCCCAAAGTCCAGTGAACCCCTGGGCAGATCCAGCTCTGCTGGGACCCTGCCAAGCCTTCCCGGAGCTGAGCTCTCCCTGGTGGCGGGATCACGGTGGGATCACGGTGGGATGAGGCTCGGCACGGCCCGGCCGCACACACACGTGCACATTACGAAGGGTTATGCAAGCTCTGCCAGCAGCTCCCGAGCATCCCTGCGGATTAGATCTGGACTGCGAATGCCAGCGAGCAGAAAGCAGCAGAGAGATGTGCCAGAGAGGTGCCTGTGCATTGCTGGTTGCCTCGGATTTAGGGATCTGTCGCTCCCCCAGTCCCTCAATATGCCAAGAGACAGGCGGCAGGGCTCCCAGAGCTCAGGAAAAGCACCCTCACAGTCGGGATGGCGCCGGGACTGTCTTCCAGCAGCCTGAGCTATAAAGGTGGGGACACATTGGCTCTGGGCTCTTCCAGCATGGGGGCAGGGACCCTGTGGCTCCAAAGCCTCCAGATCTGTAGAGGTGGAAACTTTTTGCTCTGCCCCAGGGCTAGCAGGGGAAATGGCTGTGGACATGGATGTTCTTCCCACTGGAGTGAACAGGGCTGTGCAGCCTAGGATGGGTGGAACAAGGCATTGGAGGCAGCAAGGAACAGGGATGCCAGGCTGGGAACAGTGATGGGCAGTGCTGGGGACAGAAATCACCAGTGCTGGGGACAGTGACCAGCAGCACTCAGTCTCCTCAGCCCGCGTTCCCTTGCTGGGCTGGGCAGGCTGTGCAGATGCTCCCACAATCAGCCTTTCATCCTGAAAGAGGGGATTAAGAGGGAGCAAATCCTCTGGAGAGAGAGGCAGCCCCCGCCCTGGCCAGCCCGGCGCAGCACCCGGTCAGCGGGTCGCAGCCAGGGATGCTCACAGAGCTCCTCTCCCAGCCCTCCATCCTGACAGGAATGGCTGGGTGGATCCTGTGCTCTGTGCCCCTCATCCCTTGCCAAACTGGAGCATTCCACGGCAAATCAAAGAGCCCTCCATAACTGTCCTCCCTCGGGGGAAGGCTGCAAAAAGGAACATTTACACCAAAAATAGTAACCCCCCTGTGGTGAGCCAGGCCAGCAGTGAGGTCAGCTGAGTACACAGGGCCTGAGTTTGATGTCTTGGGAATAAAGAGTAGGAATAAATCACTCCAGCACCTATCTGTAGCCATCTCCCTCAGCCCCGGCTGTGCCAGATGCCAGCGCTGCCACCTCGCTCTGGGCCACTGGCAGGCATCAGGCGAGTTGAGGACCATGACAAGCTGTCCCCAGCTCCCAGCTGCAGTGTCACACTGTGGGGTGCAGCCTTCACCCCCATCCACAAGTGTGTCAAGGCCCTACATCCCAGCAAAGTGGTGATATAGAGGATCCAGATGATTTTCCTCTGCCCTGGCCATGGCTGGGAGTCTCCCAGGCGAGGCAGAGATGCCTGCCCAGCTCTGATAAGCTCTTGGACTAAGCAGGGACACCTATAAACAGATTAGAAAGTGAAGGACATCTTCAGTCAAAGGATGGATGATGAGACACAGCCCTGGGAGTTCCTGGGAGCCCTGCAGGAAGCCCAGCAGCCTGGGAAATGGCCAATTTGGATTAAAACCAAACCACCCACAATGTGGCTCAGCCCCAAGCCCCAGGGTGAGAGGTAGCAGAGTGGAGGGATGGAGCAGAATGGGGGTATGGAGCAGGATGTGGGGATGGATGGAGCAGGATGGAGAAATGCTGTTTTCACTGTCGGAGCAGGGAGGGAGACCCAGAGCACCACACAAGGTATTGAAATGGGATAGTGTGGATCAGGGCTCAGAACTTTGGTCCAGGCATGCTGGGGGGTTGGGGACTTCCTCCTTGGCTGCATCAATGGGGAAGGCACAGGGAAGACCTGGAGGGAGGCCAGGAACTTGCTGCACAGAGATGACTGGAAAAGCTCAGGCTTTTTCCAAGGCTTGAAGCACAAAAAAAGCTGAAATGCCAAAACCCTCAGCCCAGAGCCCCATTGTGCCTCTCCCACTGCTGTCCACAGCACAGACAGGATGCAGTGGGATCACACCACAGCCGCCAAAACTCCGTTTGTGGCAGGAGTGTGGCTGCTGCTCCAACGCACCCAAGCCCAGGGACAAACCGGCTCCAGCTGCAGGATTAATGGCATTTTAAAGCCCCTAACTGGAGTGATTGCTCCTGACAGGAGCAGCAGGGGATGTGTGGGAAGGATGCCCGCGCTGGAAAATCACTGCTGACTCAGCACGCGAGGGATGGAGCCCCATCCATTGTCTGCCTGCGCTGGCAGCCCCACCACCCCACTTCTGCTTGTGTCCCAGGAGTGGAGCAGAATGAGGAGAAAGCCCCGAATCAGAGCTGAGGGGATAAACAACCCCAGCAGTTGTAGCATGGGATTACACAGATTAAATCCAGCCGGGTAAACCCAGGGCTTCTGCCATCACCCACTCGCAGCACCGGGCACCAGCGTGTCCTGGACCTCCTGAATACAACACTGTGACTCTGAGAGACCATCCGGGGGGAACTGGCATCCTCCCTTCACCAGGATGTCTGTTTCCACCTGCGATTCCTCTGGGAGGAGCACTGTGCAACCTAGCAAGAAAAAATCCAACATCTCAGTGTCCCGGTCTTGTGGGAGCATGACCAGCTCCAGCGGTTTCACACAGATGCCAGACCCTTCCATCCTTCCCCAAAATCAGGAGACAATTTAAGAGTCTTACCCAGTGGGTGTTTCCCCCCACCTGGGGCTGCTGAGGTTCCCATTTTCAAGCTATTCTTTGCAAGTTGAGATATATTTTTAAGTTACATAGGAGGAATTTGCAGTGATTGTTTGATGTCAGGACCCTCCTCAGCTCCTGGGGGGCTCCAGGGAGTTTTGGGAGACTTAGGGGGTCTGCCCACCTCAAAAAGGCCAGATCTCTGCTCCCCAGGCAGCCCCAAGAGGCAGAAAAGGTGCAACAGAGTTTCCTGGAAGGAAGAACTGTGGGAGTTTTCTGTGGCTATCGGCAGCCCTCAGCCCTGTGAAATTTGGGAGCCTGTTCTCCTCCTGACACAGCTGGGACAGGGACTCCTGCCAAACCCCCAAGCCATGGCAAAACAGAGAGGAGCTGCATCCCACACAGGACCCTGCACTGGGAATACATCTGGATACACCTGGAGCCCTGCACGCCACATTCCAGGGTGGCACCTGCACCCAGGACAAACTGAGCTGGGGGGCCAGGCAGGAGGGAGCTGGGAGCAAAGCCAGGGCCCTGGGGAGCTGCTGAGAGCACCCAGACCCCACTCAGGGCTTGGTCCTTGGCCACGTATTCCCTGCAAAACAGGGAGGGCAGGGGGGCTGGAGCTGGAGCTTTCAGCCTGATTAAGTCGCATTCAGCACTCCCATATGAATAAATAAATCATGTAAGAAGCATTAAGGCAGCTTAGTCTCCCCAGGAAATCGCCCTGGAGTTCTGCCTTTTGGGGGCTGAGGGATGCCTCCACGCACTGGGGGTGGGGATGGCCTGGCCATGTGGCACAGGCAAGGGGGAATGGGAGCTACAGGCAGCAGCATCCCCAGAGCATCCCTGCCAGGGGAATTGCTGTCCTAGCCGGGGGTGCCCAAGGGCTAACCGGGGTTGCGACCTTCCTAGAGAAAGCTTCCCGCAAGGGAAGAGCCTTTCCAGGGGCCTTTGCAACTCCTCCGGAGCGGCGGGTGGTCTCAAAGAGTGTAGCTGCTTTGGCTAGAAGTGGTTTCAGCTCGTAGTGATTCAGCTCTTTGTGAGATCAGCTCAAATGAGACCACCTGGGCAAGCCCGGGGACAGAGAGAGACGAGGGAGCCTTGCGTGGTGAATTCCACAGGTAAGCTTTACTCAGCCATCCCTGTGAAGGGAACCAGAGGCTAGGCTTTTTCCCTAAAAGTCAGGGGTGCTCACAGGGGGTTTATATGGGGAAGGCAGGGTGGAATGGACATCAGTTTAGCCAACAGGATACAGACTATTACCATAAAATGAGCAAGGCATGTTGGGGGTAACTCCTGGTCACCGTGAGCTTTAGGAGGGTTCTTATCTCTGGGGATTTGGCCCTCAGGCGTCTTTTCTCCAAGGGAGAGCAGAGAGCTGCAGCGTCAGTGGCTGGCGGCCCTCCACAATTTGCCCTGGACAGTGACATCCCTTGCCTGCACCATGCACAGATCCGCACCAAAAGCACATTCCCAGCATGTCCCTTTGGATCCCGTGCCAACACAGCAGCATCCAGCTCCCACTGTGCCCTGAAAGGCTGCACAGTGCCATGTCCCCAGCACCATCCACTCCAGCCTCGCCAGGCAGCGCATCCCAGCCTGGCTCTTCCTGGATGTCAGACCCAGGGGAGGCTACAGATGAGCATGGGTGCCCAACCCTGTCCCAAGAAAAGGGGTTCTCCCAACAATCCAGTTTGCATTCCATCCCAGCGGGGTTTGCCTCATTGCAGGAAGACTCTGGACAAAAGGGCTCACAAAGGAAGAGAAAGGGGATGGGACAGACCCATGGGATGCCCCCACACAGTGCCCTGGGGAGAGACCCATGCGTCCCACTTACCTGGTACATGCACATGCTGGGATTAATCCCATTGGGCAGGTGAGCACCTTTGGATTTGCTTCCCGCGTTCATGCCGAGCCCTCATGTCCGAGGGCGAGCACGGGGGGCACTGGGGGCCACCATGCCCGGGCACGGAGCCCCCCTGCCCGCGTAGGGACCGCGGGAGGCAGCGGGAGCTCCGGGGAATTCCCCATGGGATGCTCCCCAGTCACATCCCGGGGCCGGAGGTGCCGGAGGCGGCCCCGGCCGGGCACCCAGCAGGGTGGTGGGCGCAGTGCTGGCGGCGGGTCCCTGTGTGCTGACCCAGATCGCTCCGAGCACACCCCGAGGCTCCGAGGGCCCGTCCCCCCGGCGGGAGCGGAGGATAAATCCGCGCAACCCTTAATCCGGTGGCGGGGCGGGCAGAGCGTCAGGGTGACCTGGCTTGCTCTCTCCGAGCTGAGAGCAGAGGGACCGAGCCTCCCGAACAGGGGGTGGTGGTGGTACGGGGTGCACCCAAAACCTGGTTACATCTCCGAGGCCAGGGAGCAATTCATCCACAGGGAACCCAGGAGCTCCTGGGAAGCACTGTTGCGTTCTTGCTCTCAGCAGCCCGGGCAGAGCCAGGACCAGCCCAACTCTGTCTATGGAGACATGGGCTGCCCTCCTCCCGAGCTGCTTTCCTCCATCCGGAGAAGGGCAGGAGTGCCAAGAGGTGGCCAGCCACCAGCCCAAACTCAGTCCT
The DNA here is from genome assembly GCA_013398175.1 of Climacteris rufus. Lineage (NCBI taxonomy): Eukaryota > Metazoa > Chordata > Aves > Passeriformes > Climacteridae > Climacteris > Climacteris rufus. The sequence continues at coordinate 200,971 of VZRZ01007008.1, forward strand.
GGCTTGTGCCACCAGTTTTGATCCATTTCCCATATCTCGGCGTGTCCCCAGCACCCAGGCAAGGAGGATCTGAGGTCCCAGCACTGAGAACAGGTACAAACTTTCGAAGCCTCCTGCTTCCCTTGGCTGTTAGGCTCCTCCCACACCACACCCACAACGGAGCAGTGTAAAAGCCCCCCAGAACACCTATTCCCCCAATTTGGAGCCCTGGAACACTGTGCTGTCCCACAAGACCCCACAGGGACAGCAGGCAGCTCAGACCCATCCTGCACAGCCCTGTGACACTGCGTTCATCCACCTCATTGTCCTCTGGCCTGAGCACCTTTGTGGAGGTTGTCCAGGTCTCTGGAATATCTGGAGAGGGTCCTGCAGGTGGAAGAACCAGGAGCACAGCAAAAGCAGAAGCTCTAAGGCAAGCCCTGATTCCCCCTGGGCTGCTCAATGAGCACAGAGCTCTGGCAGTCTCCCTGGTCTCTGTCCCTCTGCTCCCTGGGCTCCCTGAGATGGCCCAGTCCCCACCTGCACCAGCTCTGCCTTCAGTGTCCCCTCTCATGACCAAGACAGAGACAAAGTAGTCCCATTGCCCCACACTGAGCAATGGGGCTGATGAAAAGGAGCCCTTCTGGCGAGGGAAGGGGCAGGGGTGGGACTGCCCTGCCCAGTGGGGGAGGAGAGTGGTTAATGGTTAATGTCCCATTTGAAGTGCCAGTCTGGGCTCAGGACTTCCTAACATCCCAAGAAGCTGACTGGAGGCAGCAAGCCAGATCTGCTGCCCAACATGTGCCATCTGCTCCCCAAGTGCTGTCCCCCAGTGGACTGTCCCCATGGGAAGTGCAGACTCTGTGTCTGCCTCGCTGTCACCCTGGGTGTCCTTGGGGAGGTTTTGTCCCTTCTCTAAATGCATTCCCCTGTGCACAGAGGAGACTGCACTCCACACCTCCTCACAAACCAACGAGGGTACAGAGGAGCAGGGGAGACGTCCAGCCTGGTTGTGCCTTGGCCTGGGAGAACCTACAGGTTTTACTATGGACACGAGGTGCAACACATCTGACAGTGTCACCGCTGTCATTTCAGGCCAACACACCCAAAGGCACTAAAACCCACATCCAATGGCCAATCCCCCTGTGTGCCTCAGGGAAGGCTCCTGCTCATCCCAGGGCCAGATCCTCACCTGTGGAAGTGCTGAGTTGAGCTGCCTCTGGAGCTGGTCCCGCTCCCGAAGTGTCTCCTGCAGGCGGCTCTGGGTGACCACGAGCGTCTCGCGCGTCTCCCGCAGGGTATCCAGCAGCTTGTCCCTCTCGTCCAGCATGTTCACCATCAGCTGCTCAAAGTCAGCGTCCGCCTCAGAGCCCTGGGGGGGCCCCAGCGGGTCCCCCTCGCTGATGGTGGGCATCACCTCGCACATCATGGCTGGGGTGGGCAAGGGTCCCGACAGGGCTGGGGTGCTGAGCACAGGTCACATCACTTCAGGCTCCCAGGGGCCAGGGGAGCCAGCATGGGAGGGGACAGCGGGGTGCTCAAGGTGGGGGGATCCCCCATCCCTTCCTCCTGGGTGCTAAGCAGCAGGCATCGCTCCAGTGGGGTGCAGTGTTGTCCTTGGCACCAGCAAGGTCCTCACTGTCACCAATGTCCCATTCACTGCTCGTCACTGCTGGCTCTTGGGTGTCACCTCTCTGGGGTCCTGAGTGTCACCTCTCTGATGTCTTTTGGAGGGGCTGCAGCATCAGTGATCCATGGGGTGTTCAGAGAGGGACAAAGTGACCCTTGAGGACTTGTCCCAGTAGAGAGCCCAAGCCAACAGCAGCACAGGGAGCGCCCAGGAAATGTTTGGGCTGCCTGGGCATGCTGAGAAGGCTCTGGTGAGGATGGGCTGTTCTCTCTAAAGCTGGATGAGGTGCCACTGCTGATGTGGGAACATGTCTCTGTTGGTCATCACAGCTCTTCAAACACCCAGCAGTGACCTACAGGAGAGGAGACAGAGATCAGACCCCAGACCCTCTTTGCCCCACATCAAACCCTCGAGGGCTTGCTGTGGGCCCAGCACCCACAGAAATGGGCTGTGCCAGGTTGTACCTCCTGCCCCCACTACACTGAATCCAGGATGGTACCAAGCTGCAGGAAACAGCATCCCTGGCACCCAAACCCCTGAAATTGCTTTGGCATTCACATATGCTGGGCCAGGATCCCATCCCCTCTGTGGAGCACCTGGCTGCCCAGGGCCCCTGTCGCCCAAGCATTCTCCAGCATCAGAGAATTTATTTTTGCAGAAAATCAGGCTCTAACCTGAGTTTGGCCCAACTCTGGCAGGAAGTCAGAGCAACAAATGAGTTGAATGACTGGATTAATGTTCCCTCTGTGTGTTCCCCCCTCTGGACAGGTGTGCTGGGCCCAGTTGTTCAGTAACAACTGAACTCCAGCACATCCTCCCTTGGTCAAACCTCTCCACAGGGATGGAGGCAGCAACATTCCTGAATTGCTGCCCAAGCACAAGCACAAGCACCAGGGATGAGAGGCTGGAGAGGAGAGGCAGAGCTGACATTTGGGCACTATTTAAGCTGGATGACTGGAACTGAGGACCCAGCTCTGGGGTGATGCTGGTACGCACAGCCACAGCTCCACTTCTGTGGCCTCAGACCATCCCAGACAAGGTGCCAGATGGGGATTTCTACTGTCACAGCCCTGTGGGGGAACTTTAGCACACTAGAGCCAGGTGAGGGTTCTCCAGCAGTGAGGGTCAGTGTGCCACTGTCACCTCAGCCACCTGGGGACCTGCCCACCTCTGGTCATTGCCTGTGCCAGGGGCAAACCATGGGCTTTAGCTGAGTAGCAAAATACGACATGGCCAACCCAGGATGAGAAATGCTGCTCTAATGCAGTCTCCCTTCAGTTTTAAAACTTTACAACAGATAAAACGCTCAAGGACAGATCGGAGATGCATCTGAGGCTGTGGCTGCCCCATTCCTGGCAGCGTCCAAGGCCAGGTTGGACAGGGCTTGGAGCAACCTGGGATAGTGGAAGGTGCCCCTGCCCATGGCAGAGGGTAGAACCAGATGAGCTTTAAGGTCCCTTCCAGCCCAAACCACCTGAGATTCCATGATTCTGTGAATATTGCACACACACACACAAAGAAAGGACCTGCACACAGGCCTGAGCCAGGTCAGCCTGTTCTGGCCCTTTGGGCTGGGATAAAAGCCCATGTGTCCAAGAGCTCGATGGCACAGCGGGCACTCAGCCCGATCAAAGGTGACGTGTGTGAGGAGGTGCTTGTGTCACACCCAGACACACGGACACGCTGCCGGGGAACTGGAGCTCCGCTCTTGAGATGACATTGGCTCCTCAGCTGAGGGAGAGTTTGACACAAAAGTCTCTCTAAAAATAGAGAAGCTCTGGCAAAAGCAGCAGCCCTCACTGTGCATCCCATGCATGATGCTAAAAGCTGGCTCCAGCACACAGGGATGTGGGACAGGGCTGTCCACATGTGGTGTCCTCCTGTCCCTTCACAGATTTGATCCTCAAGTGGTATAAAACCTGTTGTGGGCACGATACTGTCCTGAATCTTTGAGGCATGTTCACACTCCTTCCTGGCTGTTGGGACATGGATGACTGGGATAACTGTGGATACATGGGATAACTGCACTGAGGACATCCCATCCCTGCAGCATCCCACAAAAATGAGGCTGGTGGCACAGAGCGAGGGACCATTCCAGCCCCTGATCTCCTTGGGTTGAGTTGGACAGGAGCCTCATCCCTGTAATTAAGCAGCAAAAATGCTTTCCAGTTCTCCTGCCCCTAAAGAGCAGCCCCAGTGGTACCCACATGCAGGTGGCCCCCTGCCAGCTTTCCTGGAGGGGAGATGTCCCTGGCTCCAGGGAGATCCAGGGCCAAGAAGAGACCAGCCTTTCCCCCAGGCTAAGACCTGTTAATTTGGTGCAAACCCCAAATGAGGTGACTTTCATGCACCCTTTTGCTGCTGTGCCTCTGCTTGTGGGATGAGTGTGGAGAAGGAACATCCAGGCTATGGAAAATCCAACAGTTCCCAAGCACAACCTGAGTGGCAAAGTGAGCCACGTGGGCATGGCCCCACTCAGCTGCTGGTGGGGAATTGAAAGAATTAGCAGATGAATTAGGAGATATTAATCAAGGCACGGAGGGAAGAGTCCTGCAAGCACTCAGGGAAGGGAAATGCTGCAGGGAATGACCAAGACATAAATCTGACTGGAGTGATGATGGGATGGAAATTTATCCCAGCTGCAAAGGAGAGACTTGGTCACCATGAGGAGACTCTGCAGATGCCAGTTCCAGCAGGGCTGTCATGCTTCCCAAACCCATGAAGGTCATCCAAGGGGCTGGACCCATATGGTGCAGGAGGAGGCACAGACTCGCATCCAAGAGATAATTTTCTTTTTGCTTCCCCTATGGTTGTGCTTGTGCACGGGTGGCTTTTGCTTCACTGCAGCCTGCTCCTGCTCACAGTTACATCCTGTTATCCCTGTGTGCTGGTGCAGGGAGATGGGGAGATGAGCCGGCCTGGCCCCTCAGCCTAGAGAGGGTGATCACAGGATCACGGGTACCCTGCAGACACCAATGCTGGTCCAGGACAGACTCATCCCATCCCACTGGTCCCCAAAAGCCTCTGTGCTCTGCTCCTGAGGATGTTCATCAAAGCATAGAAGTGTCTGCCCAGGACAAGGCAACGTTATTGACCCAAAGCTCCTCCTCCAAGGTTGGGGTGGTCACATTCCCCCCTCATCCTGGGCCACCAAGCCTGGGTGATACAGAGGAGTCTCACTGTGGTGTAAGGCAGGAGCTGCTACAACCCACTGCAGCTGGAGCAGTCCTACAAGCAGGGTGAGCATTCCCAGCACCACAGGGAGCAGCCAAAGCCCCCCTGTCCTGCCCTGAATCCCCCAGGCAGGTGGGGGCAGCCAGTCCAGGGCTCCTGGGGCTCTCTGTGCTCCCCATGATGCTGGTGCACTGTGAGAATCCCTCTGCAAGATGTCCCAGGCAGGTAAGTCCAGGGGGATGCTCTGCCACTTCCAAGAGTGGCTCTGGGCACAAACCAGCCCCATGTGCCCATCTCCTGACTGGAACCATGGCAGAGCCCATGAGTGGAAAATTCCCTGCACTACAGCAGGACCATCCACACCCATGGACAGTCACTGATCTGCCTCTGGTATCCCCGTCATGGATCCATTCCTCCAACAACCACGGGAACTCTCCTACCCCATGGATTTGCAACTACTTCTGGATTCAACCACTGCAGATTCCACTACAACACCACAATTCCCAGGAGCAGTCCAGGCAATGGGAAGGGCCAGTCAGGGCAGCTGCAAAGGGTTTATTTGGGATGGCACATGAGGAAGTGAGGACCAGGCTGGGTTTGATCCCTGCTGTCTTCAAGGCTGTGGAGAAGGAAATGTGTTCCATAAGCAACAGGCACAGGTGAGTGTGCAGGGATGTGGGCACAGGGACAGGGATACAACAACATCCACACACCGAGGGATGTGCACACCAGCAGGAATGTGCAGGGGTGTGCAGGGGGTGTGCAGGAAGCTCCTGCCCAGGGTCAACTCCCCTCATTTCTGTACCACCTCAAACACTGGGATTTTCTCCATTCTCCAAAAACAACAGAATCTCACCCATTCCCAGGCACCTCTCCCTGTGGGCCCAGCTTTGGGGCACACACGGTGCTGTCCCTGCCCAGCAAAGCCCAGCAAAGCCCAGCAGTTCCCAGGCAAAACCACACGTCCCAGCAGTCACTTGGAAGGACCTTGGGGATGTCAGTGTGGGTAACAGCCCAGACACCCCTCACACTCTGCTGTGACTGCAGCAGCAGCGAGGGCAGACCTAGAGCAGCCCTTTGTAGGTCAGAGGGGCTGAGCTCACTCTTAACTAGTCCTGTAAATCTCAACCTTTCACCTGTCTCTGGTAGAACTCACTAAATGCTCCTGTTTGGCTTTAGAGGGCCTTAAGTGCCCTCTGTAGGGCATAATCACTGGGCAGAGCAGTGAGGCTGCGAGGAGACAGCTGGGGAGCTGAGCAAACAGACACTGCACAGCTCAAGCCCTTGCTGGGTATTTTTAGTCCCGCAGGGCTGCCAGGCAGAGTCTTGCTGGGAGCAGGTTTCTTGCCAGGGAAAACGTGCTTGCTTTACTACCCCTCACCCCTCCACCCCAAAATGATGCTTTCCGCGCTTTTTGGGATGAAAAACAGCACAGTCACATGTTCCCTACTCCAAGAGGCCACTTCCCCACGATGGTGCCCAGATATGGAACAGATGATGGGGAGCACAAGGGGTTTGTTTGCCCTCGAGCTGATGATTTGCTCAGCACAGCTCTGCTGTGAGTCAAGCTGCCTGTGGGATGCTAGGTCCCAGGGAGCACACTGGCTTTCCCTTCCCCACGAGGATGAGAAGCACCCACAGGTTTAGCCATACACAGGGGACAGACACAGTCTTGCATTTCCTCTCTGAACAGCTCCACTCCCATCCCAGCCTTGACAAGAGGAGGAAAAAGCCTTGGTGGCTCTGTCAGAAGGACCATCACCCAGCAAGCAGCTGGCAAAGAGGCTTTAATGCACACCTTGAAGGCAGCAAGCTTGCAGAGATTGATCATCCCATAAAAACGTCACTTTGATCTTTTCTGCTCCTGGAAAATCCCCTTCAGCTGCCCAGCCTGGCCTCGGAAGAGCAGAGTCAGGGTGGCAGAGCCCACACCAGCACCCCTTGTTTCCAGCTCCCTGGCATGGGAATGGCCTCTTCTTCTCCCAACAGGCCAAACATGGGGTCCAGCATCCACACTGACCCCCCACACTGACCTTTCCCAGCCAGATCCAGGAGGGAGAAGGAGCGTGATACCCTCTGGCTGTTGGTTTTACCTTTCAGGACTTCTTTTTTCACCTTTTCCCTGTGATGCTGCATTAAACCTGATCAGGCTGCAAGTGTGGTACCCTGACATTCCCAGCAAGCTCATACCAATCACTGTCCCTGCAGACAGAGCCACATCCCAGCATAAATCCTTCCCACCCTCACTGAAGTCAGACACCACTGGGAAGCAGCCAGGACATGTTGAGCCACTGATCCCCCACTGTCTGCCCCAGGGAAGGTCAGTTCTGACCCACTGAGCCATAAGATGACTTGTGGGTGGCAGAGTGGGAACATCCTCACCATCTCCACCAGCCCATGGAGCCCTCTTCCCATTTTACCCTCAGTGGGAGATGTGGTAATTAGAGGCTACGAAAGACGGATTATTCTGCACACAAGACCAAGAGGAAGCTGAAGAGCTCTGGTTTGGCAGTAGAAACTGCTGATTTGAGTGTAGGACCTGGAAACATTCACCTGCAGCAAGTCTTGGAGCAGCCTTTGCCACACACCCTTGTGGGTCATGGGCTGGAATTTCAGCTCCCAGGGGCCCTGAGGCCTAATGAGAGGTGCTGTTCATGCCACAGTATCCAAATGTCTGCAAAGCAGATGCCAGCTGAGCTCCACATGTGCCAGGAGCTCCTCGGATCTCTCTGGACAGCCCAACAGCCCCTGAGGGCTCCTTTCCATCCTTTCTTCCCTTCCTCTATCCCTGTGGTCAGGCACAGACCCCTCTCCACACACTCCACAGGTTTCTTACAGTTTTACAATCTGTGAGATGAAGCACCCTGGCTTCTCCATCCTGGGTGATCCACGGGGAAAAAGCTGCTTTTCATGAAGAAAACCAAGCGGCAGATACAGCCTCATCCCAGCTTTTCTCCCAAGTCCCCACATTTATTCCCGGGATACACTGTGGCCTCTTGGGACCTCCAGTCCCCTGAGAAGGACAAGAAGGGTCCAGTTTTCCAGGAGCCCATATGGTGACTATGCTCCCACATTCCCTAACACAGCCCTGCTGCCGGCAGGGAACAGCACAGATGGTCCCTCGCTGGTGCCAGGGGCAGCCCGTGGCCAGGACACCTAGGGACAACAAGGGAAATGAGGCATTCTGGCTGGAAATGAGGTGCCAGTTTTTAGCAGCAGAGGATTGGATTCACATTCTAAAGGGTGGAGAGATGGAGTTGCTGAGATTGGCGCTGGGAATGGGGTGGAGACCTGAGAAAAGATGCAGCGGTGCCTCCTCTCCCATCCAGGTCTGGGAAGTCTCCAGGGTCCCCACGCCTGCAGCAGTGTGTCCTTTGCCTCCAAGGGGACAATGTCTGACCTGTCCCTTGCTGGAGATGCAGCTGTGGTAGAACAGAACATTTGGGCAGCATCTCGAGGGTTTGGAGCTGTTTCAGGTGTTGGGAAACGCCTGTACTGCATGGGGACACAGGACACTGCAAGCAATAAAAGGCAGCTACCCCCAGAATCTTAGCTTAAGGGACACACTTCTGCCCCAAAGGCTCACTCCAAACCCAAGAAGCTGCTCCCACCTCAGCCCTTGCTCACTCCAAACCGCTAAAACAGATGAAAAATGTCCAGCTCTGGCTGTTTCTGTGCAGGGAGAAGAAAGCGTTAGTACTGCACTGATATTTATACTTCCCAGTGGGAGGGGAGGCATTACACACCACTTCCAGAGGGTATTTTCAGACAGCCACCTGCTCCTTATTGTGCAGAGACACAATTGTTCCTCAGCAAGAAGCTCATCAGACGAGGAGCAGAAATCCGTGCCGGGCCCTGGGTGTGAGGAGGGGGCTGAACCCCCCAGGGCTGGCACCCAAACTCCGTCACCCACAGGATTTACAGGACTGTGTCACCACAGGAGGTGTTGTGGGGGTCGTGTTGTGGCTCCTGACTCAGTTTCCCTGTTTCCAAGTGGGCCACATGTCCTCCCCTGACCTCAGAGAAAGGAGGGATCTCAGAGTATTCCAAGGGGGAATCTGGCAGGGGCAGCACTGCCGGGGTAAAGCCACACCAACCTCCTGCCTTTGCACTTTGGGGTGAGATGACAGATGGGAATGAGCTTTGCAGGGGCTCCATACCAGACGATCCCTCTGACAAGTGGGATCTCAAAGCCTGGCCAAGAGACTCAGCAAGCCCAGGCTCACCTTGAGACTTCATCCCTCGGTCTGGAACAGCCAAAAACACAGCTGGGAGGAGAGAGGACAACAGGTCTAAGGATGCTGCTAAAGCCCTGAGGATCCCAGGAGATGGTGGGAGCACAGGGCAGTGTTCCTGCAGAGCACAGGAATGTGGTCACTGGAACACAAGTTGGATTTTACCCTGTGCCCCAGCTGGCACAAAGGGTTCCCCCAAACCATTATAAACACAGACCAAATTCCCCAAACCCTGCTACCACACCCCACTCCAGTCACCTGCACCCAGCAGCATCACTGAAGTGACGGGACTGTGGAAATCCTGGAGAAATCCTGGAGAAATCCTGGAGAAATCCTGATTCCTTCAGCGAGCAAGAGGTTGGACAACCACTGTGTGCCCTGGAAAGGAGGAGATGGATGCACCTAATCCATGACACAAAGCTCATATCCCACTTCCAGGATGTGGTCTGCACTCAGGTTCATCCACAGGGACAAGGTGGGGTTTCAGCAGCTACAAACCCAACACAAAAAAGCCACAATTCCGGTTACAACCATTTCCTTTTCCAGGAGCTGCTCCACTCACTGACCCTGTGTGTGCACAAGGTTCATCCATCCTTTCATTCCATAACTTTGCAACCAAACCCCAAACCCTTTTGCTCCGTTAGGCCAAAATCACACAATCCCAGAATAGTTGTGGTTGGAAGGGACCTTTGGTGATCAGGCAGCCCAATCCCCTGTCAAGGCAGGGTCAGCCCAGAGCAGGTGACACAGAAACACAGCCAGGTGGGTTTGGGATGTCTCCAGAGAGGGAGACTCCACACCCTCCCTGGGCAGCTGTCTCAGTGCTCTCTCACCCCCCAGGAAAGTTCTTCCTCATGCAGAGGTGTTAAGAATCTCTGACTTCTCCTTCATTCAAGGTTAGTTTGAACAGCAGCAGAAGGAAATGCAATCCCTACTTCTCTTCTAAAAGCAGCACATCGAGGTGAACCAGCCCCTGGATGAATCTGCCAGGGAAGGTGAGCACTGGGATCCATCCCAGCAATCGTCTGGCTTCCAGCCCAAGGTGGATGCAGACTCCTCTGACAGGGAACAAGACACAGGGAAGTGATCTACAACCCTGGGGAGAAAATCCTGCACGTGTCATCGCTGCAAAGTCCTCTCCCCTTCGGGAAAGTGAGGCTTTGTGCCTTAATTTCCCCACGAGCAGGGCACAGCTTCAATCCTTGCTGAGACTGGGAGGGATGGCTGGTGATTTTCCATGAATTCACTTGAGGTTTTGCCATGGGTACCTCCCTCCCGCCCCCGTGGCACTTGTGCTGAGGAGTTATCTCATCTGGGAGCCTGCCGGGCTGGAGCCGGGGGCTCCCCCCCCGCTGCCAAACCAGCCCCTGCCCCGCTTTAGTCACACCCGTCAGCACTGGTGGTGCTAATTTATTCAGCGACGGGGGAAGAGTCATCAGCTCCACAGGAGCAAATCTGTGCCACGGGTGCAGCCGAGCCCTGCGAAACGGTGTCCAGGTGGCCCTCGCACCCACAGCCAGCCTGTGCCCGGGACAGGGGACAGGGAACAAACCCCGGCCCAAACCCCACGAGCATTCTGAGGGACCCTAAGCGGCTTCCATGCCTCGTCTGTCCAGGATCGGGGACTTTCGCCACGCCGCCCATACCACTGAAATCTCCTCCCCACCCTCAGTGCGGCCCTCCCTGCAGCAGCCTCAGCAGCAATCACCACTCCAGTTCCCAGTGGAAAATCTGGCTGCCAGCTCCGGGACTGGTGCAAAGAGCAAGTGGCCCAGTGAGCTCCCTGGCATCCAGAGCGAAATCCCGCACACTGCCCCGCCAGGGCACCACAGAATCACGGAATAATTTGCTTTGGAAGGGGCCTGTAAAGCTCAACCAGTTCCACTCCCTGCCATGGGCAAGGACACCTTCCACCAGACCAGGTTGGTCCAAGCCCCAGCCAAACTGGCCAACCACCCTTCACCAGACTATAATTATGAGTGGGGCTGAGGAAGAGCCCAGGGAGGTAGTTTGGAGTCAGAGAAGAGTCAGACAGAGCTTCCAGTGAAATTTGGTAAGTGTCAGGGGATATTCATGATGCCGAGGGGTTTTTTGCTTTTCCTACTTTGCTATATAAGAGCTCCTGTAATTTTCCACTGTAGGTGTTTAGTAACTTGTAGTCAGTAAAATCCTATATCCCAGACATGACAGAACTCTTTATCAACCTAGTATCCCTGAGTAGAGAACATTCCATTGTCCTATGATGTTATAGAAGGATAGCAGAATCCAATGGGGATTTACCATGATGAAGGCACCCCATTAACTACGTTTCTAATTGGGAGATTTTTGCTACTACATTAATTTGCTAAACCTATTATATACACCGGGACAGACTGCTGGGCAGTCAGAGTTTTTACATCTTTGTCACCTTTGGTTTGCTCGGGGCCTTTGTATCAGTTGGCGGGGGGCCCTCCCCCTGCCTTTGCAGTTTGTTCTTGGAGGACCTCTGAAATAAAGGTATGTGCCTTCACCTCCCCTCTTAACTTGGCTTCAGCTTCTGTTTTTAACATGTTTTAGGCATCATTCAGAGCCATAGTGGACAGACCAGGGAAGTGTCCAGTGCTGCAGGCTCCAGGTTGGACCATGGCAGGCTCGGGAACACATCCCTGCATCACCCTCAGGGGGGTTTTCCAGGCATCACAATCTGAAAGGGAACACCAATGGTTCTGCAGCACGACCCTGGCCCTGGGAAGGCCCCCAGAGCTCAGCAATTCACCATCAACCACCCCAGCACATGAGCAGAGACAATGGCAGTGAGACTGTGCCTCAAGCCCTCCTCGTGCTCCCCATCCCACCTGCAGAGAGTCCAGGCAGGACTCCCCTGATCCATCATCACATCACTTTGCTCCATCCTCCCAAAACATTTTAGTCCTTCCTGTTCCAGAAGAGCAACGACATCGTGGCTTGGGCACTGGATGACCCCAGCCAGAGGTGACTTGGATGGTTTTGGTATCTCGGGTGATGGGGGGTGGGGGAGATTCCTCCTTGTTTCATCCCTTCTGTTGTCTCTTCCCTGTGCTAAGGGACTTTAGCAATTACTTAATCCCTTTGCTTTTGTCCAGCTGCAGTGGTGGGCAGTGAGATATCAGGGGGATTGTCGGCTCTGGGCACTCAGGATCTGAGGATGAGCAGATCCAGGCCTGGGATAGCTCTGCAATATCCACAGGGAAGCCCCCCAGGACTTACCACAAACATCTCCACCCCTACTGGGACACATGGGTGGATGGGATCCCAGAGCTGTGGTTGCTCAGCTCCACATAAGTCAAGGCAGGGTCATGGGGTTAAATCCCTGCCTGATCAAAACCCGCTCTTTCTCCCAAGCACCCTCACGCTGGGGATAACCACAGCCTTCCCTTGACAAGTCGGGCTGCTTTGGCACCTTGGCTGTCCCCCAGTGGTTTGGAAGGGGTGAATGAAGCCAGCAGGGGAGCACAGAAGGCAGGACTGGTCCCAGTAAGGAGCAGGCAGAGAAGGAGACGAGAGGCAGCATGACCCCATCCATCCCCAGTCGAGGCTGGAACAGCCCTGGTGCTGTTCCCACGGTGCCCGTGTCGGCGAGGGCCCGGGGCGGTGTCAGCTCCCGACCTGCCATCCCTGACAGTGACAGGATGTGGCAGGAGCAGTCATGTGGGGACATCTGAGGACAATGACATTACAGGGTGGCTGGGGGCAAGGTTCAGGCACTGGAGCTGTGTCTGCTCTGTCTAACCTGCACTAACCAAGTTCCCATCTTCAATCCACATCTTGCATATGCAAAGTGAGCCCTGGACAAAGCCCATCCAGCACATCTGGCATGACCCCGTCCACAGCACTGCAGGAAGGACTTATCCTGCATCTGCCTGGCATTTTAAGCCCTGTTTCTTGCAAGAAGGACTTTCTGGTGGAGGCTCTGCCCCTGCACATCCCAAACTCTGTGGCGCAGGAGAGGATGTGCCCACTCACCCTGCCAGTGAGGCAAAGGGCCTGGAGATGCTATGCTTTGAGAAGGAAAATCCAAGTTGTTCCTCTTTAGGAAAATGGTGGGATTAGCTCAGCCCTTATTAAGCATCAGAGGAACCACAGAAAGTACCTCAAAAATAGCCTGCCATGGAAAAAGCTCCATCTGGAGCTCATTCCTCCTAGATATAGGCCACAGGGAAGATGGAAGATATAAGTGATATAAAAGTCCAGTTCCCTCCAGAGATCTGAAACACTGGAGAAGATCAGGAAGAATAAATCAAGGTTTTCCTGAATGTGACAAGCTGTGTCAGACCCAGCAGGGAGCTCTGAGCAGAGCCCCCAGGGGCTTCACCTGGCCCCACCAGCCCCTCCTTCCCCTCTCTCTGCACTACCTGGCACCCCCATGGCCCAGGTAATGACCCCACGGCTTAGGGGGGCACAAAGGTCACCTCCAGCAGCTGGGCAGGTGGGGCAGGACTGGATGGACTGGAGGGAAGAGCAGGTATGGACACCAGGCATCTCCTCACCCAGAGTGGTCCCAGCAGCTGAGCCACCACCCAGGGATGGGTTCCCACCCCAGCTGGAGCCTGGCATAGCAGTGGGGAGGGATGGGGATGCCTCAGGGCAACATCCCCTCAAGATGTCCCCAAAGTGGCCAGAGGATGTGCTGGCACTACAGGGTGTTCAGGGATAAGGGAGTTTGCTCCAGCCCATGGCACCACCGTGCCTGCTGGGTGATCCTGGACCAATCCTGTCCCAGCCGTGCATGTCCAGCACTGCCTTCATCCCTGCTCCTCTGCTGATGGAGGGATGCTTAGCACAGCAGAGAGAAGGAGCAGAACAAACGCTGTGTTCCAGCTCTGCTCCCCTGGTTTGGGGCATGGGAGAACACAGTGAAAGTGTTAACTTGAGAGAACCAACACCAAATTGCTCCAGAAAGTGTGGGGAGTGTCGTGGTTTGCAGAGGGGTGGCAGCTCTCCCCCATGGCAGCAGAGCTCTCATCTGAGCACATATCATCACAGAAACCAGGACTGGCCATTAGTTCAGCTCAATTTCCAACTCATTCCCTCTCAAAATGTCAGCTCTGTGGAGCCCAGCTAATGCAGTGAGTTCAGCATCCCCGAGCACTGCCCACACCCGGCATGAGAGCCCTGGGAGCTCTGCCCTTGTCTGTCCCCACTGTGCTTCCCACAGGCTCCCGTGGCCATCCGTGCTCACCCAAAGGAGGGTTCCAACCATGACACCATTTAGTCTGACCCCCATTTCCATCCATCAGCCCCGAAGAGCACCCAAAAAGCACCCAACCCGTTACACCCTTTAGACAAAGCCTTTGGACACAGCACTTTGCCACCCCCCAGCACTTTGGGGCTCCTGCACACACTGAGTTCACAGAATCCCAGAATGGGTTGGGTTGGAAGAAACCTTTAAGCCCATCCTATTCCACTCCCTGCCATGGGCAGGGACACCTTCCACTATTCCCAGTTGCTCCAAGCCCCATCCAACCTGGCCTTGGACACTTGCAGGGATGGGGCAGCCACAGCTTCTCTGAGCAACCTGAGTTGCCACAAGTGGCCCTGTGGCCAAGCACTGGCACCAGGGACAATCCCCTAAACCACCCCAGGAGGTGAGAGCAGGATTTGGCCAATCCATGAGACGTCACCAGGACACATGTGCACCTCAGCAGGCTTTTAAAGGAATGAAATTGAGTCTTTCATCAGTGAATTTGTGGATGACACTATGCTGGGAGCATGTGTCAATGTGTTGGAAAGAAGGAGGGCTCTGCAGAGGGACTTGGATAGGCTGGATGCATGGGCAGAATCCAATAAGATGAAGTTCAATAAGTCCAAGTGCCCAGTCCTGCATTTTGGCCACAAAACCCCCCCACAACCCTGTAAGCTGGGGACAGAGTGGTTGGACAGTGCCCAGGCAGAAAGGGACCTGGGGGTATTGGTCGACAATTGACTCAACATGAGCCAGCAGTGTTCCTTGGTAGCCAAAAAGGCCCATGGCATCCTGGCCTGTATCAGGAATGGTGTGGCCAGCAGGACCAGGGCAGTCATTCTTCCCTTGAACTCGGCACTGGTGAGGCCACACCTTGAGTACTGTATCCAGTTCTGGGCCCCTCAGTACCGGAAGGACCTTGAGACACTTGAGCGTGTCCAGAGGAGGCAACAAGGCTGGTGAAGGGCTTGGAACACAAGCCCTATGAGGAACGACTGAGGGAGGTGGGGTTGTTCAGCCTGAAGAAAAGGAGACTCAGAGGTGACCTTATCACTCTCTACAACTTCCTGCAGGGTGGCTGTAGTCAGGTGGGGGTTGGTCTCTTTTTCCAGGCAACAACTAACAGAACAAGAGGACACAGTCTTAAGCTGCGCCAAGGTAAATATAGGTTGGATATTAGGAAAAAATTTTTTACAGAAAGAGTGATAAAATATTGGAATGGCTTGCCCGGGGAGGTGGTGGAATCACTATCCCGGGATGTGTTTAAGAAGAGATTGGATGTAGTGCTCGGTGCCATGGTTTGGCACTGAGATGTTGGGGCAAGGGTTGGACTCGATGATCTTGAAGGTCTCTTCCTACCTGGAGATTCTGTGATTCTGTGAAATGTGGGTAATTACACTGGTGCACGACTGGCTGGAAGAGCTGCAGGCTGGGTGGATTCCTCCTGGTCCCACTGTTTGCTCCTGTGGGCACCCAAAAACTGGTGGCCAGAACACCTTAAAATCCCTGGAGATGGGAGAAAAGGAAGGGGATGTCCCAATGCCTTGGAAAACATCTGCTGCCTGAGCTGAGGCTGACGTGCCCTCTCTATTAAAAGCCAAGAGTACATCAAAGCTCACCAGGTGAAAGGACACATGGGGCTGGGAGTCTCTCTCCACACATAGCTCAAGCACAGCATCTGAGCCAACACTTTCCAGAGGGTTTGGTGACCATTTTTGCAGACTGCTTTAATTCCTGGCTTCTTTATGAAACAATTTTGGACTCTGGGCATCCCCCAGGGCCTGTTGCTGCAGATGTAGGAGCAGGCAGAGCCCAGCTCAAGCAGCACTGGCTGAGGGGGTACAGCCCATCCGTGAGCTGCTGCACTCAGTGATGCTGTGCAGGCTGTGCTGCTGCAGTGCTGCAACCCCTCCAGGGCAGCACAGGCAAAAACCACAGCATGTGTCAGGAATGGTGGGATGTTCACCCGAGCAGAAGTGGCTCCCTGCCCAGCCTCCTGTGCCCTCCTCCTGCCTCCCCAAGTTCAGAGCTGCCTGCAGGCACCAGCACACCTGAGGTGACCTTCACCTGTCGTGCCGTTACAGGGACATTCACTGAGTGATGCTCAGGATGTGAACACCTGATAGACAGAGCTCCCTGACCTTGTCTCCTCTCGGTAAATGTACCAATTTATCTTCACCTGTTCTGGAAAGAGCCTGGTTTGGACATCTACGAGCCCTTCCCTGCTGAAATACAGTGATTCCAGGCCAGCTCACCTGAGTGATGACTGCTGCTGGTTCCACTTTGCCACCACCATGTGGGGACCTTCAGCCCACACAGAGAGAACAGCAACACCTTCTTGGTGCAGGAATGCACCCAGGGCAGGTGTTCAGAAGGATGGAATTTACCCTGGATCCAACAGGCTGAAACTGGAGGTGGGATTTTTGTGCCTTGCCCTTTGCAAAGCACTTGGCCCTGCTACAGAACGTGGTGGACTCTGACAAAGCATTCCTGGCACTCTGGCTGTGCACATCAACACTCACCCTTCAGATCTCCCACCCTCATGGCACAGCATGAGGTGCTGTCCAAAGGCCCTTTATCCCCTCCAACACCACAATCACAGCTGTTGGTCACCAACTTTCAGCTCAGCAGAGCCACCTCCACCTGCTGGCTCAGAGCTGACAGGGAACTCCAGGGCTGGGCTCATATTCAGCTGTGCTCTGCATCCTCATAGATGGTGCAGCCTCTCCCAGGGTGTTCCCACCCTGGATGTGGAGTGAACCTGAACAGGACTCATCTCTCCCTACAGCCAAAGCCACCTTCCCTCAAGCACCAGGTCTCTATGGCACCTTTGCACATCCAAATCCTTCCATGCATGGAGCAGGGATGGATCCGAGCCCACCGCGCTCCTCGCTCTCAGGGATTTCCAAAGAACATCGGCCCATTCTGAGGGCTGAAATAAGGACCAAGTCTTCCAGAGATAAGTTGGAATATAGTTCCTGAGGCCCAAGAACCAAACATTCTCACAAACTGGATCTCACCATCTCCTCTACCCTTTGCAAAGCATGTGGCCTCCTCCAGCTGTGTCTGGTCTGGGGAACATGGGACAGGGCAAGGCAAGAGGGTTTCTGGGTCAATCCTGATCTCCTGAGGTGGAACAGATGGGTTTTCTGGTGGGACTGATGTTCTGAAAAGCAATTACACTTGAAGACATCCCCAACAGACTCTGCTCTGCTCTGGCCCAGAGCCCAAGTCATCCCGGGTTTGGATTTTAATTAGCCCCGTTTTGGTATCTGCTCTCTCTTCCCTCCAGATAATGATTTAATTATTACAGACATGTCTTCGAATTAGCAGCTTCCTCAGCGGATTATTCAGCTGGGATCTCCTCAATTACAGAGCCCAACTCACCACCATCACAAGAGAGGCTGGGGAGAACAAAGGAAAACTGAAATCCTTCCTGGAAAGAGGAACCACACAAGCACCCACACAAGCAGGGGCCACTGCCAAGCCCTTCTCTTCCCTTTATCCAGGTCTCCCTCACAGCTGGATAGGAAACCTCTCTCCAAAGCACACCCAAACAGCTGCACCATGTGTGACCATGGTGGCACCAAGGCTGGCCTTGTCTTCCCACCAAGCCTTCATATCCAGCTGGCCAAGGATGCAGGATGAGGTGGGACATGGAGCCACCTCTGTGCATCCCCCTCTAATGGCACCCCAGCTTTGGGGATCCCCCAGGAGAGGGGACCCTGTGGGGACCTGGTGCCTCTGTGCTGGGTGTCACCCAGCAAGCCCCTCACATAGGGAGGGACCACAAGGGAGGTGGGATCAGGCAGGAAACAGGGAACAGGAGGTGGGAATGGCAAGTCCAGTCTCCTCCAGCAGTGAGACTGGGCAGGGGCTATGCTGAGACTCAGCAAGGCTCCAGGCCTGAGGGATAAAGGCTGAAGAGAAAACAGCAGAACAGGCTGTCAAAATAAACACCAGAGGTAAACACAAAGTGAAGGACATGGCCCATTGAGGGGGGAATCCTCAGAGTGCAGTTCTACAGCATGACTTGGTTACTGCCACAGAGCGGGAACTCACCTGCAGAGGAGAGAAGTCCCCGTCTGAACTGCCAGGCAGACATGCTGCTCCCTCACTGCAAGGTGTGGGCAGAGAATCTCCAGGATGCACGAATTCCCAGCAAACCCTCCTCCCAGCCTGGCACAGATTCACAGAATATTCTGTGTTGGAAGGGGCCATCCCTGTCCCCAGGCTGGGCTGGGACAGGAGGGAACACGTTTGTGAGGTGCTGCAAAGGGCAATGAGCTCCAAGGGCACCCCTTGGAGAAGAAGCCCCTTGGCGCTTTTCCGCTTGAACTACCGACTCCTTGTTGTGCTTCTCCCAGGACCAAGATTTCCCTCGCCAGCACTGTTACAATCCCCACATCACTACCAAGGGAACCATATTTTGCAGCAGCCGCTGGAAAAGCTCTGCTGCCTTTCCCTGCTGTAGAACAGGCAGGAGTGGAAAATCTCCTCTGGCTTCTCTGTCACTGCAGTTCACACTCTGGGAGATCAGCTTAGACCAGCTGCAGCTCCTGCTGCTGCAGGAAAAGCCCTCAAGCACAGCCACACATGAGTCTGTGCCTGCAAACACAGCCCAGGCCTCCTGAATCCCAGACTAACCCCACATTTCCAAGGCTGAATCCTGCTCTGGATCCCTTCCTGAGCTCAGGAAAAGCAGCTGGGCAACACAAACAGCCTGGTGATACAGCCCATTATCCCAGCTCATGGGCTGGGGGACACAGCCCAGTGTCCCTCATATTCCTGGTGGAATTCACAGCCCTGTTCTCTGGGCAATGAGCCCCAGCCCTGCACCATTGTCCCCGTGCCTCATGTCCCTTCGGGGCATCCCCTGGCTCTGTCCTCCCCACCAGCCATCACAAACCCTCAAGCATTCCAAGCTCTCCACCCCAGCAGATGTGTCAAGAGACCAACACACTCCAGAGCAAGTGGGGGGAGAGAAGAGACCACGATGGAACAAGGTTCTTGGTTTAATTTCCTTGAGAAACCAGGCTAAAGAAGATGGGAGTGGAAGCGACACATGAGAGAAAGAGAAGGATTTTCATCAACCTGATCAAACCTCCTGGAATATGATAACAGAGGCAATAACAGACACCTCCCCTCTGGCTAAGGACAAAGAAAGGCTTCCTAGTTATGAAGAGGATGAAGAAAATTGGAGTAGAAGAAAGGAAATGACCCCAAAATGGCTGAAATGTCAGCTGTTATTAAAAAGCCTTCACCTGGAAAGAAATAATGAGTGATGAGAACAGGAATATGATGGGGGAAGCTGAACAGATAGAGAACAAGTGGGATGGGGAGCAAGCACCTGGCTCTGAAAGCCACCCTGGTGACTACGAGGGTGGGTTGACCTCAGGAGGTGTGCCTGGGATGACCTGTGAGGAATTTGGGGTGCTGGGAGGCTGTGCTGGTGAGGAGGGTGACAGCACTGCAGATGACAGCAGCTCTGGCATAGCCCCCCAGCCCCAGTCCCTAAGAGACATGGTTAAATCGCTCCGGATTTTGACGCATCCTTCCAGAGGCACTGATCCTGCTCTCCAGCCACCCCTTCCACGCCGTCCCTGCTCTGCCCCTTGGAGGGGCTTGCTTCTGCCTCACCAGGGCACCTGCAGCGCCAGCAGAGGGAAAGCACCCGCCAGAATCCCGAATGGAAAAGCCCCTTGAGCAGCCCCTGTGGCATCAGCCAGGAGGGGACACCCACCCCTGTGAGCCCCAGGGAGCACCCGCCTGCAGAGGGGCCGAGCCCGAGCGGCTGTGGTCTCGCATGGCCCCGGCGCTGCCAGGCTGGAGTGTAGGGGTTGTGTCACTGTCACTGCAACTGCCACTGTCACTGCTGCTGCCACTGTCACTGCCACTGCCACTGTCACTGCAACTGTCACTGCCACTGCCACTGCCACTGCCACTGCCACTGCAACTGCCACTGCAACTGCCGCACGTGGGCCTTTCAGGCACACTGAGCTTCCTCTGCTGAATCCATCTGGTCTCAGGGACCAGCTCCAAAGGCTGCTCCAAAACACAGGTACAGAAAGGAACTACCCACCCTCTGACCTAAATTTTGTCATGGCCAGCTGAATNCTGTCACTGCAACTGCAACTGTCTCTGCAACTGCAACTGCAACTGTCACTGCCACTGTCACTGCAACTGCCACTTCAACTTCCACTGCCATTGTCACTGCCACTGCAACTGCCACTGTCACTGCAACTGCCACTGCAACTGTCACTGCCACTGTCACTGTAACTGTCACTGTCTCTGCCACTGTCACTATCTCTGCCACTGCAACTTCCACTGCCACTGTCACTGCCGCTGTCACTGCCACTGTCACTGCCACTCTCACTGTCACTGTCACTGTCACGCACCACTGCAGGACCGCCTGCTCTCAGCTGAGGCAGCTCCACCCCCACTGGGAGGTCGGGCTGGAGTCCCGTAGCTCCCGCTCCTCCAGCGTGGACACAAAGCCTGTCCTCCTCCCTTCCCGCTGCCGCACCAGGAATTCTGCAGCGGGAGCCGCTGGGATTCCCGGCAGCAGCCTCCCCCTCTTGACATCTCCCTGCACCGGCTCCCACGAGCTGCGTTTGTGAACACACGGCTCCCAATCCCCCGGCAGAGCCCCAGGCACGGCCCTGGCTCCTGCAGCTCAGCCTTGCTTTGCCCCACACTGACACACACAGCGTAGCCAGAGTCGCTCTGAATCTGAACATATTCACTTTTTGGGAAGCAAGAAGTGAGAGTCAAACCTCAGGCATCTCCTGCTGGAATAAGGTCGAGGGCAGCAGGGAGCTGGGAGCTGTGCCTGCACAGAAGCGAAAACCAGAGCATCAGCTGCAGAGGAAAAGAGAGGTAGTAAAGCTATCCCAGTGACCACCATGACCTTCAGTATCTTCCTCCCATCACCATTCTGGACCAGCTCTCCCCTGCCAACCTGCTCTGGTTACTGGTGTCATCAGCACCTGTCCTGGGCCCAGGATCCTCCCAGATTTACAGAAGTTTTGGTACAACCAAGTGCACTCAGCAGCTGCCTCGGAATGGATCCACCTCAGCTCAAGCCAGTGGGGATGGAGAGGGGCAAAAGGAGACCATGAAGGTCCCAGATGCTCCAGAGACTGGTTAAACTGGGTAGTCATCAGCAGCATGACCATGGTTTAGTGGCCATGGTGGTATTAAGTCAAAAAGTTGGACTTGTTGATCTTGGAAGCCTTTTCTAACCTTAATTATTCTACAAGTCTTTGACTGTACGATTTGGGGATAAATCCTGCAAATCCTCATGCTTTTGGGAGAACAGACTCAGGTAAACATCCATGTCATGAATGACCACATGGGAGCTGACCTGGTCACTCTTCTGGTGTGCACTCCCCACCTGCATCAAGGGAAAAGGGAGAAAGCTCTGGGTGCAGGCAGCAGCACGGGAAGATCCTTCTGCTTCCTTCTCCACAACAGAATTTTGGCAACGTGAGGCACATCAGGGCAGCCCAGGAGGAGTCAAGAGTCCTTGGAAGGAGAAAGCCCATGCACTGAGCGATGGAGGACCTGCCACATCTTGGTCTGACAGACCAGGGTGGCTCTTCCTGATGGGTCACTACATTTGTCCCCACCCCTAGACACTGACAGCCCCTCCCTGGCATTTCCAGTGGCTGGCTTTCCTGTGAGTTGCAGCAGAGAGAGGAGGAAACCAAGCAGGAGTGTCTGCCAGCTACATGGGGCTGCTGACTGGTTTCCTCACCTTTCCAGCCTCCAAAATAAACACTATTTTCGTTGCAAGACTGGGGGAGTAATCAACACTTTTGTCCATGGCCTGACCATGCTGCAGCAGTGTAGGACTCCCAGGGATCAGTCAGCCCTGTGAGTGTGTGTTCCTTGAGTCCCTGCTCCTCCACTGCTGCATTCCAGCCCCAAATGAACCTCCCAGCGGCAAAGGAGGCAATCACACAGAGATGGAGACAGGAAAATCCAAATGCCTTCAATCCAAGGTCTCCTAAAGAAACACATCCATTGAGAGCATCACTCCTGTTTTATAGCTCAGCACCTCCCAGCTGTGCTGAACTTCAGTTTGCACATCCATCACACCCGGCTCGGCTCCTGAATCCCTGTCAGTGCCACAAGCCAGTTTGACACTTCCCCCCACAGCACATGACATCAGTCCTTGGCTTCATTCAGAGTTCAAGTGATGAGCTCTGCCACAAGACAGCAGGGTTAAGAGGCTGAAATCTGCTGGAGACAAGAGCCTGCTGGCTCCTGAGCTACACACCAGTCTGCCCAGTGCCCTGTGTGAACTGGAAACATGAGCAAGTCCTCTGCATTCACCCACTGAAGAGACTTGGCTGCTCAAAGCTAAAGCAGCTGGTCCCCTTTTCTTTATTCCACATCTCAAAGCCAGACATGGAAATGTAAATTGTATCTTTACAAAGAGGATGGAACAGGCTCCCAGGACACACATGGAGGGTTAACAGGGAGTTTTGGGGGGTATTTTACTTGATGCTACATCAAGTCCCCAAAACTCACCCTTTCCCCAAAGAGATAGGGCTTCAGTGGCCACCAAAGAAGGTGCCATCATTTCCCTCCTGGACCCTGCACCCTGATTACAAACACACCTCCCAGCATGGAGGGTAAAAGTAATAAATGTTCATTTATCCCCAAACTGACACAGCTGCTACATTACCTAAAGACCAGACCTGGAGAGCAGACCTTTGGAGCGTAGCAGATGTCCTGCACTGAGCCATGCAGCAATCTCTCAATAAGAACTGGTGGCTGTGCAATAGCCAAGACATTTGAGAATTAAAGCGCTGGTATTTTTAGGCAGCGGGAGGATGTGTGGGAGAGCTCTCCCAGTGCAGGCTGATGCCATTTGCTGCAGGGCACTCGGAATGAGATTTATTGATGATGTGTGATTTGAAAGCTGCCGAAGAGACAGGCACTGATCATCAGTGCTGGGGCTTAGGGCAGCCTCAGTTTAGGAGACAAAATTTCTCTCTAGATGTGTAAACATGAAGGACACACGTAACGAAAGCCATTTCTGCTTGCAGGGATGCTCTGGCTGCCAACTCCAAAAATGGCCATTGCAAAAGTCTGCTAACTAAACTAACTAGAAGCTGATGATCAAAAGCAGGAAAAAATGCTCTTTTTTTAATATGGCAGCCCCAAAGTGTTGGCAGTAATTGAGTGATTACCATCCAGGTTTTGAGGCTGGGGAGAAGGAGAGAGAATGTTCTGTCTCCATCAAGAGACAAGCTACTCTCTGGGTGCCACATCTGGTAACGGTAGCAAAGCAAACCCTTTCTGGATCTGGGATCAAAGGAAAGACAGCTTAGATTAGGAGAGATGAGCCTCCTGGCTCTAATTAAACACCTGATGGCTTAAAATGAGTTAAGCCAAGTTATTGAGCACATGGTGCATGGAGAGCCCAAGGCCCCGAAAGGGCTCCAGGAGGAGGCTCTCCAAGGGATGCCGGCAGTTACCCGAGACTTCATCCTATGTCCCAGTAAAGCTCGTAGGCATCTGCCTCCAGGAGCTGTGATGCTGGTGAGAAGCACAAACAGCAGCTCTCCAAAGGCACATTGGAATCACCAGAACTTCCACCCATCCACTCTCCAGCACAGCCAGTTTTTCCAAGCAGCAAAGCTTAGAAATTTGGATTGATCAACACCTTCAGGAGCTTGGGTTCACTGCTCCTCTATCCCCACAAGGCCTCTTCAATCCTCCCCAGACTGCCTTAGCCCAAATTCCTGGCAGATACAGCCCTGCTGGTCTTCAGGCTGCAGGAGATGTGGGGATCAGGTCCCCTTTACCTCTCCAGCAGTGCATCCAGACTGGACATCAACTCTGCTGGTGCTTCCAGTCCCACAGTAAACAGTAGGGTGGTACGGGGACAGGATCTCTACTGCAGCCAGCACCTCTGCACAGGGACACAGCAAATGGTGATTCCAATCTCAGCTGGGGTGGGACACACATCACCAGCGCAGCGGGATGGCAAAGGCACCGGCAGCACCACATCCCAGTGATGCCCACCCTGGCAGACCCCAATCCATGGCCAGAAAGCAGCTGTGGCCACACCAGGATGCCCCAGGGAAACATTCCCTTGTGCAGGCACAGTATAAAAGCAGGATCTGGCTGTGCCACCCTCACACTTCACTCCCACCACCCCTTCCCAAGAGTAGGAGCTCAGCTTCACAGCCTGCTAGGAAAAGCAAACACGGGGAAGAGAAACCCAGCAGCACCAGAGCACTTTGTCCTGCAGAGAAACCGTCCCAGACACCGTGGTGCTTCCCAAGCCTCGAAGCAATGCTGTGCCCAAAGGAGCCCTGAAACATCTGCCTGCACTACCCAATTCAGTTGTAACTCAGGGAAGCCCCAAAAGAGGTGGTACTCCTTGGAATGGAGCAGGAATTTCAAGGCACAGAGCTTTCCACCACTGCAGAACACTGAGCTCAGGTCTGTCCCCAGGTACCAAGGACAGAAGGGCACAGAGCCTGTGTCCCCTGGCTCTGGCTTCATTTGAGGACCCTGAGTGGGCTCACAGGACAAGGAGCCTCCAAGGTGCTTCCTGAGAGCTCCCCAAACAGGAGTGTCATCTCCCAACGTCTCCTGGGGAAATCACACCCACACGTGGCACTTGGTGTTATGTGGGGCAGTGCAGGACCAGAATAACTCCTCTCCTGGCTGATCAGCGTGTGAATAAATCAGCCACGGCCAAAAATAACCTCTGCAGTTTTTGACTCCTTCCTGCAAAACAGTTTGGGGGGTATGCTTGAAAGAAGCCCAGATCTACTTAGTTACAGCTGCCAGACACTGAATTACAGGGCAGATTAAGTGGATTATGGATTTTGTACAAGCCCATCTCTCCCCTCTGTGCCCGCAGCCCCTGGCACTAGGAATGTCTGCATGGGGAGCAGTTGTGGGCACCACCACCAAGCCTATTTAATTCATGAGCAAGAGTCTGAGATCAGGTTTATGACACTTGTGTTCATGACACAGAGAGACTACAAATGCATTCCCAATTTGGGAAGCCAGAAAGGCCAGGCTTTGGCAGGAGAGGATCCGTGTGAGGGGGCACTGCACTAATGAGACTCTGGAAAGGTGAGAGTTGGGCTGGGGCCGGACATCCCTTTCTCCCAGGCTCCAGCCATCCGATGTGCATTGCACTGGGCTATGAACCCCCCAGTCATCCCATGGCTGCAGGGTGCTTGTCCTGTCCCAGCACATCACACCACTAGACAGGAGGGAATCCCATCTGGAATTGCAGAGAAAATTCATTTCCACCGGGAAAGGCTGGAAATGAGAAGTTCAAATCAATGCAGCTGGCACAAGGGCAGAGATTTTGGGAGGGGGCCCCTTCCCTGCCATGCCATCCTGCCCGGGAGATAGATGGATGCGCTCCTCTCCGGAAGGAGGGATGCGGCGTCCAGGCAGGAAGAGCCTCCCTCCCTGCTGCACATCCCCGCGGCACCGCGCCCGCTATTTAAAGCACTGGGCCACGCTGACAACGTCTCAGCTCCCCACGGGAAAGCCGGGCCCGGGCCCCGATGTTCCCTGCACGGCTCTGCCTCCGGGACCACCGGCACGAGGGGCTCGGTACGGCTGGTGTTGGCTGGAGGCTGCAGGGAAGAGGCAGCACGCAGCAAAAATCCCTGGGAACTGCCCTCTCCTGGAAACCGCTTGCCACGGACAGGAGGATGGGGAAATGAGCTCTCATCCGCCACTTGTTTTCTCCTTTTTTATTTTCTGGATGCAATTAAAGGCAGCCACCCAGCCGGCACCTTCTTGCGCTTACTAAGAGAAGCGTGGCAGGAACTGAAAACCAGGAGCTCAAAAAAATAATCCGCATTTCAGATAAATTCCAGCCTTGTCAGTCCTGCAAGATTACAGAGCTGGAGACAGTGACCCGTGAACTGCTTAAAACACCAGGGTGAAGATTCAGCAAAGGGCAACGTGGAGGACACAGGCTCAGTCCCCTCCTGGCCAGTGGCTTTTGGCCCTGGCTTTTGGAGAAGGTTTGACACCCAGCACCCAGATGCTCCTGTGGGATGGGAATCACTGCCCTGACAGTGCTGCCCAAGGGCTGAGGGGCAGCAGGGCTGCTCCAGACACAGCTTTGCACAAAAATGAGAGACAGATGAGCACCTGCTTCATTCATAAAACGATGGAATCACAAGGTGGTTTGGGCTGGAAGGGACCTTAAAGCCCACCCTGCTCCACCCCCTACCATGGGCAGGGACACCCTCCACTACCCCAGGTTGCTTCAAGCCCCATCCAACCTGGCCTTGGACACTTCCAGGGATCCAGGAGCAGCCACAGCTTCTCTGGACAACCTGTGCCAAAGCCTCCCCACCCTCACAGGGAACAATTTCTTCCTGATACCTAAATGAGCCCCCTTGTCCTGTCACTCTAGTTCCTTATGCAGAGTCCCTCTCCAGCTCCCTTGTAGCCCCTTCACACCCTGGAAGATACTATGAGGTCTCCACACACCCCTCTTCAGTTTGAACAGCCCCACCTTCCTCAGCCTGATTCCTCAGCACATCCTCACTTAGCAAATGAACTAGAGGCTTTTACCATGTTCCCACAAGCAGGTTTAAACATGCTTGACCACAGCACAAACAGAAATAAAGTCCAGTTATATCAGCACAACTTTTTTTAGCAAAGAGCCTTGAATCATTTTCCACAACTTCGGCTCCAGATGGGCCCAACACTGTCCCCCAACACTGCAGTTGTTTCATGTGATATTTTCCCTCCTCCCTCCCAAATGCCAACCCGTGTGAGCACACCCACACGGGCACCCACCTCCAAGCCTTTCGTCTGCTCACAGAGGAGGCCTTTAAGCACTGAAAACTCCCAACTCCAGTCCCCTCAGGAGCCTGGCCAGGGCTTGGACCCACCTGCAGAGCCCACGGCAGAGCCCTCAGCCTGGTTCTGCTATGTCACCCCCCACCTCAGAAATCACAGAAATCATCTGTAAGCAGGGACTGCCATTCACGCCCCTCTGAGAGGAAAGCTGGGCAATGGATCCGACACCCTTCTTCTCTAGTTAATATTCCAGAGACCCCCAGCTCATTTTTGAGACTGACCTAGGAAACCTCTAGCTTACCAAAGAATTCTTTAGGAGGAAATTAATTGTAATTAAGGTTTCAAGGTTAGATAAGGAATCCAGTATCTTTCTGCTTTGCCAGAAAACCTGAAATGGCACTGCCCAGGCAGAGGATGGACACTGTCATGACAAAGTCTCTCCAGGTACACCAAGTGGAGCCCTCCAGAAGGATTTCCAGTTGGGCCCCAGTCTAAGTTCAGCTCCCTCTGAGGCTCCAAGGATGCTTCCCCCAGCTCCAGTGTGAACTTCCAGCTCCAACACAGTGTCAGGCTCTTTCCCAGCACTGACTCACGGCCTCCACATCCTCACCCAGCACACCAGGACCCACCAACTCACTCAGCCTCCTCCTCATCCCCAGCCCCCGGCAGGAGTTGTCCCAAAGGAAAAGACTTGTGAAAAGGTCCCTCAAAGGATGCAGGTGAGAAGGGTTTCAGTGTGGTTTTTACCTCTGGTGTTTTCTGAGATAACTGAGACAGGCAAGAACCCAAATCTCCAATGGGTTCGGTCCCTCAGCATCTGCACTGGAGCTGCTGGCAAGCACAGCTGGCCTGAGCCACTGGTGTGGAGCAAGACCCACTTGCCACAAAGCCACAAAGCTGCACGGGGCCAGATGAGATGTTTAATCCCACATCTGCCGAGCCACAGCTGAGCTGGCCATGCTGGAAAGCCAGATCTGTCCATCAGTCAGTCCCACCACTGCTGTCTCAGGAACCTGCCAGTTCAGACGTTCCCCTGCCCTCCTGCTGGTGACAGTGGTCCCTCAGAACCTTGCTTTGTCTCCTGGGAAAGAGATGCAGGAGGAGCAAGCACCAAAGCTGGGAAGGCACCTGTGCACCTGAGCACTGCTGGGTGCCAGGGAGATGGCAGCAGGGACCTGGCTCGTGGCTCCAGGGAAGTGCCCAGAGATCAGTCCTGTTTCCCAAACAGCACATTCAGGGAGCAGCACATCGTAATGTCCCCAGGAGCACAGGCACCTGAGACTGATGTACCTGACGGTCCCAGACCATTAGACACAATGACACCAAATTTCCATCTCCTCTAAAGCCCAGGCAAGCACCACAACCAAGAAACTCCCAAACCACACAGCCGCGTTCATCCAGGTCCCAAACTCCAGCTCATACCTTGCCTCTGGATCAGCTCCTGCTCACAGAGTGGCTTGGTGGTATCAAACCCACCAGGAGAACCTCATTCCAGCATCCACCAGATGGTGGCAAACGAGCTAAAATGAACACTTTGCCAACCCCGACTTGGCCAAAAGCAGGGCATCCCCAGAAGGGTTTGCACAGCTTTAACAAAACCCAGCTCCCTAAGCCAATTGCTGCTCTAATTATGCAATTTAGGGGATAAACAAGCCCTTAAAGGCTGGTTATTCAGGAGAAAATCGTGCTGTCTGGAGGCAGCTTGCAGCGGCCTTGACAGCACCAGCTGACAGAGGCTGGGAACCAGTGTGGGCACAGCTGGAGCTGGCCAGGCTGGCCAGATGCTCTTCTGGTCCAGCCCCGAGCACACGGGCCAATGTCCAGACTGGACCAGCTCTGTGAGCATTTTCCCAGTTCCGAGCTGGCCCAGCTTGGGAAGCATTTACCTGGTGCTGAGCTCCACGGGCATCTGTCTGGCAGCATCCCCATGAGCCCATCCAGCCCAGAGCTCGGAGCCAGGCAGATGCTCAGTGGGGCTGACACAGCCCAGAGCTCAGCACTGGGTGGATGCTTCAGAGCTGGAGACAGCGCTGAGGGGGACGGGAGAAGACAGCACTGGGAAATCAGAGGAGCAGGAGAAGGCCACGGTAGGACTGGGCTCAGCAGCATTCCTGCCCTCCCCTCAGCATTCCTGCCCTCCCCTCAGCGTAAGGAGGAAGCTGGGGGGGAGGGGGGGAGAAGGGGTGCAAAGGGATAGCTTGGGAGCATATGGGGGGCTGCCAGGGGCAGAAAGTAGCTGAAAATCAAGCCCCCTTCCCCATCCCTGGGTTAAGGAATCACTGCCCCCTCCCTGCCCCCCATACCATGCAAACTCGGGGGGATGTGCTCACCCTTCATCCCCCTGCCTGCACATGCAGCGGGGATGGGGCAGCACATCTGCCCGGCTCTGGCCCCAGGCTGGGGCCAGCGGAGTGGGGGGAGCAACCCCTTGGCTCAAATGCTTGGCCTGGGGGTAATGCCGGGGCACAGCAAGTACCCCCCAGTACAGGGCGGCCTGCGGATGACACCCCCCGGCCAGACTCAACCCCAGGGAAATGGGGGAGCTCAGCATACACTGACTCAGACACCACGTCAAGGGGTAACGGGGTGGGAGATGAAGCCCCTCGAGTGAGTCAGCCCCTCCCGGGGGTCTGAGAATCCCCAGTGCGGCCCCACCCGGGGGGACAATGGGCAGCATCCCCTGGGGAGGAGGGGAGCACAGCATCCCCGGGGGACGCAGAAAGGGTAGAGGCCCCGAGTCCAGCCCCACCGGGGGGCTGAGCATCCCCACGGGAGGAGCAGAGCATCCTCTCGGGGGGCAGCAAAGCATCCTCGGGGGGAGGCATGAAGGGTAGAGCCCTCCGGGCCCGGCCCCACCGGGGGGGCTGAGCATCCCCCGTCCGGCTCCACGGGGGTCACGGGAGCAGAGCTCCCCCTGGCCGGGCCCGCGCGGGGCCGAGCATCCCCCGTGGGCAGCGCGGCCCCGCCCGCCCTCACCGCCCGCCGAAGGCGCTGGAAGCCGCCGCTGCCGCCGCTGCCGCCCCGCCCTGCCCCGCCCACTGCGTCACCGGCCCCGCCCGGACACGCCCCGGCCACGCCC
>VZRZ01007008.1:231125-265738 GCA_013398175.1 Climacteris rufus
GCCCCGCCCGGACACGCCCCCGGCCACGCCCCTCGGCCACGCCCTCCTCGGCCACGCCCCCCGGTGAGGTGGGGGCCGGGGTCAGGGCCGGGGATCCTCCCGGGGACAAGAACCTCCCTGGGGACAGGACCCCCCGGGAAAAGGGGGAGATCCCCTTCTGGGGGGTAGGAGGGGCAGGAATCCCCCTGGGAGGTGTAAGAGTCGGCCTGAAAATTCCTTATCTGCCTCACGATCATCGACAGAGACTGAAACCCTAAAAGAGGACTTCTGCACTAAAAAATCCTGGCCTGGCTAAGGTGGGACGNTGAGATTGTTAAACGAACCATCACGACCCCCGCTTGTGTTAGCAGATCGTGGCAGGAGGACAGAAAACTCTCTCGGGGTGGCACTGCTCCTGCTGCAAGCTCCAAGCACCCAATTCAGCCCTAAAAACTAGGAAATACGGTGTTCAACTGGTGGCCACCCATTGCTGCTCCCACGAGGAGGTGTGGTGGGCACTGGGAGCCTGCGGTGGGGGCTGTGCTTGGGCACTGGTCAGCGGTTGTCTGCTAGGAATGTTCCAAATCCTCCAAAATTGGGATAATAAACCCCTCCAACACTGTCTTTTTAAGGTCAGGAAGGCAGGCATTGCTTTATCCTTGGCCAAGGATGTGTGTGGCTGACAAAATTCCAGCCTTCACACAGGCCCCAATACAAACTTTTTCACCTGTTCATACATTTTTAGGGAAAAAAAAGAAATTTATGTTAATTGGTTCTAAATTACATAATTCTCTTTCATTAATTACTATTCTATCCTCTATTGGTTATTGATTTCTCGCTTACACTAATTAGTCCATCTTTCTAGTCTTTTTAGTATCTTTGGAAAGTAGAGACTGTCAACGGATAGACTGAGTCATTGTTAATCTCTTCTTTATCTTCTGGTTTCTGCAAAATGGCCTTGTGCTCCATGAATTCTGCATTCCAGATGTCCAACCTCAACAATGCATCCTTCTCTCCCAGGCTTCATTCATTGAAGCATATGAGAGTTAGGTTATCAAAACTTAAAATTTCAGTACTTTTCCCAAGCTGCGTTCCCAGAAAAGTGGCTCGTGACAACTTTGCTAATGCAAATGTTGGCTTAGAGTAATTTAAGAAGAACACACTGTTAATAAGGAATATATATAGGTTATGATTAATTAACACAATTAATTTAAAAGTTAATTAAAACCATTAACTAAAATTACTATTTTAAAGTTCTCTTGTTTCCAACAGGAAGCTGGGTCAGCCAGGGCAATTATTTCAGAGTTGCTCCTTACTGGGAGGACTGGGAAGGGCAATTACAGAATCACAGAATTAACTAGGTTGGAAAAGACCTTCAAGATCATCCAGTCCAACCTATGACCTAACAGCACCTTATCAACTAAACCGTGGCACTGAGTGCCATGTCCAGTCTTTTTTTAAACAGCTCCAGGGACAGTGACTCCACCACTTCCCTGGGCAGCCCATTCCAGTGCCCAATCACTCTTTTTGTGAGGAACTTCTTCCTAATGTCCAGCCTAAACTTCCCCTGGCAGAGTTTAAGGCTGGGTCCTCTTGTCCTGTCAGTGATTCCCTGGGAGCAGAGCCCGACCCCACCTGGCTGCCCCCTCTTGCCAGGGAGTTGCAGAGAGTGATGAGGGCTCCCCTGAGCCTCCTCTTCTCCAGACTGAACAACCCCAGCTCCCTCAGCCGCTGCTCACAGGACTTGTGTTCCCCACCCTTCACCAGCCTTGTTGCCCCTCTCTGGACACGCTCTAGAATCTCAATGTCTTTCCTAAATTGGGGGGCCTGGAACTTACCTCCGAGTTCCTCCTTACTGGGAGCACTGGAGGGCTGGGTGGGGCCACAGTCACCCCAGGGACCATTTTTTGGGGGAGGGGGGCAGGGGGGGCAATTGCCTCAGAGACCCTCAGTGGAGGGTGAAGGGGGAGCACAGTTACTTCAGGGGCCCCTGTTACTGGGAGCACTGGGAGGCAATCACCTCAGAGGTCCATGTTCCTGGGAGAACTTGGCACCCAGTTTTACTCAGGGCCCCTTGTTACTGGGAGCATTGGGGAGCCAGCATCCCTACAGGCCTCTGTGACTGGGAGGAGCTGGGGGGACATTTACCTCAGGGACCCTCAGTGCTGGGGGGGAATCCCCTCAGGACCCCTCCATTACTGGGAGGACTGGGAGGGAGGAGATCCCCTCAGGGACCCTCAATACTCTGAGGGCGCAGTTACTTCGCAGACCCGCATTAATTGGGGGAATCCCCTCAGGAACGCTCATTACTGGGGAGGGGCAGCCCCTCATTAGTGAGGAGAATCCCCCCAGGGCCCTCAGCACTGCGGACTGCGCCACCCCGCCCCGGTGACGTCAGAGCGGCGCGCGGTGTCGCGGGGGTGACGCGCGCGCTGTCCCCGCGGGGCCCGGCCGGACATGGCCCCGCGCGGCCGCCCCGCCGCCGCCGCCATGCCCCGCAGGGCCGCCCGCAAACGCCTCAAGTTCCGCGCCGACGATGTGTGCTCCGAGCGGGGTGAGTGCCGGGCCGCTCCGGGGCGGGGGTGCGGGGAACGGGGCCTGGTGAGGGGAGCCGGGCCCAGCTCGGCCCTGCCGGGGGAAGGCGGCCGTGTTGGCCGGATAGGAGGCTTCGGTCTGCGTTAGGGCTTGAGAGGCGAGGTGACCGGGGGGCCTGGGTTTGGCCTGGGTGAGGGACATGAGGGGAAGGAGGACGGTCCAGTCTCACCCGGGAGCCAGCTGGGCCCTCTCGGGTTTGTGCGGGCAGAGTGCTGCGTCCGGCAGGAATCCCCCAGCAGGGATTTGGACTGAAGTGTAGGAGTGAGACCTCTTTGCCTGTGGAGGAGAAGCCTGGGACCAGAGGATCAGTCAGGCTCGAGTTGGGCTGTGTGTGGGGGGAATGGGATTAGCGTTGACTGAGGTGGTGGGAGACGGAAGCTCGCCCTGGGCTGGACGGGGCGTGGGTTCCCTGAGCCTGGTAAATTGGCGGTCTGGGGTAGAGACTTGCTGGGCACTCCTGGCCTGCACGTCTCTGCTGAGGCTCATTTTTTTGCTTGTGCATCTCCTGCTCGAGCGTCTGCTCCTCAGGGGAGTGTTCCCTTCAGGCATCATGGCTCTTAGCCTTCTAGCCCCTCCCCCGTAATCCCTAATCCCTCTGACCCCTGTTTCCCCCTCTCTGCAGTAACGGTGGCAGATTATGCCAATTCAGACCCAGCTGTCGTGAAGTCTGGACGGGTGAAGAAAGCTGTGGCCAATGCAGTGCAGCAAGAAGGTGAGTCTGCACTGGGACCCCTGCCTTCCCCACGCTGCCTCCACGTTTTGGTGGCCTCCGCAGGATGTGGGAAACTCCCCTTTCTTAGTCTGAGAAAATGTGTGTCCTTTAGTGCTGGTCTGCAGAACCAGGTGTTAAAGGCTTAGCCTGGAGGTTTTGCAGAAAGCCTGCTGCAAGTCCAGTAAGAATTGCTGAGTCTTTGTTAGCGCCTGAAATAGAAAGGCTTGGGTGTCATCTTCTACTTAGGGCAGAAAATAACAGGATAAAAGTCTTTATTACTTTATTACCTCATATAAACTCTAGACAACTTTATTAGCAGATAAAACTCTTTGCAGTGGGAATAAGGTTATGATAGTTTTGTCAAACATATGCTGCAAGGAGCTCTTGTGAGGGTATTGCTGTTTCTTTGGTGGACTCTGTAAACAAGGTTTCCTGGAAAGGTATTGCAGTATTTTGTTATCTGCTTCCTTCTTGGCTGAGCTTTCTGAACTAACACGCTGCGTTTGCTAATGTTTAGGCCTTGACTCTTAAATGTAGCTGGTCACACATATTGGAGGTGGATGTTGTTATGTTGACAGTGAAGACTGAGCTCTTCATAAAGGAAAACTTGGTTTGCTGCTGAAGTCTGACAGGGTTGAAGCAAATAAGCTCTTTGCATGGGTGCTTGTCGGGGGCAGTGATGCTTGTGAATATCCTTTTTAGCTGCTACTTCTCAAGCTTTTAGGATCAGGGTACCTCCCTCTTTTGTTGCTTTCTTTCTTAGGGGCTTAGGGCTTCTCTCCTCCCACTCCCTCTTCTGATCGCCCTTCTGTGTTCTGTCTCTTTGAGGCAAAGTACTGCACTTCAGCACTAGACTGGCAAACAGCTGGTATTTTGTGCTCCCTGTCCCCAGCATCACTTGCTTTATCCGGTTTATCCCCTTTCCTGCAGTGTTTCTGGCTTACCTCCGCTCATCCTGGTGACTCCAGGTCACAGCGGTTCCCTGCCCGCCCCTTTCCCACAGCTTTGCAGTGCAGTCTCCGGAGTTTCCCCTCAGGATTCAGGGATCCTCGGGATCTCTCCTTCCCAGCCCCCGGGCTGTGCTACGGCCTTATCTGGTGCAGCCATGACCATGCTGCAGCCTTATCTGGCCCAGTCTTATCTGGTGCTCATGCGGTGCCACGTGCCACGCGTGGGGACAGGAGCCTCTTCCCGGAGCTCCAGTCTTTGGCCTCGCTGCCCTGCTGGAGCTTGGCTCAGAGTAAACACCGTGCTGGGTGTGGCTGCAGCGCGCAGGGAGCTTCACCGGCGGGGGAGCCAGGGCCAGGGGGAATTTGCCTGGGCTTTTCTTCCTCCCCGTTCTAACCCCCAGGCTGGGAAGGTTTACCACAGTGAGATGAATAGAGGGTCCCTCTGTAGGATTGCAGTGTAGCGAGTCATCATTCAGTGAACTTGTGTTGTTGACTCAGAGGTTGATTTTGCCTTTGCAGAGTGGGATGGGTTCTTTTTGTAAACCCCTCTGAGTCCCTGTCACTTTTGTCATCTCTTGCTTGCCTGTGTTTGGTATCATAACTCCCTGCCATTTGTGCTGCCACCTATTTCTCTCTCTTTTTGCCTGTAAAAGTCGTGGAGAGGGCAACATGTGGGGAAACCACTGCCACGAATGCATCCAGGTGCCAGAAATGCTTGCAGTTTACAGAACAAACTGTGCAAAGTGAGGTAGAACTAGTTCAGCAAAGCACTGGAGGTGTCTCTAGTCAGTGGGTGCAGTCAAGCTCTGTCTGAAGACTCTTTCCATCTGCTGTCTTCTCATTTTGAAACCGTGTTTGGTGGTTAAAAATGAGAATATGTTTCACCTGAATTTATTTATGATCAGTTTCTTATTTTTGTTGTTGTTGTTTTTCTGCTACTCTGTCCTGTGATTCAAAGAGCACATCTTGCTCTCCAGTGTCTCTGGTGACTGCAGTGACTGGAATTGGGTTGTTCCTGGGCTTTAGTTTGTGCTGGGTAGAAAAGCTTGAGCAGTACAAGCCTCCTCTGGCGTGGTCATGTTCTGTCCTTCACCCAGCACACTTGAGTTGAAATTCAGCTCTTGAAAGAATTTCACAGACTGTTTGCAAAGCATTTGTGCTGCTCTGGCAGTGTTGTTCTCTGTGAGGTGTCTCACAAGCTGTAATGTAGGACCACACCTTTCTTTTTCCAAAGCTGTCATTATTGACTCACGTGGATTTTTCTGTCCTAGCCAGCCCTCACTTTACAGACCAGGTTTTAAAAATAATATTTCTGAACAGGGATATGTCTAAACGTCCCCAGAGGCAGAAAAAATCAAACCAAACTCCAGCAGACTCAACTTGCTGTTTTCCTCATTAGGCCAGAGTCTTTCCTTTCACTAAATTCCAGGGTAAGAGGAGCTCCTGTGTGCCTGTCACTGAGTTCCATCCTCGAGGGATTGTGTCATCGGCCACAGGATGTTTGTCCTGTTGAGAAGGGAGTGTGTCTTCTCTGTGCTCACAAAACAGTTCCAGAGGAGGTGGCTCCAGGCTGGACATGGCCAGGCAAGGCAGCTCTGCTGTGCAGGGAAACCAGTTACTCCTTAGAAAGAGCCTGCTGTTCTATTTGGAGCTGTAAATAGCTTCAGCTAAACCAGTGGGATCTGCATAATGTTCTGGTAATCATCCTCATTGTTCATTCTTTAAAATAAGAACCGAATAATTATGTTTCCAATTCACTCACCCCTGCTAATCTTCCCCTGACAAGGTAATCCTTGAGCTCAGGATTTACTTGCTTGTGTCACTCACCAGAAAGCTTTAAGGCCGTGGTTCAACTGAAGCATCTCCTGAACTTGGATCACCTTTCCCTCTCCGCTGTTGTCCTTACTGTGTCGTTTGTCATTGCAGTGAAATCCCTGTGTGGATTGGAAGCTTCCTGTGTTCCTGCTGAGGAAGTTCTCTCCGTGTCAGGAGAGTCTTGTGACAGCAGCGATGAGATGGATACAAAGGAGAGCATCAACGGGAGGGCTGCCTCGAGGAAAAAGAAGAGTAAAAGGCACAAAGGTGTGCTCACCTGCCCTCCTGGGGCTCTGTGGGCTCCTGCTGCATCTTCTGCATGGGTGATGTTCATGCTGGGGATTTCCAGGCTGGTCAGGGGCTCTTGGGGCACTCTGGAACTTGTGTGTGCACAGAGAAATGCCAGGGGTTCAGTCACTTGTAAATCTGCTGGCACTTGGTTACAGGAGTTGTATTTGCACAAAGGCAGAGCCTGGGGCATGAAATCAAAGCCTGAGAGCTCCTTGCTTTTGGTAAATATCTCTGAACCTTGGAAAACAAACACTGCTATGCCAAAGAGTTGTGAAACTTTGCCACTGGCCTTGTTGCTTCACTGAACGTGTGATGGTGGAAGCAGCTTTGCTTCGGGGATGGAGTACTGCTGTCCATGATGCAATTGTTAGGAAAACACAAGCACTGTTTTCAGGGTGTTTCCAAGGCTGTGGTTTGTTACAAATGGGTTTAAAGGGCTCCTTTCCCAGCAAGGAAGTGCATTTGATCCTAGTGGCAATCATAATACATGAATTCCAGGGATATTTATCCTTCATTATTTACACTTTGTGAAACTCCATAGAAATCCATTTGCAATGCAGTGTAAGCAACAAACAGCTCTGCTGCTCTGTGGAACCCTGCAGAAATTTCTAGTAACAGGTTGCTTTCAGGTTGAGAAGCAAATTTTAACTAGTTTTCTTGAGATTAATATTAATTTATGTAGCACATCAACATCCACCACAGACTGAAGGTGCACAGCACTCCTCTGGGAAGGGAGTTAAAGGAGTTTGACCTCTTTTATTAAGACATCCTTCAAAATCCTGGCAAAATAATACCTGAGTCACTGGAGTTACAAGTTTGGGAAGACAGTATTCTGTTCTACCACAGCCCTGTCTTCTTTCTGCTACATTTTTAGGGAAGAAAAATTGGTGGTAGACCAGTGATGGTTCTGGCTGCCCTCTGAGTTCAGCAGTGTGGAGTTTGATACTGTCTTGAGCCAGAGCTGACATAGCAGAGTGGGTGCAGCAGCCCATTGTGGGTGTGCCTGCCATAAATCTGAAGTGCTGTGGGGAAGTGATCCTATCCAGAGCTTTCTTTGGCAATTATCACATGAGGATAAAGAACTGCCCTTTGTCTTTAATGTCCTGTCTCAGAGTTAGTTCTGGCACCCTGAAGTTTCCAAACACCTCTTCTTTGCCACAGACATCACAGCATTTTTTCCTGTTAGCACAAATTGTGTTTTCTTTCTCTTTTCTTAACATTCCTAATGCTCAGTATCATTTATAGTCTTTAAAAGTCTATAGTCTTTAAAAGTATTTTTCTCTCCTAAAGTTAGAGCAGTGTCTGTGGAAGAACGTGTGGTGTAAACTACAACACACCACGGGAATGAAAAGAGTGTCTGAACCCTCAGTTCTGGCTGAGCAGTTTTGACACCTCTGAGAGAAAGAACAGGCCATTCTCTTCCTCTGAATTACATTAAAATTTTTTCCCATTCTTATCCCAAAACTTTCTCATCCAAGAAGCTTTAGTGAAATTAGAGATATAAGGAAAGCAGCTGGTTGCAGTTGCAGAAGAGAATTGCTTTCCCTCCCTGAAATTGCTCCTACAAAATTATTGTGACCACTGGAACAAAGAATTTACAAGCTTGTCAGTGTCAGTGCTCAGAGACTTCCAGTGTGAAGCCATTTTGGTGACCTGTTAAATGAGCACTTTTGACAAAAAATACAGGGGCTTGGCCCTCCTTTATATAAAGTTGTATTTTGATTTGCCATCCAATTTTTATTTCTCAACTTCAGTCTGGTATTTCGGCTGTGAAAGGGTTGGGTACCAAAACAGGACAGGAAGGCTTTGTGGTTTCCATCTTTGCACACAGTCTATTGGACAAGATGCTGAATAAAGTGACCTAATCCCTCCTGCTTTGAGCTGGGCTGCTGGGTTAGAAACCTCCAGAGAACCATTTCAGCCTGAATTCTGTTGTGAATCTGCCACTTTGCCCACTTGTGCCAGCGGTGCAGGAGGGATAACGGGCAGGTGTCAGCACAGGGGAGGTGTCCTGGCAGCGTGGATGCTGATGGGAACAGGAGCAGTGACACTCAGGCTGTGCAGACTCAGGCTTGGGCTGACTGTGTGTGTGTAATTCAGCTGCCCACCCTGTGCTGCCAGGAGTCAAGCACATGTCTCTAGGTGTGATTTGCTGCACTAACACATCCTCGTTGCCTTTAGAAGATGCCGAAGGGGGAGGAGGAGAGGAATATCCCATCGACATCTGGCTGCTCCTGGCTTCCTACATCCGCCCCGAGGACATTGTCCGGTTCTCTCTGATCTGTAAGAAAGCCTGGACTGTCACTTGCACTGCTGCCTTTTGGACCAGGCTCTACAGAAGGTGGGGCTCTAGAGAGTTTTTGAACTGGTTATAGGAGGTTTCAGCAGTGAACAGTTCTCTGTAGAGCTGGAAATAAGGGCACAATTCCCTATAGCCCGGGCCCTATGTTTCAATGTTGACATGCCTCACTTGGCAGGGGGTCATGGAATATTCTCCTGTGAAGACAAGCTGACAGAGCTGGGGTTGTTCAGAAGAGAAGGCTGTGGGAAGACCTCCCTGTGGCCTTCCAGTACCTTAAGGGGACTTACATGGAGGAGACAGAGCAACTTTTTATCTGGCCAGGTACTGACAGGACAAGGGATAATGGTTTTAAACTGTCAGAGTGCAGGCATAGATTAGAAGTTAGGAGGAAATTCTTCCTGTGAAGGTGGTGAGGCCCTGGCACAGGTTGCCCAGGGAAGCTGTGGCTGCCCCATCCCTGGAAGTGTCCAAGACCAGGTTGGACGGGGCTTGGAGCAACCTGGGATAGTGGAAGGTGTCCCTGCCCATGGCAGGGGGATGGAATGGGATGAGGTTTAAGGTCCCTTCCAACCAAAACCATTCAGTGATTCTAATATTAGATCTGCTTTGGTTCTGGAAATGGATCTCTGTGGTTTGTTCCCGTATGTTCCCTATACAATCTCAGAGCATTGTGTTTTTTTCTGCTTGCCATGGCCCAGCACTTGCATATGTGAACCTCTCCAAGTGCTACGGGCATGGTCAGTACTGTTGCCTTGCTGGAAGGCAAACATCACTGATGGACAACTTGCCCTGCCTCAAGCTCTGATCACAGCCTCCTCCCTGTAATTGGGGTGGCCCTAGAGGAACTAAGGTACTTTGGGGCTGTACCGTAACAGGAGTCAGTTAAAGCAAGGGAAGGAGGACAAAGAGGTGGTCAGCACTTAGATCCTTCTGTACCAGTGCATGTCACTGGGACATTCCTTCAGGACAGAACATTTTCTTTACACTGCTCTAGCTGTTGCCCAGGAGGCACAAGCAGCAGGGGCACAGAGCAAAGAGCAGCCACAGTCATCCTCGCCCCTGGTTTATAGTGTGACAGTCCCTAGCAAAGGCTCCTTTGGGATCTGATCAAGGAATGGCCCTCAAGCAGAGGTGTTCAGGCTGCTCAGGCAGTGCTGTGAGCTGCAGGGAGTCCCTGAGAACCTGGAGCAATCTGCAGCCGTTTGTGCAGCCTGCAGCTAAATCCCTGGCTGATCTGCGGGCAAACTAGGAATTATTGGGAAATTGTAGCAGGATGTGTGTGCTGGAAGCTTGTGTGGTGCAGGTCAGGCCTGTGAGGCTGCCAGATGATGCCGTGTGAGCAGCACAACCCCCTGGAAGCCCCCAGCATTGTCCAGAGTGCTGTGGGCAGTGAGATGTGGAGCTGTGCCCCAGCTGACGCTGTTGCCGTTGCTGTGCAGGCACTACAGCCTGGACGTGTACCTGCCCCTGCGCCTGCGCCCGGAGTCCATGGAGAAGCTGCACTGCCTCCGCGCCTGCGTCATCCGCTCCCTGTTCCACATGTACGAGCCCTTCGCCTCCCGCCTCTCGAGGAACCCCGCCATGCCAGACAGTACTCCCAGCACTTTAAAAAATTCCAGAGTAAGTGGGATCACCAAGGAAGGGGGATTTGTCTAAGGGATTGCTGTTTCGGTTTGGTTTGGTTTTTCCTTTCTAGAAGAAAAACAGATGATGTTGAGATGGTCACCAGTGAAGCTTGGGTGTAGGATGGTCACGAACTTGGAGTAGGGCTTTGTGAAAGGATGCTGATTACTTGTGTCTGTAGAGCCTCTCTTCAGAGTAATGTCTGCCTAAGTCCCACCACAGCACCTCTGTAACCAGCAAAAGGGCACTCGGTTCACCGGGTGTCAGAACTGCCAGGGTTATTTGCAGCTCTCCCCTCCTTTGAAAAGGCTCCATAGGGATCACCTTTTATATCTTTTGCTTTATCCTGATGCTGTCTGCCAGGGTACATCTTTTCTCTGTAACAGGTATCTGGAGAGCTCAGGAGTGACACTGATGCCAGGAGTTGTGTCACCCTGCTTTCCTGTAGGTCTGGTGTCTGTGACGGGGTGGTGACGAGGTGGGGAGCATGGCCATTGTGCAGAGCCAGTGTCTGCTTTGGGACTGGGCTGCAGTTGTGTTGGGCTGTGAAGGGTTTGTCTGTGGTGTGGGCAGGCACCCCAGCTTGGAGCACTTGCATATCGTTCCTTTTTAATTGCTGTCGACCATTAACTCTGAAATGCCTGGGTGTCTCTTGTTTGGTTTTAACTTGCAACTGGCTGATGTTCTGTGAGCAGCTTAAGCAACAATGTGAATTCTCCACTCTCTAAATCCAAGGCCAAATACCTGTCGAATGATGTTTTTAGAGCCAAACTGAAGTGGGTTCGGTGCAGTAGTTGTTACTTTCTTTTCCATTCAAAAAAGAGGAACCTCATGCATCTTTATGTGGCATCCCCCCCGCTCCCTCCCTGTCCCTGGGTGGGGACTGGCAAGGCTGTCCCAGGCTCAGGAAGCATCCAGCAGCACACAGCAGGTGGTGCTGCAGCACAGGGAAAAGCACATGGCTCTGTGTGCAGTCTTATCTCTGCATCCGCAGCTCCTCGTTCTCTTTCTGAATCCCCAGTTTGGGGATCATCATTCTTAAAAAACTAAAAAAGCAAAACATTTTGAGGAAATTCCAACTTAACTGTAGTCCTGAGCCCAAGCTCCCACTGCTCGTGGCTGTAAGAGCTGGAGCCCCCAGGTGGTGCCGGCAGGGTCGGCATTTCGGGAGGATTCCTGTTGACATCATAACGGCTTTGGTGCCCACTGCTAGTGCTTCTCCTGTGCTTCTTGGAGGAAGATCCTTAAAGCGCAGTGTTTTATTGTTCAGCTTTTAAAAAAGGAAATTAAATGGGGATGAAGCTTTGTCAGAGCACTAGAGGTTTGACCTAACCCCTTGGAGCATGAAAGAGCCACCCTGAGTTTGGTCTTGCCGTACTACTGCATTGCAGGACTCTGAGCTCCACCCGTGTGACTGTGCACAGGAATTCCTCGGCACAGAGGGTTTGGAGGAGGACCTGGCACTGCCTCCTCATGGTCTGGCTTTCCTGGGCTTTGGTT
The DNA here is from genome assembly GCA_013398175.1 of Climacteris rufus. Classification (NCBI taxonomy): domain Eukaryota; kingdom Metazoa; phylum Chordata; class Aves; order Passeriformes; family Climacteridae; genus Climacteris; species Climacteris rufus. Next base: position 242,893 of record VZRZ01007008.1, read on the forward strand.
ATACCTGTGCGGGTCGTTGACACTAATGGCAACGCCTACCTAAACTGCATGTGGCAAGAGGAGAGCCCAGCCCCGGGTGTGATCCAATCTAGCTGTTCCTCTTTAATTTCCTTTTTTCTTTCCCTAGCCTAGCTTGTGTGGGACACTGGAGCCGTTATGGTGTCAGCAGAGGTGTTTGCCCTTTAAAGACACCCCATTATTTTGGGCGGAGCGGCAGCCGCACGGCGCGTCTGAAGGGCAGGACGGCTGACCCGAGGACGACATCCTCTGCCCCTTAGGAGGTACTGACCTTTTGTGCTTCACTACTTGCCATGACCAAACAGGTTGCTAGACCAGGCTCTCTCTGCAGGTGAATTGCAAATGCCACTGATACTGGAGTTAAACTCAGCAGCATCTGCTGCTCACCCGAGTTAAAAAAGATCCAGAGAACATTTTTATTGGAGAAAACTTGAGAGCTGCTTTCTCCCAGGTGCAGGTTACTCCATGCATGTTCCTGAGCTTGTCTCTACAGAGCTTAGTTGTTCACCTCATGAAGATTGTGGAGATAAAGGTCCTTTAAGGGCTCTTGTTTATGGACACAACTCGAGTCGAAGCAGAGGGACTCATATTCCCCGTAGTCTCTATTTCAGAGCCCCCTTGGTGGAGGCTGGCTCTGTCTTTGTTTTATTGGGATCACTCTGTCCTAGAGTGAAATTAAATGTGTGCTTCACCCTGCAACCCAGTCAGGCCTTGTCTCGTCAGGAGAGGCTCTGTATGGATCATAGGGAGTTCTCTTTGCCCACATTATTCCTCCTTTTTCTGCTGACACTGGTGAAAGATAAGACCAGCTGCAGTGGGCTGGCATCTGTGGTGTGGAAACACTTTGAGGGATGGCTGAACTGACTTGCCAGGTTCTTGCCTTGGCTGTTGAAGGCTGGTTGCTTGTACTGACTGGTAGGCAGGGATTTCCCTCCCACTCAGTTTCATACAGGAGTTCTGCTGAGCCTCCTGCTCTAGAATGAGCTTCTGGGCTGGAGCCTGGGGCTCACCCAGTGATAACCAGGTGAAATTGGAGTAGTCCTGGTATATGTCTGCGTGGGAGGGCAGTGCTGGTGACCTCTGAGGCTGTTTCAGGCTGGTTTCTGATTTTCCTTTAAAAAGGGACAGGGGGTTGGTCAGACTGTGCTGCCCTGACAGTGGTTTTGTATTCTGATGACAGTCGGTGCCTGGTGATGGCAAGGTCAAGGTCTCCATTTGACACCACAGTGGCTTAGGAACTTCCTCATCCATTACCTCATAGCTCCTGAACTGGTCTTTGCATTTCCCTCTAGATCCTTTCCTTCTTGATCCTTATTCTGTTTGCAGTAGTTCCTCACTTCAATCCTGTTGGGAGCCCAGTTGATTTCGAGTTGCTGGTGGGTGGAGGGAATGGTTGAATCTGCACCACTCGTCCGTGCCCTAGGAAAGGGACAAATGGCACAACAGGATTTTGCTGTTTGGCACATCGGTGGCTACGTGTTGTATTCTCCAAGCTGCATGAGGAGTTGGCCAACTCGAAACTGGGAGATCTACACTGCTGAGAGTGTTCTTTTAACATAATTAATTTGAATAAATGGCTCCTAATTGCTCCTATGTAATTATGTTTGTAATTGGAAACCTTTATGCTCTGCTAAAACTTACTTGAAGTGGTGCCTCTAAGGGTTTCATAATTTTGTATTTCTTTTTTCCACCTCAGTGTCTGCTTTTCTGGTGCAAAAAGATTGTAGGGAACAGACAAGAAGCAATGTGGGAATTCAACTTCAAGTTCAAAAAGCAGGTATGAAAGAGAACCAAATTGGCTGTGACTTTTGTTTGAAGCAGAAATTATTTTTCTGGGTGGTAGGAGGGAAGTGGAAACCTTTTGTGAATTCAGACAATAGAAACTCTGATTCCAGTGTTAAACTAAAGCGCATTCTGGAACTTCACTCAGTTTTCAGTCTGCATTGCCAAGATATTTAGAATCCCCCATTTTTATTTCCTCTTTTGGTATCCTTTCCCTACTGTAAGATGTGCATCACTTGTTACCCCAATCTCACCTTTGGGTCATCACTACTGATTGCTACCAAAACCCAGATTGTTTGACTGCAGTGGTCAAAATGCTGACCAGAATCTGAAACGTCTTGTTTTGCCATTGCAAAGATTTCTCAGAGAAGCAAAGACAGCCAACACTGCCGAGGAAAGACTCCAGTAATGGGTCTTGGGAGAAGCCAGTAATTTCAGGCAACCTTGGGAACTCTGCAGCTTTCCCCTCTGAAGAAATAGTCCTGCAAATTGCCCATCCTGAGAGATTGCAATTTGTTGTTTATGTAACACTTTGCCCAAACACTTGGGGAGGAGGTGAGACCCTCCCAGGCCACACTGTGAAGGAGCAGCCAAACCCAGCAGAGGTTCCTACTTTGCTGAATCAGCCTCTCTTTCTTTCAAGTCCCCCAGATTTAAGAGCAAGTGTTGCAAAGGCCTCCAGCCCCCTATCCAGTATGAGGAAGTGCACACAAACCCAGATCAGGATTGCTGCCTGCTGCAGATCACCACCTTCAACTTCATCTTCGTGCCAATCGTCATGGGCATGACCTTCACCTTGGTGAGTGGGGGGGGAAGCTGGGCAAGTGTTGCAGGTGAGGTTCCTGTAAGGAGATGGAGAGGACATCTGGAATCGTGGAAGTTCCTGGGTTGAAGGGATCCACAGGGATCATTGAGTCCAGCTCCTGGCTCTGCACAGAACAACCCTAAGAATCCCACCCAGTGCCTCTTTGGGGCTGTGTATATCCTACTGCTCTACCAGCAAACCAGTTCTGGGAATCTTATGGTTAATGAAAAGAGGAAATGCTGAGGATCTCAGTTTAACTTTTCTATTTCTGTTGGCTCTTCCCTATTTGGTGCAGTAAATAGAGAGGATGCAGAGAATTCTCAAGGAGCTGTGGTGGTGCAGTGTCTGGGGGCAAGTCCCTTACCAGAACTGCAGCAGGTACAGAAGGCAGAGAGCAGAGAAGTGGAGGTCTGGCCCTTGCAGGAAAATACCTCCTTATGGCAATAAATTCTGAGAGGAAAATCCCGCATGAGCAAACTCTTGGAATGTGTGTTTGGTCCCCTATTGGGTGGAAGGGCAGCTTTGGAACAAACTCCCCCAAACTGTGCTCAGACAGCAGCAAAGCGGCAGCGCTTGGGCAGTGCCACGGTGAACAAGTAGCAGCACAGCCTCTGTGCTTGGGAGTTTCAGGGTTTCAGAGGTGGCCAGGGCTCAGGAGAGGTTCAGCCTGGCCTCACCTGGGAGTTGGACAGTGAGTTCAGACTTCCCCTGGCAGCCACTTGCTTTCAGGTTCATTTAGAATCACTCGCAAAATTGTTTAGATTGGAGAAGACCTTTAAGATCATGAAGTGCCAACACTGCTGTTTTCACACCTAGCCTGTGTCCCAGGTGCCACATCCACAGACCTTCTGAACACTTCAAGGAGTGGTGGCTGACCTGGGCAGTTGCAATGTTTTACAACCCTCTTACAACCCTTACAACTTTCAGTGGTATTGTTTGGGGTTATCAGCCAGAGAGAAGCAGTTTGAATCCAGTGCTGTAGCCACAAAGTGCAACTGTGTGAAATACCTTAGACTTGTGCAATCCAAAAGAAGGTATTAAAACCTAGAAGTGTTGTGTTCAGAGCTCTCTTGGTCACTGTGACTTTCTGAAGCAGTCCTGCTCTCCTCTCTTGCAGTTCTCCATCTCTGTGAGCACGGACATGCGGCACCACCGTGTGCGCCTGGTGTTCCAGGACGCGCCCCTGCGCAACGGGAAGAAGCCGCGCCTGGAGCAGGGGGTGCAGGTGGTGCTGGACCCTGTGCACAGCGTCAGGCTCCTGGATTGGTGGCACCCACAATACCCCTTCTCCCCAAAGGCTTAGTGCTCTCCTGAGGCTGCAGGGGACTGAATCTGTCAGGCTGAAGAGAATTTCTAGGAACCAGGAAATCCTGTTTTTATTTCTTAAATAAATTCTGCAGTCTCCTTGCAAGTGGTTGAAGCTGCTGAGCTAGTTTGTATGTATATAACTTCTGGTCAGTAATGGGCAGAGCTGAGTGTAAAGCAGAAACTATTTGTAAACACACTTTTATGTAAAATTGACATGATTTGAAAGGAGCTCCCTGGAACTGTTCATTTAAAATCCTTTTGGTGCTAATCAAAGTGGTCCTGTATTCTCTTGTTCGGGAAGAAGCAGGAGGTTTTGCTTTCCAAGAATGTTCCCTTTTGCTTTCCAGGAACAATTTACAAACGAATTCCATGTTTGTTTTACTGCAGCAGGATTGTGTTCATGCACAGTGTGATATTTCAGTGTCTGAGAAGCAGTGAGCAAGGCAGCAGTGGTCTTAGTTCCCAGCCCAGCAGATCCCCGTTTAAGGAAAGAAAAAGGCATAAATGATCAAACAAAGGAGTTACTTCAAAGAGAAGTCATAAGGCAAAAGTCTCTCTTGAACGTAAAGGTACTCCAAGTTTTCACACTGGTGTTTTTTCTTTGAAAATAAGATCTAAATTTTAAAGCCAGAAAGTGCTTTTCAGAGAAGGTAAACAGGGAGGGAGAGGAGATGGAGGAGATAAACTAAACTAACTGAAGCAGTTATGAAGGTCTCGCCTCTCTGTCTCTGCTAAGAGCAATGTGGAAAGCTTTCCTGTTCAAAGCCCACAAGCAACTGCTGATCTGGCTTTTGACTAAACAAATTGATTACTGTGAGGAAGAAGCAACCCTGAAACTTCCTGTGGCTCTGGGCTGACTGAGAAGTGAGGGGTGCAGAGCCTGGGCCTGTCAGGAGTGTGGTCTGACCAGAATGAACCTGGCTGGAGGTTTAATTGAACACATGGTTCCTGGGGAGGTGCAGAGGAGGTGCTGCAGGGCAGGGGAGCAGCTGTGCAAATACAGACCCTGGACTGAGTTCTGCTGCCTATTGTTGATCAGCTCCTCAGTCCTACTGCACATCACATCTGGTCCCAAGCAGGAGGAACAGCACTGGTCCATGTAGAATATTCAGTGAAGCTCCTGGAAGGAGAGGGAATTCTGCCATCTCAGTTTGGATTCAGTGATCCTTGTGGGTGCCTTCCAGCTCAGAATACCCGTGATTCCAGTGACCCATGGGATCCCCCATAACCGTGGTGCAGCTGCCTGTGAGGGAGTTTCTTGCATGTGCCTCTTCTGCTCTGTAAATCACCACCAAGGAATCTGCCCCAGCCTTGGATCTGCATTGGAGGCTTTTCATATTGACTTCAAACACATTTGGGACGGCTGCTGCTTCACAGTTCCCCTTTTCACTGCTGCTGAACCTCTGTTGATGCCAGCAGGTAATTTTTGAAACTACATTGATTGAAGTAGAAATACAGGGCAGGATTGTTCCCGTGCTGTTCCTGTGATCCTGAGGCCATGGCAGCAGAGCCTGGTCTGTGTCGTGGTTGTGATGCAGGAGAAGCAGGACAATGGGTTGGAGCCGGAGCTGTGTGTGAGCACTGCGGGGACTCTGTCCCCGAGGACGCTGCTCCAGGGCAGGGGTGAACAACAATCATCCTTTTGCTGTGGGGTTAAAGACCACTGGACTTGGGGACAGATGGTGGAGGTCAGGAAGTGAAATGTGGTGAGGCTGCAGTTTCCTGTTGTCACAGAGGGAGGTGGCTGCTCACTCAGAGCCTGGTTCTGACTTGTGCTTCACGGTGTTCTCTGCTACATTCCCTGAAAACTCCTTTTGCAGGATGATGCCAGGGCTGTGTGCTTGGTGATTGCTGCTTGTGCAGGGGCCTAGAGGGTGGAAGCAGAGGTATCTGGTTGCTGGCTCAGGCTGGATGGCAGGAGCATGGAGCAGGCTGGTGTCTGTGGAAGGCTCTGCCCTCACCTGTGGGGAGCTGCTCCGGCTGAGCAGGGATGGGAACAGCAAGAGCCCTGCTCTTGCTCATGGGAAGAGATACAGGACAGCTCCTAGGGCTGGGTGTTCCTGCCATCAGGCACGTGGCACACCCCGGATATGCTCAGTGTTCTGGGGCAGAGGTGCTCGGTAGCTCCCAGAATTCCCTGGCTGATCCCGTGTGGTGGAGCCAGAGTGGGTGGCACAGGCTGTGACAGCAGGAAGCAGGTGGAGGGGATGTTTCCTGCTGCCAACAGACCTGCTGGATTCAAATAGAGATATTTAAACACAAAGAGGTGCCCCTACCCCAGAGGTGCCCCTCTCAGGCCAGGCGTTTTCTAGGCTGAAATGTATAAAATGTACAAGAATGATTTTCAGTCTTTTCCTTTACAAACCTCCCGGTGACTGGTGCTGAAGCTGTGCTGATCAGCAGTGCTGGCAGGGGCTGGGCACCTCTTGTGGTGGGTGTGGGGAGGCTGGGGAGTGGCATGGATGCTGTCGTGAGGGGTCTCTCCCTGTGTGTAGAGCTGCAGCTGCAGGTATTCCCCTTGTCCCTTACCCAGGGCATGGCCCCTGGACCCTGTGTTGAGGTTTGCTCAGTGAGGGAGTGACACCTGCCCAGAGCTCAGCCTGGCCCCCAAGCCCAGCCTCTCTTGAAGCCTGATGGCTGAGAAAGCCCTCTGGTGTCCTCTGGGGTGGGATGCAGTGAGTGCATGGGCGGCAGCAGCTGTCCTTTGGTGTCAGCCTTTTCTGTGGGACATGTCTCAGAGGGGTCCCTGGTGGTGTGGAAATGGAGCCCCAGAGTGGTGGCTTTCCCTGTGGTCTCCCTGGTGTTTGAGGCCCTGTTCTACCTCTGCTTTGTCCTGCTCGGGCTCCTGAGTAATGGAAGGGCTGTAAACATATCCTGCCTGGCTCTCTGGTTTCCCAGGGGAGACAAGAAGACAATGAGACACCTCATCCTGCTCCTGTCCTTGTCAGGGATCTGGTGTCCAACAGAAGCTGAGCCAGGTAAGGCAAGGGCTGGGAGCTTGGGGAAGGTAGGTGGGCCCTTCCATGGGTCCCCTTGTGCCAGTGCCACCCCAGTGCTCAGTTCTGGCCCCAGTTGGGGGAACTGGTCCTCCCTGGCTCCCTGAGCTGGGTCTGTGCCCATGCAGCCACAGGCCCTCTCAGAACAGCTTTTGCACCTGGGGCTTCTCTTTTCCAGCTTATTCCAAAAGCAAGCAGAAATGTGCCTTTTAGCCTTATTTCAGCCACCTCCCTGTTTCCCCTGGCCAAATATTTCGGCAAGCAGAGCATGTTTGGGTTTGGTGCCAGAGGGAGGTTTGAGAGCAGCTCTGGGTGCCAGGCCCTGGTTGGTTCCTGGGCACTGGGGCTGTGCCAGGGCCCTCACGGCGGGGGCAGGTGGAGGGGCCCTTTTTCAGCACCCCAAACACCATTTGGGATTTGCTCCATAGCACAAGGGGGTGACTGGATGAACTGTTTAGAGAGCAAGAGGACCCAAGACCTTTGCTCAGGCACCAGGAGCTCTGTCCTGGTTCTGGATTTCTTTTCTGCTCCAGGCAGGCTCATGGAGGTGCCTGGAGAGGGTCAAATCCTGCCCTAGCACTGCAGCCTGCAGAGACCAGTGGGGGGTTTGGTGGCTCTGCTGTCCCTTTGGCAGTGCTGGCTGTTCCTATGGCAGGGCTGCTGATTGCACCCAGGAGCGCTGGGGACCTCAGGACTGTGCTGGGTGTCACAGCCCCACACCCTCCCCTTCCTTTCTGCAGGGGCAGGAAGGACTGGGTTTCCTTCCTGTGCAGGGATGAGAGTCACAGGGCAGCAGTGGTGAGAACAACCCTCCCCCTTCTGCAGCTGCTGCCAAGCCCCACGTCCCTTCCCACCCTGGGCCACCGAACAGCAAAGCTCTGCCAGGCTGTGCCATGCCAGCTCCCTTGGCTCTCCTGGCATCTTCCAGCCCCTGCCCGGCTGGGAATCCTGGATTGCCTCTGCTCCAGTACATGTGGGGGGTCCTCACCAAGCCCCTGGGACCCCGCTGGGAGAGGGCCACTGGCATCTCACAATGGGAATGTAAGGACTTAAAAACTAAACTGGGGGAGAAAAGTGAAAACCAGCAGATCTGGGAGCCTGGGGACGTATCTTCCTCCTTCCCCACACTTCCTGCTTTATCTTATCTCTCCGCAGCCACCTTTGTCCTTGTGCGTGGGGCATTTGTAGAAGACGGAACCTGGCAAGAGATGTGAGTCCTTTCTGAAGGTAGGAGAGATCCAGACCAGCAAGGAGAGAAGGGAAGGGGGATCAATGCTTCTGTGTGAATAAATAGGGTGGGTGGGATGCAGGGGAAGGGAAGGCTCTTCCTCTCCATTGGGATGCTGTAGTGAGTTGCTGTGTTGGAAGGAGCTGGGACAAGCAACGGTGTTGGTGGCTCATTGTGGGTGCTCCAGACCCACATTCCTGCTTGGGGTCTGGAGGAGGGAAGCAGTGGGAGAAAAGCAAGGCTCAGAGGGTGGAGGAGCTGGGAACAAATCTGGCCGTGAAAGGGCCCCATGTGGCTCACGCTGGCTCATTGGGATTAGAAAGGGCTTCATTCCCAGCCCAGCTGTGATGCCCAGTGCTCCAGTTAGGAGCTGGGGGGTGTGGGAAAGCCGTGGCGTCCCAAGGGTGCATCCCGGGTGGGACCCAGGCTCTGCCCTGGCCCAGGAGGCCAGGGCTGTAGTTCTGGCCCAGCAGCCCGAGGTTTTTTGCCACCTCGGCACAAGAGCTGGAAAACAGGCAAAAAGCTGTGCCAGCTCTGTGTCACCAGTGCTGTGTCACCAGCTCCTGGCTCGGTGAAGTGGCAGATTCGCGCCAGAGTTTGGGATGCTGGGGCTTGGTGCTGCCCAGGGGACTGGAGCTGCCAGCAGGGATGGGGTGGGTGGGACACAGCCAGTGCCATCCAGGGATGCCCATCCATGAGGCTGCTGCAGTTCCCACACTGGGGCTGGGGGTCCTTGGCCCGTCCCACCCAGCTCCCCGCCGGCCTGGCCGGTTCTCCGAGGCTCCTGGAGCAGAGGCCGCGGGCGGACGCTCCTCCTCTGCAGGAGGCAGGCGAGGACTCGGGGTGGGGCTTTGCTGAGCGAGAGTCCGAGTCTGGCCAGCCTGGGGCAGTTGCCAGGGCCGAGCACCCCGGAGACAGCGAGGCTGCTGCCCACCCGTGAGTGTCTGCCCCGGTGGGTGTGTCTGGAGCAGGGCTGGCCACGAGCCATCTCCTGCTACCAGGGAAAGGGGTGCCTGGGGAGCCGGGTGTGAGGGCAGGGTGCTGGGCTGGGGGTGCCCCGGTGCCAGTGGTGGGGTCAGGATCGGTGTAGATGTCCCCGTGCCAAGCTGCCTGCAGGGACCTCCCTGTGCTGTGGAACGCTTGGGCTGACTGAAAGCTTTGGCTCCCGGGGCCGTGTGCTAGTGAAACATGGCATTTCCCCTCCCTCTGCCCAGCGGGACAGCCCTTGCAGCAGAGACACCCACAGATCGTGGGGCTGGATCCTGGGCTGGCTCCCAGGGGGCCCAGAAGCCCCCAGCCCACACAGCTCTGAATGGCCACAATTGGCCCGTGGGAAAAGTTGGGCTGCCACAATTTTCTGTGTCCCCCACCCCTTCCTGGTGCTGGGTTCCATCCCACCCCCCATGGGGACGGGCACTGACCTGCAGTGAAGGAGACCTGGTGTTTACCCCGCTGGCTGACACAGCCTTTGTCTGTGCCTCAGTTTCCCCTGTTATGGAAAGGCACCCCTGGCAGTGGGAAGGGAGCCCTGGCTGTTCCCCTCCTCCTTGTGTGACCAGCCCTGCTTTTCCCAGTGCCAGTGGAAGCGGCTGGAGCCACCTGCATGCTGGGACATCCAGCCCTTCCTCGGAGCCTCGTGGGACTGAGGCTGGGGATGGACTGTTCCTTCTCTCTGCCTCAGACCGAGGCTTGGCCACTGGGCACAGCCCACTTGCATGGGAGTGTCCCAGCCAAGCAGAGGAGTTTGGCTCCAGCTGAGCGGCTCACAGCTCCTCCTGACCAATGTCCCCACAGTGGTGTGGCTTCTGGGGACATCTCCAGTGGGGTGCTGAGCTGTGGGGAAGGTGCATGAGGTGCTAGAGCAGAGTAGGGACAGGGATGCTCCATGGAGGCACTGAGCCAGAGCTGGAGACTGCTGCTCCCCTGGTTGTGTCCACCTACCTGGGCTGCTTTGTTCCTCCATAGAAGCAAAAATCCAAAGCCCAGTTAGGGGGCTAATTACGTTACCTTCTGTTCTGTTAAACCTGCCATGCTGAAGGGGTCAGATACCTGTGACCCCTGTTCCTTGTGGGCACCCTGCTCCTTGGGTGGACCTGCTGCCTGTGAGAGCTGGGGGTGCTGAGCAGCACCTTGTTTTCCATCTAGGATGGGCTGTTGGCAGCCAAACGCTCCCCAGCAGCCAGAAAAACCTTTGGCCACCCAGGGTGGCCAAACACCCAGCCTGACACATGGCCACGCCTCGCCCTTCCCAACTCACCCTGTGGCCGTGGCCAGAGATCATGGAGTCCAGGCTTGGAAATCCACCTCTGTCAGAGTGTGATGTCCCCATGGCTCAGATGGATCCCTAATGCTGCTGCCCCCTGAGCCGGTGAGCATCCCATGCCCAGAGCTGTGAGGGCAGGAGAGGCCCCAGTCTCTGCTGGGACCAGGACAGAGATTTTGAGCAGCTCCAGCTCAGCCCTGCTCTGCCTGGGAGAGCAGCTCGCTGGCTCCAAGTGTTTATCCGCAAGGAACGAGCTGTGTCCCTGGGCAGAGTTAGCTCTCCAAGGACGGACTGGCTGTGGATCGGGGGCACCTGCTCGACGCCAGCCTCTTGAGGTGCTGATAAACCCCCCAAAGGACTCCTGGGCAGGAAAACTGGGGGGTTCTCCTAAAAATAAGCCCTGCACACACTCAGGGCAGTGCCCCAGAGGTGCTGTACTCCCATCTGCGTCTGGGGCCTGCAGGTGGGCTCAGAGCATCCCCTGTACAGCAGTACTTGGGGCAGGGATGTGTTTAGGGAGCAGTCCTGGGAAGCCCAGCCTTGCTTTGGGAAGGCTTAGGAGGGTTTTTCCTCCAAGTTTGCATTCAAAGCTGCTTTGATCAAGCCAAGCCAAGGCCCTGTGAGCAGTTTGGATGGGGCTGATTGTTTCCTGCACTGGGCTGGGCACTCGCTCAGGCTCTGCTTCTCCTCTTCCAGGGCAGCCCGGTCATATTTATAGTGGAAAAAACCCAGGCAAACATAGGAGCCTTTTAGCCTCCTGCCACACCTCTGCTACAAGGTAAAATATCTCAAGAGCACTGCAACTTCTTTGAAGGTGACACTGTTCCCTCAGGGACACCTTTCTTGTCCTACCAAGTAGGGGACACGGCTGGGTCAGGGCGAGCTGGTGCCTGCCTGGAGAAAGGTGAGGAGCTGGGCAGACAGGAGGGGCTGCGGGAGCTGCTTCCTCCTCGCGGTGCTGGAAGAGCAGCCTGGGCCCATTTGACACGTTGTTTCCCAGGGCTTGGTGCCAGGTCCTGGGGTTTTGGTGACTGGTCCTGGGGTGTCCCTGTGACCCAAAAGCCTTTCCTGAGGCATGTGTCACCTGCATTTCTTCTGCCTCCAGCTCCAGGGCTGCTTCATGGGGCGTTCTAGAGCAGCTGAGGTGTTCCAGGGCAGTGGGGGTGTCCTGGGGCTGGTTGGGGGGGATTTTGTACCTGGCTGATTTGTCCTGGTCAGGTTGGGATGTCCCTGCCCATCCAGAAGGGTCAGGGCTTAAGTGTCCCCTGCTGCCCCATGGCTGTCCCTGGGTGTGCACCCCTGGGTGCTCTGGCCAGGGGGTCAGTCCCAGGGGTGCATCCAGGTGATGTCCCACTGTCCCATCCAGGGGATGGTGGTGTTCCCCAGGCTGTGCCCCAACATGTCCCCTCTCCCCAGGCCTCAGCCAGCAGGTGCCATGCGATGCTCCCTGAAACGCTCCCTCATGGCTCTGCTCACAGCCTCCTTCCTCCTCCTCCTCCTCTTCCTCCTGCATGGGGGCAACCGGCAGGAACAGGATCCCCTGGAGGTGAGTCCCCAACCAGTGATGTCTCACTGGAGCAGCCACTGGAGCATCCTCCACCCCTTCCTGTCCCACAGGGACCCTGACCCCAGCTCTGCTCCCTTCCCTGCCCCATGCCACCCCCAACGCCCAGCTCTGCCTTCTCCTCTGCCTGGGGTTGCCCTGGGCACCTGGACCTCCCTCCATCCAGGAGCTGGGAGCACAGGAGAAGAGCTCCCCCTTGCTTCTGGCTCCCTCTGTTGTCATTCCCCCCTTCTGACGTGTCCGTGGTGCTCTGGGGTGTGACCTGTCTGCCTGTGGCTCCTGTGCAGGTGGAGCCCAGGGGTTTATCGCCCGACATGCTCCTGCAGCTGCTGCAGCCAGAGGGAGCCCAGCGCATCCTTAGGGACACGGCCGAGCTCTCCACGCTCCACAACGTCTCCTACCAGCTCCTCGCTGGCTCGCCAGCACCCCGAAAAAGTGAGTGGTCCTGGACCCCTGAGCTGGGCTCTGGGTGTTTACATCTCTCCCATCACAGCTGCATGTCCCAGCACTGCATGTCACTGCTGCTGCCGGGGCAGGGAGGGGCTGTGTCCAGCCTTTTTGGGTGGGGACCTACGCACAACCTCCTCCATAGCCAGCCTTTGCTGGGAAAAGGCCACACGCTCCAAGCGTGGTCCGCGTTTCTGTACCTTGAGACTGGGGTCACCACAGGCATTTTGGGTTTCCCAGACCTCTGTGGGGAGGGTGGCTGATGTCCCATCTCCCCAGCACCGAGGTTCCAGTGGAGATGGGGAGCTGGACTATTGGGACAACCTGAACGAAAGAGCTTGTTTCACATAATCAAGCAGAGGTGCTTAGCATAATTGATCACAGGTGCTTAACATAATTACGCACGGGTGCTTGGTGTAATTAGGTACAAGTGCTTAAGTAAACAAGTACTTAACACAAATACTGTAAGTATTTAACATAAGAATGCCAGGCAGGCCCGGCTTGACAAAAGTGTGACTTAACAAAATAGAGGCTTTAGACTTAGAATACCACAACAGCTAACTGCAAACTGCTTCTGTGCAAGAGTGATAAGAAAGACTAGCTGCTTTCGAACACATAAGCTACGCATGAACAGCACGTGGACACTAGCTTAAAATATAGGAGCATGACGCAATGTAAAACTAACTGCTTGCTTATTGGATACTAACCGTAAGAGTGTATGAATGTACGGTATTTTTTATAAAATTGCTATATAAACCCACTGAAATTTGTATGTGGCAGAGAAGCATTTTGTGGGGTGTGGACTCCATGCTCTCCTGCTGGCTAAAATAAAGCACTTTTAGCTGACAATTTGCTTCTCAGTTGTATCCTTTGAATCAAACCACACAGTGTGGAAGAAGTGGGCCAAGCTCTTGGTCAGGTGCACAAGAAGCAATTCCCATGCAAACCCCATGGTAAGGAGCTCAGGGCAACCTCACACGAGGCCGTGCTGGAACCACCACGGTGGACAGTGCTGCCAAGACCAGGAGCAGGAGAAGCTGAACCAAGGCAGCCAGTGCTGGGCTATGGGGAGGGCAGAAGGTGCCTCATCCCAGTGCGGGTGCATCTTCACAAGGTTCGGAGTAGGGAACGGATCCACGATGTGCACCCACGCCAATAAGCCGTTCCTGCCCTATAGACTCTCTGCACTGTAACTTGCCGAGGTTTGGCTTTTTTAAGGTGTTTTTCAGGGATATTTCTTCTTCAGAGGAGTCCCTGCCTCTTCATCGTGTGTCTCCCTGCCATTTGGGCCAATTTTGGGCCTTTCCTGAGATGCTGGAGATTTCAGCTTCAGGAAGGACCCACCGGCCTTGGACATGGGGTTACAAATAGCACTGACCACGTAGGCTGGCCATGGGAAGAGATTTTTGGAGCCCTCTCCTTACATCTCACAGGGAAGATCCCCATGGTGATCCCAGGTTAGCCCTCTGCCTGCTCATGCCTTTCCCTTGCCTTGCAGAATTCCTGGCAGTGGGGCTGGCGTCCGTGCGGCGGCCACGTGGTTTCTACCTCCCGGCCACGCTCCAGTCCCTGTTCAGCCAGTCCACGGAGGAGGAGCTGCAGGAGATGGTGGTGGTGGTGCACCTGGCCGACACTGATCCTGGCTGGAACGTGCGCGTTGCTGCCAGCATCGCCCAGAAGTTCGCTCGCCATATCCTCCTGGGCCGGCTCCTGCTCATCCACGCTCCCCATGAGTTCTACCCCACCCTGGAAGGGCTCAAGAGGAACTTCAATGACGCAGAGGAGCGGGTGAGGTTCCGCTCCAAGCAGAATGTGGATTATGCCTTCCTGCTTGCCTTTGCCGCCAACCTCTCCTCCTACTACCTCATGATCGAGGACGACGTGTGGAGCGCCAGGTCCTTCCTATCGACCATCCGCAGAGCACTGGCTTCCCAGGAGGGCTCCAACTGGGCCACCCTCGAGTTCTCCAAGCTGGGCTACATTGGAAAGCTCTACCACTCCAGTGACCTTCCTCGCCTGGCTTGTTTCCTCCTCCTCTTCTACCAGGAAATGCCCTGTGACTGGCTCTTGGTCCACTTCCGCCACCTGCTCGCCCAGAAGGACCCAATCCACTTCAAGCCGTCCCTCTTCCAGCACATGGGCCTCTACTCCTCCTTCCAGGGCACCGTCAACCGGCTGGAGGACGAGGATTTCCAGGCTGATGCCTTGGACCTCCCGGACAACCCGCCAGCATCCCTGTACACCAGTATGTCTGTCTTTGAGAACTACGAGCCCCTCAAGGCTTACAGCTTCGCACAGGGGTACTTTTGGGGCAAAGACCCAGCAGCTGGGAGTACCTTTTCCATTGTGTTCCAGCAGCCAGCCCGGGTGAGCCGTGTCCGGGTGCGCACGGGCTCCGCGGAGCACCCAGGTGACTTCCTGCACGCAGGGCTCCTGGAGCTGGGCCGGCACCGGGACCACGGCCAGGACTGCTCCTCCTACATCCCTGTGGGCACCTTCGAGAAGGGCACCCTGGAGCGGCAGGGGCTGGAGAGGGTCCTGCCTAGCCCTGTGGAGTGCGTGAGGATCCGGGTGACCCGGGACCAGAGCGAGTGGCTCATCATCCAGAGCATCGACATCTGGACCGCAGCAGGCACCTGACCACGGGTGTCGCAGGTTGTCAGAGCAGCTGAATTTTGTTCTAAGAGGTCCTTTATTTTTCTCATTCTCTTTTTTGATAAGAAATTAAGTTATTGACTCCCACTGACCCATGTCTGGAGGGATGGGAACCACCGCTGTGGGATGTGAATGGGTCCAGGAGCAAAGCCCATCAAGAGGTGCCTGCTGGGGGATGCCCCAGTGAGCAATGGAGGGGGAAGAGGCTTGGGAGTTCCAGGCTGGGCAGTAGAAAACACTTCCTCTTGAGGAGGATGTATAGGACAAAGCTGATCAACTAATTAACAAACCAAGTAATTAATGGGGCAGCAGCATTTTTTGCATCCTCTCCACACCATCCCTTCCCTAAGTTTTCTAACTCACCAAAACTCCTCATTTCTAACTGCATTTTTTTTTGCTCCTCTCCTATCCCATTTCCAAGCTGTTTCCAGGAGGGGTCAGGGAAGGTCTGGGGGTGCTGCTCACCAAACCCCTCACTCTGCAGGCTCTGGGCTCCATCTCGTGTAAGCAAGAACCCCCTGCTGGTGACCGCCCACGTCCTGGTGCCAGTCAGGGGCAGTGGCCACCGGATGGGCCCATTGGCTCAGCTGGGCCCAGCCTCTCACCAGCACTGCTTGTTCCTGCCCCTGAGAAGAAAAAATCCGTTCCCAGGGACCGCACCCTGTGTCCATGAGGGATTCACACCGAGAGAGAAGCACAGGCAAGATGGGGCTTCTACAAGGGGGAGAAAAGCCCAGACTTGAGCACCAGGGAACAAAGAGGAGTCAAGGAAAACGTGACCTCAGTATAATGTGAAGTTCTGGATTCTTTTTAGCCCACTGAGGTGCTGAAGGGTAAATGGGGTACACACAGGCCCCCAAAAGCTGCTGTTTGGGTTTGTCTGGCAGGATCACCTTGGAGGGCTGGATAGTGCTGGGCAGCTCCACCAGAAGCTGTTGGCCCCAGCACACAGGGCAGTGACCAGCCCCTCTCCCAGACAAGCTTTTAGCAACAATTGCTCAGCTTCTAGCAAAGGAAGAATTCCGACCTGCTCGGTCTTCCCACAGGACAGCCTAGAGAAGTTAAGTCACTGACGTGTGCCAGGCAGGAATCTGGTCTGCCCATGTTGCAAGCCCATCTCTCCTGGAGCAGTATGGCCACTGTCAGCACAGAGCAGTGCCAGGGACACACCTGCAGTGCAGTAACCACAGCTCTGGCTTCAGATGGCACCAACTCACCCACTGGGCAGTGGGAGGCAGCTCGAGAGCCCCAGACGTGGTGTGATGGGATTTTTCCCTGAAAAAAAACCGACTCAGGTAGTAGATCCTTGTCTGCATTTACTACAGAGGTGCTACACCATAAACTCCAGCACGTCCCCAACATTCCGAACATTATCAGTGGGATCAGTGTACACGTGGCAGAACCACTCCAGCTTCCACCACACAGCCCAAGTCCAGTCAGAGCTCTTGAAGTGTTCTGAGTAGTACAAGTGTCCACTTCCCCGGGCCCAGACAGGTATTTCCAGTGCTCCAGAGAACCTTTGCCCCAGTTCTCTTGGACACAAATGCTCCTGCCCACACTGGGAGAGCACCAAGAGTCACCAGTGTGGATATAAATGAAAAGGTTTTTCCCCAGGAGGCTTTTACCCACTGCTAAAGTATGAAAAGATACAAAATGTGAATCAACCTGCTGGACTCTTACTGGTGCAGGTACTAACAGGTTTTGTGATATTCTCCTGCACAGAAACAAGCTGCAGTCTCAGTTATGCCAGTGTAAACCTGGACAGACTCCACTGAGGCGTGGAAATCTCTCCATTTGCACCAGGATAATTGGAAGCAGCAGTGTCCTCTGGCAGGAACCCCCTCCTCTTTGTTCCCATGCTGCACACGTGGCTCAGCACCATTATGCCCAGAGAATGTTGGTGCACACTGGGGGAGGAGGAGGTGGCTGCTGCATTCTGGAGGAACATCACATAATTTATTCCACATTAAAATCCTCCCACTATTTTTATCCCAGGAAGAATCAGCCAGCTCCCAGCACTCTGTTCCAAGTCCCTGTCCCTGCTGGGGGTGGCTGATGGAGCCCTGTGTCCGGCTGAGCTCCGTGTGCAGCCACAGGCCAGGGGCCAGCGCAGCCAGGCAGGGGAAGGGCAGGGGACAGGACCAGAGGAGCATTTGGAGCTGCTGCTCCCTATGGAGACGGTGGATGAGGGAGAGTTGGAGGTTCCAGTCTGACCCCAGGGGTGTCTGGGTGCTGTAGAGCCCAGCAGGGCCTAACTCAGCATCTTGTGCCGGTCGAACACCGTCTTCCTTTGCTCCTGCACCTGCCGCTTCCAGCGCTGCTGGGCACCCTCCACCCGCTCCAGCACCGTGTTGGCCCTGGCGCCCGCCAGCGTGGGCTCTGTGCCCAGGGAGCGACGGTCCTGCAAGGCAAGGAATGGGGCTGGGCACCAGGGAATGCCCAGCCCCAGCACACAGGGAGGCAGCTGACTCGGGGAGAAACTGCGCTGGAAGAGCAGTTCAAGGTTTGAGTTGTCCTGATGAAGAGCCTCCTTTTCAGAGCTCCTCAGCACCAGCCCCCCAGGTCCTTGTTTTTGGGGATCACCCACAGCTCCAACTAAAAGTCCCCAGGAGAGGAACAGCACTAAGTGTAGAGCTCTACTGGAAATAAATCCACTCTTGGAGTCTGCAAGGAGCCGCAGTGCTGAAGTGAACCACATCTCCCCACTGAAACTGGGCCGGTGTCTGCCCTTGTGGATGGGGATCCATCCTGGCACAAGAGCAAGGCCTATCCCAGAGGATTTACAGTCCAGCACACCAGAGTAAGATAAACCTCACCTAACACCAGGCATTTACAGCGTGCACCTGGATCTGGACCTGAATTATTGCTGTGGAGCAGGGAGCAAGCCCACAATTTTGGGATACAATTCATCTCCTGCAGGACCTTCTTTATGAGCAGAGGGAGGCAATGGATGGACTGTGAACACTGGAGCAGCTGCTCCTCACTCATGTCAGAGTATGAAGGAATTGGGCCTAGTAGTTTATACTCACAACAAACAGGACAGTCCCTCCCAGTGCTGAAATTGCATGAATTTCATGCAGCAAGAAATTTGTCCTCCCCCAAAACTGGTGTGAAAAAGAGAAAGAGGCTCACTCTTTGCTGCTGGGTCCTAACCTTTTTTCCTAAGATTTGTATGCCAGTGTCCCCCAAAAAGATGGGATTTGAATGAAACTGTGCTCTGGGAAGAAGAACAAGGAACAACAGCCTGGATACAAGAGGGTCCAGACCCAGAGCAGGATCAAACAGCACCTCAGAGGCCACTCTTTTAAGTGTCTACAAGATGTTTCAGCCAACACTTAAAACTCATCCTTCCCTGGAAGCTCAGCACCACATAACTCCACCTGGGATACTGCAAAAACAGAATCTATTTGACTTTTGGTTGCCTCTAGATAGACATGCCAAATTCAGGCCAGTGTGTACAAAGCCCCCTGTCCCAGAGGACAGGGCTTGTCTTGGGCTTGTTACACAGAACTTTGAATATTCCTTGTGCTTCTGCATGAGCTGCAGAGATTTGAGTCTAAATGTTCAGCTGTGTAAGTGCACCCAAAACCACAGCACTGGCCCCTCACTGGATCACAGGGGACAAGCAGGAGGTCCCTGTTTCCCTGTTACCTGTTCTCCTGTCACCTGTGTGCACCCCCAGCCCCTCACCTCGCTGTCCTCCTCGTTGTGCAGGGGCTGGGTGTAGGCGTCCGGCTTGCGGATCAGGGGGTCCACGAGCACCAGGAATGCCATGTACAGCAGCAGAGCCCCTACCACCGACAGGTAGATGATGATGATCACCTGCAGTTGAGGACAGCACAGGGGAAAGGGATCAGCAGTGTAGATAAGAAGCATCACAGAGGTCAGGAAGGTCCTTTGCAGCTACCTCTGATGTGTGCTCTCATTTTGCTCATGACAAAGTCTCTTGCCCCTGCCATCACTGTACAAACTGTGCTGGTCATCTCCTCGCTGTGACAACTGAGGGCATGTTCTGCACGTAAGGGACAACGAGATGGGGCCCTGGTCAGAGGTGCCTGGCACTGTCACACATCCCCAGCAAGAGACTGGACTCCCATGCAGCTCCTCGCTACCAGGAGCACTCCTGGCTTGGACAGTGAATCCCAGAAATCCCAGAATCACTAAGGCCTCTGAGATTATCACGTCCAACCTATGATCGATCCCCACCTTGACACCCAGACCAGAGCACTAAGTGCCACATCCAGTCACCTTGGACACCTCCAGGGATGGGGAATCCACCACCTCCCTGAACAGCCTATTCCAATATCCAGTGATCCTTTTTGTGAAGAATTCTCCCTCATGTCCAATGTAAACTGCTCCTGGTGCAGCTTAAGACCATGTCTTGTCCTGTCACTGGCCGCCTGGGAGAAGAGGCCAACCCCCACCTGACCACAACCTCCTTTCGGGGAGCTGTAGAGAGTGAGCCCCTGGCACTGCCACTGTCGCTGGGACAGTTTTATTTTCTCTTTCTGAACTCTTCTCCAGAACCCACCAGTGTGGCAGTGCCTGGGCTGGTGTGGCACTGCAGGGAGCAGAGCACAGGCAGTGGCTGCAGGTACCTTGATGGTGGTGGTGCTGCGCTCCTCGTACTTGCACTCGCAGAGCAGGCAGTAGGCCTCCACGTCATTCCCGGGCACTGGCATGGGCTCCACCACGTGCAGGCAGTTGCTGCAGCACAAACAAACCAGAAGCAGCAGCAGCACAAGGTGAAACCAGTGCTCTCTGCAAGGACACTGGGGTGACTTTTTCTGTGTCCCACCTTTCCTGTCAGGCTGAAAACACTGATCTGGTGTTAAGAGCTCCGCTCACAGCTCAGCTGGCCCAAAATCCCTGGGACAGACCGTCCAAGTGCCTTTTGCACGGATCCAATCCCAGTGGGTAAGGGATTGGAGGGTATGCCCTACATCTGCCAAGAGCCATGGGTTAAGATATCATCCCAGATTGTTCAATTTCTGTTTAAAAAATGCCCCTGGCCTGGGTTGAACATCACCCACCAAAGTGGCTGCCTGTGCAAACAGAGGCAGGGAATCCCTTCCTCAGCACCATCTGGGAACTCCAGAGCTTGGCTGTCACGGACCAACCCCTGAGACCTCCCCCAGTCACTCACCAGTCCTTCTGGGACACATTCTTGTTGTAGATGTGCCCGCTGATGTTGCGGTATGGGGGACAGATGCACTTGCAGCGAATGTCCTCGGAGCTCTGTGGGGCACAGGAGCCACATGAGGGAGGAGACACAGCTCTGCCCCCTCACAGCCCACTCTGCCTCTGCTGGGCCCCACACACGGCTTGGTGTCACCCACCTTGCTGGCCTGTGCTGGGGGACACAGGGCACAGCCCAGCAGCACCAGCAGCAGCACAGGACTCACAGAGTTCCAGGAGCTCTGGGCAAACATCGTGGGAGCCTGAGGGAACAAAAACTCACATCCAGCATAGAGCATCTTAGCTGAAAGCACCCCCAGTGAGGCAGTCAGAGATTTTTTTCACCCACTTGCCCCTATTTTGCTCACAAAGTAGAAATTTATCCCTGAATCATGGCTGATGCCAGCCAGAAACTCCTGGAAACACTTAACACATCCCAAAAACACTCCTACCAGAAGAGCTCCCACCACCTGCAACCACTCATCCAAACTACCCCAGCCCTGAAAAAACATTGCTGATTTCCTTACAATTTGACTTGCACAAACCCTCCTATTCTTCTCTTACTAACCTGGAGCCCGGCTACCCTATCAGGGATTTTGGTGCTGGCAGTTTTGCTCAGTAAGACACAGAACCAGGAAAACCATGGAGCAAGAATGACCTAAAGCAGCACACTGGGACCTCCCTGCTGCACTCTGTCATAAATGGTAAATCATTCATCTTCTGATACTCAAACTCTTGCTGCTGAAGGGATCAATGTATTTTCCTGTCACGAGCTATGGGAAAGGGATGGAATATTCTTAAGTATTCCAAACTGATTCCTAAACCTCCTTTACCCCAAGACACCTGTTCAATAAAATCCTGGTGTGACAATTACTGCAAGCTGGTAGCTTGGTGAATTCATTAATGCCTTTTGCTACATATCACAGAACGGTTTAGGGTGAAAGGAACCTTCAGGATCATCTCGTTCCAACCCCTAGGTGGATGGATAAAGTTGTTCCAGAGACCTGCTTCCACAAATCCATGAGAACATGAATTTGTTCCCTGTGCCTCCAAAGCCAAGTTGGCCTTGGCCAGGCTTGCGTTCACCCTTGGAGAGAAAAGGTGGGGCAGGTGTTGGGGACCTTGGGACAGCATGGAAAAGCTGCTTCAGCAGAACTTTACTCAGGGAAGGGAATTTACACCTTCATTACTCAGCTCCGAGATAATTCCACAGCTCACTCCAGGTACTTGTACTCCATCACCTGACGTGATTCCATTGGGATTAAAATCACTGCAATATTCTGTCACCCTTTGCTTTATCTTATGTCAACACCTTAAATTCACACAATAGATTAAAAACACCAAGTTCCTTTCTTTATCTAAACAAAACTCCAGTCACTTCTAACAAGCTGCCAAAACCCTCCAAAATACATTCCAGTCCTATCACCTTATCCCAGGATTTATTCAACCACAGTTTCAAAAATCTCCTCAACAATGGTTCTTTCCTGGGAGACTCCTCTGCACATCAGGGGTTCAGATCTTCACCATAAATTTGGGGAACAGGACTGGTTAGAGATGTCCAGTGCACATTCCTCATTGTAAGTGGGTCTGAACTTTTGTTTGAATTTTTAACTCAACAATAGGGCACATACCTGGAATTTAGTTTTAGCCTCTCACCTGAGTTCAGAACATCTGAACAACTCATATATGTCACTTCTAATACACATGCTCTATCAGACCATAAATAAAAACTTGGAACCTGGGCAGAGTTCATGTGCCATGAACTGTAGAACACCCTCAGCCACACAAAGGATAATTAGATTGTATTTATCTCCAAGTTTGACAGCAAAGGGGCACATGCACACATGCCTTCAAGTATTGTTTTCCAACAATCAGCCTAGCCCACAGCTGCTGTCTCCAAAAGCAGCTGCATCTGGACCAGAACCCGGCAGCGCAGTGACCGCGGCGGAGGGCACGTGGTTCAGGTAAAGGTTATGGTTCAGATACAGGTGTCAGGGGCTGTGTCTGACTGCGGCAGCCTCCAGGATGAACCCCCCAAAAGGCTGCTCAGAGCACCGCGGCACATGCACACCCCGTGCTCCTCCTCCTTGGGAGCGCCTAATCACCACCTCACCTTTAACATCCCCATCCCTGAAAGCGGCCAAGGCCAGGTTGGACGGGGCTTGGAGCCGGCTGGTTTAGTGGAAGACGTCCCTGCCTATGGCAGAGGGTGAAACTGCATGAGCTTTAAGATCCCTTCCAAGCCAAACCATTCTTGGATGATTCAGTGAACATCACCTGGAGCCCTTCTAAGACTACGATGGATCCGGCCCGTTTCCCACCCCGGATCTGTGCTCGCACCAACCCGGATACCGACCCGGCCCCAGGGCAGAGCCGGACTCCTCAATTCCCGCGAAGGCCCGGATGCTCACTCAGCGTCCAGGAGCTTCCACAGCCCTGTCCCACCCGGCCTCCCGGGATGCCTCTGGCAGCGCAGGACGCCGCCGTCGCGCACGGCCCCGGTCTCGGGGCGGGGAGCGGAGAAGGGCCGGGCCCGTCCCCCCTCAGCCGCCCGGGCGCGGACCCCGGCCCCACCTGCCCCTACCTGGCCCTGGCTCCGGCC
>VZRZ01007009.1:0-15964 GCA_013398175.1 Climacteris rufus
TATATAAATGTATTGTAGTTACAAATATATTGTAAAAGTCTCAGTCTCACAGCTAGCAAAGCTAGCTCAGGTACCAAAACCAGTGGCTGCAGCATCCCTGGTCCTGCTGAACAGCAGCAAAGGTAGCTCAGCTCCTCCTGCTCAGACTCCAGTGACAGCCAACAGCTCCGGGCTCCGCAGGGCAATGCCAACATTCCTTCCACTGAAATGGGAATCATGTGGCCAAACCCTTCACACAAAGCAGGGAATTTATGATCTTCAATTTCAAGTGGAAAAATAGTTATATACTGCACAGTTTTAAAGTATCAGATATGTGAGGATGGGATAGAGAATTCAGGATCCTCCTTACTTCATCATCAGGCTGAATTTCTGATAAGTCGTGTATGAGCTAATAATAACAGAATATTTTACATTCAAAGTGTATCAAATAACAGTTTAATAAAGTGATTAATATACAGACTTGATGTAATTTCATTTTTCAACATTCTCACAAAATAAATGACTGCTGTAATGGTGGTCATTTATTGCACTTACTCTGGCAGTTAATCATTGTCAGCTCTCAAAGAAAAGGACAAGAAGAATTCATTTTCTACAGACATTTTATTGAAGAACAGCTTTTTCTGCTTTTGCATGACATAGCTTTTTTAAACAGTAAAATAAGGAAATTTTTACTCCACAAATAACACAAATTAGCCCTTATATCTCAATCCAGCCAAAATCTGTGTAAAATAGTTTGTTCTATATTTACATTCTGTACCAAAATAGGAAACACATGTTCAAGGTCAGCCAGTTCTCTCAAAACAGTTGTTTTATCACCAAGGTAAGCTTCACATTAAAAAGGCAACATTTGCACTTTGGAAGTCTGGTAGTGTAAGATCATGTTGTTCAGTGCACAAACAGCCCCAAATCCTGAAGAGCAGTGCATACAGGCAAGCAGGCACCCACACATCCAGACAAGCAAAACCAGGGGTTCAGTCTTGCAGGGAAAAGACCTTGAGCTGCTCAGCTGGCTGAAAGTCACTCCTTGGAACTGCAGGGAAGGAAGGAAGGAAGGACATACACCTCTCTGTCTACTGAATACCATCAAGCAGAAAGATCTGCAGGACAGAAGATTTAAAAAGCCTCCTAAGGGATTGTGGATATGTCTGCTCTTGTGTGACACCAGCCTTCCCAACTTACTGGTGCTCAGCAGAAAGAATGAGCTGTGTTGGACTGACAGTCAATTAATGCAGAACATGATTCTCTTTCAGTAATTAATCTACCTCAAAGGCCATGACAGTGTCCCAAGGACACAACTCATGTCAGGAGGAATGAATTGCTGCTTTTCCATGTGATTTTACTCGCTGCATTCTCCAGCCAAAAGCTATCCTTCCTCCTTGTAATTGCCACACTAGAAAAATGTGTTCCTAGAGTATGACTTGCCTCAACATCTAATTGAAATTATTTGAACTACTGGGCTCAAAAAAGACTGCAAGACTAATTTACTTTCCTAAGCAAACATAAAATGTCATAAAAAATTAAAACTGTGGACATTATATACTGAAAATGCTTCTGTTATAGATGAGCTAACTCATTTATCTCTCAGCACAACTTCCAGAGCTTCTGCTACCCTGGCTACTCTGGTGGGAGCACAGAGGCTTAGTTAGATGGGCTGTATTTCCAAGTTTTCACAGGTAAGAGATGCAATAGGAGGGACTGGCCACACGCAGTCAGGACACCTAACATAGCAAACTTTGCATTTATTTAAAAGAATTCTGAATTTTACAGCAGAAACTACACTTAAGGCTACATAACTTATCTGTTTAGGCTACGATTTTAACTGTGTTCTATACTCAAAAATGGCTTATGCTTCCTACTGTATTAATTTTACTCTTAAAAACCTGAGACATGATTTCACTTAATTCATGTTGAGATTTGGAAGTTCACAGCAGGGTCAAAGCTGAATGCAAAGACAAACAGAACTGAGGTAGTCAGCTTTACTCAAATATTCTTTATGACTGACACCAATTCATTGTCACCTTAACACATTCCTTGGCAGTTCCCACAAGGCTACAGCTGCTAACAGCTGCTAACCCACTGATGGGATATAAAATGGTGCATTTTTCTGAATAAAGTACCTTCCCTGCTCGATCCCTCAAAGTCACAGCCAGTTCTGCAGCTCACAGGCAGCTGAAGGGCTGCACAACAAAGAAATTACAACTGAAATCTCAGATTATTAAGGCAGTAGCAGTTTTACTTCACTGGACTCACTGATGCAGCCACTCAGCAGGTGAACCTGACCACAAGAGCTCCAACAGGCCAATAGATTTTTCCCTGTCAATACAAAGCACTACACCCCCTTTCTTTAATTAATGCATACAGTTCAGAAGTAGGTAAGCATCAACTTTCTAAGCCATCTTTCAGTTAATTCTCAGGAATAGAGATTAAAAGAAGAAAAGCCCTCAAGATAAACAACTGTGTAGAAGATAAAAATATTCAATTAAATACGACAAATCTCACACTTAGACAGACAGGAGACCAGCATATCAAATACTGAGCACAATAAATTAACACCAGTTAAAAAGTTTAACAGTTATAAAGTTAACCAGAAAGTTCAGACAGTGCAAATATTTCACAGGAAGAAAAAAATAACCAGTAATTTTCTTTCAAGTATCAAAAGCATTGTTGAGTGATACCATTTCCACTGTATTATTGCACAACAGACAAAAAATACAATATCAGCCTCTGGGACCTAAGATGTATTCTCCAACCTTTATGTTTTCCAGGAACCAGTTTACATTTACTGTTTTGTGGATATATTAAAATAATTAATATTCACTTATCAATCTGAGTGTTTCATAATTCAAATTTGTACAGTTTTAAAGCATTTGAGTCCTGCCTTGTATTGCTTCTCTGGAACACTGACTTTAAGGCTAGTCCAGGCCTTGTATGATTCACAGCAAACTTAACCTGCAGTTAAGGGGAACTAGCCCAGTGCAAGGTACTGGCAACTGTGATGTCTTCAGTTTTAGGTTGCACCTTACTTGCCTCAGCAGTGTCATGACTTTCTTTAAAAAAAAAAACAAACCAACAAACAAGTCCAGTAGGCACAAAGAATTTCTTACAATCATGATGGAAGTCCTACTATTAAAGTATAATTGCAGCTAAATAAGTTTTACTCCATCTCCCTACCTTCCATTTCGGAAAGGGATTGAGTCACTGACAATTCCAATATCACAGAACACTTTAGAAGCACAGTAACATCATCCTTCTCTCTATATTTGCATTTTTTAGTGCATGGGGCATGTCTGCTCCCTTAATGCTTTTCCAGGAGTGAAAGCTATCCTAAAAGGACAGACAGTGGATTAACCACAAAGAGTTTCTTTTACCCTGAACAGGATTATTTGTAACACATTATAGAGTCAGAAATAAATAAAAACATCCTTACAAGGGTCCTATGGAGCAGCTGTCCTTACCTTGATGGATTTGCTCATTCCTCTTATATACTTAGTCATCAAGTGATTAATTTTGTAGCAAGATGTGCCCTCACATGGTTCAAAACATCTGATTCTCAACTTATTACAAATACTCAAATAATCCATAGTATTTACATGCCCAGGAAAAAGTGGAGGGGAAAAAAAAAAGGAAAACAGTTTAGACTTTCCTTACACATTCAATATAATTTTTGGTCTAGAGACATCAGCATGAACCTGCAAGATTATAGCTGCCATTGCTACTGGTTTGCTCTCCAACAAAATATGAGAACATCTGCAGTTATGCTCATACTAGTTTAGAGACAATAATGCCATTATTAATTATTTAAGAAACAGACTAACAAAATAAAAAATAATCATAAATCCTATCCCAAATTTACAGTCTGAGTATCAGTACTGAAATGCACTTGCCTAGCAAACTCTGAGAATATTCAAACAAGTGATGTATTAAATTTCACAGTAGAATTGGCACATGCTACATGAAAATGGGATTTCTAGACAGTTGTCTTTGTTACCAGTCTGAAATTCCATTTTGTGCATGTAGGAAGATGTAATGAACCCCAAGAATTAGCTGCTTTACTTGGTATGAATTCTGAGAGGGCTCCAAGCTGCAGAATCCAGTTGTGGCAGCAACTGCCAACCACTGGTCTACCCCATTACATTCTTTCCTCCTCCATAAATTATAAAAATTAACAAAACAAACAAAGAAATTCCCAGCCTGTTTGGGCCTGGGTTATCAGCAGTGATGACAACTGATTTTCACATGGCTTTTGACTAAACCACTGAGGTATATTTCCAGTTTGAGGATGCTTTGCTACCAGTCACACAACAGACATAAAAAAACCCCCACCAACCCTCAGTTCTATTACAGAAGACTTCTCATTTCAAATCTTGACTGAGTTGCCAGGTAGTCTAACACAGTTGGCAAAGTGGATCTTGTTACTGCATCAAAAAACCCACAGGTTGCAATTCAGGAAAATACTGGCACTTACTGAGATGACAAGATAAATTTTCCTCCTCTCAAAACTCTGCCTGCTTTTGTCAGCACCTCCCTGACTGCTGTGTGCACTGATACTTGCCAGGGGAGATGAGGTTCAGCAGGAGACAGCTGCCTGCAGAGACAAGAACCCTGTGCTCCACAGTAAGGAGTGCAGCTTGATGTGGCATCATCTCAGAACTTCTTCCTGCCCCAAGCTCAAGTCTATGCACAGAGAAACAATCCTGTTAGCAGGGGAATTAAGTTGGCCACCAGCAGCCAAAGGGTTACAACCAGGCTGGATGAGCAGGAGCATAAGTCTAAAAAAAAAAAAAAAAGCCATAAAGATTATACATTTTACATTTAAAGGGAAGGTAAAATAACAGAGAGAACACTAAAATCCACCAAAGGGTTAAAATGAACTTGACAAAACATTAATTAGTATTTAGTGAATTAAGCTTTTCACCTTCCTCAAAAAGAAAACTGACTCTGATCTTTCAGGTACTGCATTACAACATTATCAATAGGAAATTATATAAGTGATAACTCACTTTCCACCAAGGTGGAAAGATTATAATAATGATATGGCCTTCAAAACACAGATCAGATTTCCTGGTAAATTCCTAGGCTAAAGCTAAATTTCTGGGATGATTACAAGGAGACATGAAATGAAGGAGTTATGCTTCAGACACATTTCTCCTGTGCTAGTCACTATTCTGCACAACTGCACAGCAAAAAGCAGGGCACCTTTGCTATTTTCCTTTACCTCCTACACCTGCGATCTTAAAACATCTTAAAAAATATGAAGCTTTCAGACATTTAACATTCAAGTTTCCCTTCAGCAATTAAGGCAACCTACCAATGGGTGCAGCTCTTGTTAAGTTAGAAGCTGGAGGATCCCTCTCAGGGGGACAGGAGTCACAGAAGTCTGAGCAGGCTGGGCAGAGCAGATTGCCCACGTGCACCCAGCCGTTCATCTGGATGCTCACAGTGAGCACCTGGCCGGAGCGGCTGCACAAGTACACAGTGTCCTTCACCCAAACGTGCAGCCCTTGTGCAGAACAGGAAACCTTCAAATCAAAATGTAAGAGTCAAGCCTGTGTTATGATTTATCTTAAGCATAGATTAACTGCAGGTATTTCAATGCACTCTGAGAAACGACTTGGTTCAGGAATGCTTTGAAGCACTGACTACACCCTTTCCGTGCAATTACACAGATCATCAACTGAGAATGAACAAACCTGGCTTCTGCTCATGACTACTTTTTTAGAGTTGTGCAGTTATTGAATGTGACACACTTAGTGAGAAAGTCCCAAAGAAAACGAGGGTAATGAAAAATAAGTTACATGTGCACAGTGCTTTCCACCTCTGAAAAATCAGAGTATCTAATTAACATCAAGCTTCAACAGCAGAAGATTTCATGGCAGTATTCCTTCTTAGCTAAGGATGAAGTGTCACAGGGGTAAGACAGATGATGTCCCTAGTGAGACTGGAAGCCATCCCAGCAGTCACACATTTATCTGAATTACAGGCTTAAGGCTGGAAGATAATTGTTTTCAAAGTATGTCGTATGATCTATAGATTTAAGGCACAGAAAATCACGTCCAGTGTCCTCTAATAGTTCTAGCCTACATTTTATGCCTGATTTTTCCCTTTAGTTTTATTAAAAACACCCCAACCAAATAACCAACCAAAGAAACCCCCAAAACAAAACAAAAAAAACAGAACACCCAACACATACTTACTTGATAACATCCACTACCCCAGTCAGGGTAACTGAGTTTCCTCCTGCACTGTTCCATAACAAAAGCAGATTTCTGAATAAGACATACAGAGTTTGGTCCATATTTCTCTGCACCATAGTTTTTGGTAGGATCTAAGGTAGAAGGAATATACTGAATTGCAACTTCACTAGAGGAACAGGAGATCCACGTCAACTTAAAAGGCTGTCTAATCAACATCCTCACATGCAATTCAAGGTTTACTTTTGGAATATTTCAGACTCTTACTTATTATCCATTTGGGAATTTTACTGTTTTGAAAATAAAGTGGGAAGAAAGACAAGATTTAAAAATCAAACAAAACAATCAACTAACCACAAAAGAACCCCAACCAGCAAGCACCTTCCATCAGAACTATGTGGTTATGTTTGACCCCAGGGAATGCCAGCTGTGATTGCTGGCTTGAGGGCAGAGGGTGTTTGTTTGCTGCACAGACAGGTAACATCCTACAGCATTCTGGGGCTCTGTAATACTGAACATCCATGCACCACACTAGGAGACAAGCCCATATTGTGGTAACTTTCAAAGCTCCTTGCCTTGAACAAAAAACCTGCAAAGGTGGAAAGTGTAATTATGTTTCAGAGACTCAATAAACAACCAAGGCACCCACCCCTGTCCTTTGTCTTGTATTTGGATCATTTGGGGTAAATATCTGTTTGGCTCTTATGCAGTTCTTGCATTACATGTGAGAGTTTGCCTCCTAGGTGTACAGAGTAGTTGTGCTGTGCTTCTCACCCCAGCACAGTGTTTACATAGCTGGGGGAGTGAAACTTCAGTAGCAAAAAAGTTCATATGCAATGAGCTTGAATATACAGCAAGTCCATCCTAAGTTAACAAATGCAGTCTCTGCAATACCCTGCTGAAGTCCTGAATACTGACCTGGTTGGTTTTCAGTTATTCTGCAGTCTGAACTGCGTTGAAATTCACCACTTAAATGCCAGCTGAATTCCTGGCTAAAGGGACAATAGTCAGCAATTTCTACTGAGCCACCATAGTAAGGCAATTCTTCTGCTGGTACTCCATTAAGATTGTCAAAGTACTGCAAAGCAAAATACAGGAGTGAAGCAGTTTGTGCAAAGGCAACTGTACAACTGTTTTCTAAATAGACCCAATCACTACAGCTGTATGAACATCAGCTATTAACAGCACCTTACAAAAACCGTGAACCAAATGAGCCAGAAGGATTTAAGAATGCAGAGATCCACATTTGCATGGATCACTCCCCACTTCTGCCCCTGATTTCCTTCTTTGTAATAAATTTATTCTTTGGGATGTAAACAGAAGACATTTCTTAGTGTGCAGAGACACAGGGCAGGACACTGGGGGAAGAAATACCTCAAACAAAACATTTGGGGGGATTTCTGCTACACAGCAACATTTCCATCTGGTATTTGGTTAGAAAGCCAAGAACATTCATTTTTTATTAAGATCACAAGGGGTTTTTATCAGCCTTCACACTCCTTGTAATAAACTAAGCATACATTTTTCACAGTATCTACTCTCATCTGCTAGTTCAGAAGAAAAAAACCCCAAACAAATATAAATATTGGGCTGCAAAGCACAACAATGAAAACCCTTCAGTAATTTGTAAAGAAAGATCCTTTATACCTGATATTCCTGAGGTAACTGCTTTGGAAACTTCTGCAAGTTGCACACTGCTACTGCTCTTTGGTCCTGTCTGCAGGTTAACTGCAAAGGATTACTCCTCAAAGTGTCGCAGTATGGACTGATTAATTGCTTCCTCAATAACAAAAAACAAACAAACAATAAAAATCACATGAGATCAATTAAACTTCTTTACATAAGTACTCTGTCAAGACTGTTTGTTGCCATTCTGCCCTACACTCAGTCAATCACATAAAGAACCACAACTTTTTCTCTGGAGGCTATTTCTTCTTATTTGTCTGGTTATGACCTCTCTAATTTAAAGAACATCAAGCCAGCAAACAAAATTCCAATACTCACCTATTTAGTTTTAATTACACTGCTTTGTAAACTTTAAAGAAAAAAACATACAAGCAAAAGAGGCCCACTATGCAGCTGTGTCCTAGAAATGTATGAGGATTGTAAAGAACCAACAAGGATGTAAGGAACAAACAAGGCAGGCTTTGTTTTGAGGATGGCTGTCCTCTCCTGCAGTTGCTTTAAGTACAGTCCAGTAACGCAAAATGACACAGGCTGCATTTCCAATTAAAAGGGACAAAATAAGAAGGCACACACTTTTAGGGTAAGTCCTACCCATCCTCTCTAAAGCACAGCCTTCTCCTAGTGTACATGCATTCTACACCCTAAGAAATTTGCCTATGTATTTATTGTATCGGGTGGGATGCAGGGCAGCATTCCTTGCTCATCTCCATCTACCTCTATCTCTTTTTACTGAGTTACATTTGAAGGACAAATGTAAACAAGCATCAGGATTTCCTCTCTCTTTTTTTTTCTTTTTAAGACTGTATTCTTACTTTTGTCTCTTCTGGTCAATCCAGAATTTGCAGCTCTTCATTACAAAGTCACAGCCTTTATTGCGTCCCCAGTCTAATTTCTCTGCCATGCTGTAATTTGCTTTATACCACCTGTAAAGGTATTTTGAAATGAGAATACAGTTACTTCAAAAATTCTGTTCTGATTAATAAAACAGTAGTTCAAAGAATTTCAAATTATGCCTTAAGGTTTTCAAATGAAGAAACAGAAACTACATCCCTTTCTGCCTATAACAAAATACATTACAATTTCATTATTTTTCACATCGCAACGAACGAGAAGAAAATTTTGTGATCTGCAAAGCAACAATGCATACAAAAAGATGAAATTTCAGGCAATTTCCACCTTCTGTCTGCAAGAACAGCCGAAAAAAATAATCAATATGTACTGCCTGCAACTGAGAGAAGACTTACATTAAGACAAAAAGTAAACAGATGCTACAAACAGCACTATGCATTGCAATGCCTGGCTTTTTAAGGCTACATTAAGAATGGGTTTTGGAATACATGAAAAAAAATAATGTGCCAGGTAGGACTCCTTGGCTAATGTAATGCTAATTATGATGATCATCTACTGTGTTGCAGAGGGATAAGTACAAGGGCATCAATTTGAAATAAAACCAAGTACAATGAAAGCCAAACACAAATGAAACCAAAGCCACTCCCCCATTCCTAATTCTTACCCTGTGTCTTCCATTAATGCCAAGGTGATCCTGGAAAAGACTCGATTCTGAGTATGGGATCCAGTCATTGCTTCATTCTGAAAGTTCCCAGTTATGATTAGCAAGCCACTCAAAATCATTACTGTAAGAACATGCTTCCTACGAAAAAGCTTTTTATTTCTGGTCTCTATTTACTATTGACAATCAAATCCCATACTTCTTCATTAAAGTCTGTCTTGAAGCATTTCCCTTCTTTTTTACCTCACTGTTTTACCTCACATAAAACAATTACTAGAAAATGTACCTCTGCCAAAAATATCACACAGCACAAAGTCACAAATAAAACTCAACTTCTATGTCAGGAGGAAGATAAGTGTTTCCTTGCTCAGGCAAGGCTCTAGAAGGGAGATGGCAAAAGCTAAAGCCAGGGCACATGAATAAAAATGAAGCCAAGACAATGAATAGAATGATCAAATATTTAAGAGGCAGAGGGCAACAAAGCTCAATTGACTCAAAGGAATACTCTGTTTGCCCTAAAAAGGGAGCAAACCTCCTCAAAAGAGTAAATGGCAGACAGAAGTAAGAGACATTTAGGTTTTCAGTAATTATCTCAAACTTGTACTCTGAGACTTAGCAAGACTAAAAGGTAGATGTATCTAGAAATTGAACATTTAAGTATTAAGTACTGCTTGTAATCTCAGTGAGGTTTGATACCCCTGCATTTTCAAGGCTCCAATAGGTATCACAATAAACCTACAAAGCAGAGAAAACAAACATTCCCACATCCCTTCCATTCCTAGTATCAGCACAAACCTCCAACAATCTCTTCTCCCAGTGATTGAGCTCAGTACCCATGCCACCTTGATTTTCAAGCTCCATTCCCTCTAGAATAGGACAATTAAAATGTTTTCGGGCTTCTTCCTAGAAAGAAAACATTTCAATGCAACTCTCAAAATACTGAGATGGATAGCCACCTGCAGTCCCAGTGCTCTAGAATTATCTATTAAAGGTATCTCAACAATTCTTTTTCTACCATTTTGTTTTGTACTCAGAGACTGACTAAGCAAGCATACAAATAGCAAGCCTTTCATTCTGTCTACT
The DNA here is from genome assembly GCA_013398175.1 of Climacteris rufus. Taxonomy (NCBI): domain Eukaryota; kingdom Metazoa; phylum Chordata; class Aves; order Passeriformes; family Climacteridae; genus Climacteris; species Climacteris rufus. The sequence goes on from VZRZ01007009.1 coordinate 10,471, forward strand.
CATCTCCCTGAAATAAATGAGCAAAACCAGGGGTAATTAATCCATGTTTGCTCTACATACTGTGTTAGACTTAAAACAAAAAGATTATTTGTGGCCAAATATGATTAACACTATGACTAATTTCCAAATCCACTTTATTACACTTGAGCATATGTTCTGTTAGGGCACAAAGGGGGAATCTGAGGCGTAGGAAGCAAGAAAGATTTCCAAAAATCCTCAAGGAATTTCTTTTTAAATGTGACAAAATATTAACATTATTTTGTAATCAATTGAAATGCTTTCAAATAGAAAACAACGAACTTATCAGAAAAGCAGTGACAATGCTATTTATTAAAGGAGCAGGAGGTGTCTTAAGTCTGTAGGAAAACATCTAAACAGTAGAAGTAAGGAATTTCTTCAATATCAGTTTTGCTTAACCTTTGATAATTTACTTTTCAGTCCCTTTGCTGTCTCGGGCTATATCAATTTATTTATTTCATACTGTCTGTCACCCATTTCTCCACTTTACTTCGGACACACACTCTCAATGACACAGTGCTAATGGCCTAGGCTTTGGGCCATACTTTCAGGGAAGGATATTCAGTGTTAGGTTATTACTTCTCCAAGAATAAGAAATATTTATGACTTGAGAATGTGATGGCAACCTTGGCACACAAAGCTTGAGAGTGACTGCACACTTACGACGACGCGAGGCGTCACCAGCAGATGCACAGCATGGCGCAGCATTTTGCCACCACGGACATCCCACAGCCTCACTGCTTTCTGAATGACTTTATTGCTCCACTGATACAAACCTAGGCTGAAAGGAGAAGGTTTTGGTTACATATCTTTCCCACAAAGACTTGCTACTGTGAAAAGATTTAGCTCTGTAAGAAACAGAATCATGGATAATCTTTATATTCCCACATGCTTTCTAAATTTAAGTTTTATTATGCAACATTTCTCCTCTTTAAGATACATGTTCATTATACACACAACTCTGATTTAACAAGGCAAAGTTAGATTATTAAAAATATAGTTTATAGACTCAAGATGAATTTTCTATAGTTACCAAAAATGTAAGAAATTACATAAAAATCCTCAGTATCGCTAATATAAAAAAACCCCAAAGTTTTCTACCCTTCCACCTCCTAGAACATCTACAATACAAACTAAACAAAAGAGAATGCAAACTACTCATTCTGTAACAAATCAGAAAATTCACACAGCAGATTACACACACTGTCAGTTCTACATAAATATAAACATTGAATGATGTAAGTCTTAAAAATGGACTGCCCTGACATTAGACAGTGTGGATGATTGTAATGCTTAACTCCAAGCCTTCTGATAAAAGAAATCCTGTCTTAGTTTGTAGTGTATGGGGATAACATAAGTGCTTAATGGCAATGTAAAGAAAGACTAGAAAACCACCATACACCACTGTTGGAACATAAATAAAGTCACTCTAACAATAGAATGAAGTTGGATTTTCAACAGGCAAGAATACATCTTAAAAAGGCAACATGAAAACATCCCTCAGTGGGAGCACCAAGAGGTCTAAAACACAGGTTCTACCTTTCATTAAAAGGAGGAAGTCCATCTGCATATCTTGGTGTCAAAGGTTTTCCATCATCATCACGATAAAATGCAAACAGTCCAGCCGAGAAACCCTTGAAGTTAAAAAACAAACATATGGAAACCTTGGGTAAGACATTCATATATAAAGTCAAGCATCATGAAACAGTTCCCACACCCACCACAGACACACTGGAAGTACAACACTCCAAGGCAATTAACACATTAATTGAAGGAGGCAAAGCAAGAGCTTTTCTCTGCCAAACATCCTTCTCTTGGCAACAAGCTGGAGGCAAGTGAGGAACAGGCACCAATCTCAGGGAAACATTTTATCAACCCTTACCAGTGCATGGATTATCTCGTGTTTCACTGTAGACAACATGCCAACGAATTCCTGAGCTTGTGTTGAAATCATGTTTGGACACAAGTTAGCATATCCTGCTATTGGCCTGGAAGACAGTTTTAAAATTAAATGGTTTTCACGAAAATGCTACAAAAGTAAAATAATTATTCACTTGAAGCAGCAGGAGATTTAAAGAAGATAGAGACTAATGTAAAAATATGTCCTTCCCAACAACTTTCCCAATCATTTATAAATGTTATATCCTTTAACAGTACAGTGACTAGTTTACTGTTGGGATGGGGAAGGCTGGGATGGGGTCAGTCAATCTCTATAGTCAGTATTCTGTGTTAGTGATAACAGCATAAGAGAGCTGAACTTTAGGTAAGACCCTAGGGAGGTACAAAGTCTGTGAGAGTGACTACAACTGAACTAGAAACAAGAATCACATCAATAGGAACTTGCATTCTCCTCTAAGTTTGTGAAAGCATGACATTCACCTCAACAGAAACAGGATCTCGAGATGAAGTTCAGGCATTAACAGTGGAGGATTAGTTTTGACTCATGTGCCTCAACTTTGCACATTAAGCACTATTTGATGGTTTTGTCATTTTACATAAGTACAGTGCTTGTTTATCTCAATAATGACTCCTCCTTTGTTATGCAACACAGGCAAACAATTAAATTCCACATCTGAACAATTACTTAAAAAACTTGAAAGTGCCATTAAAAAGAGGGTTTGCAATGAAGGGAATACTTGCCTGTCCATTTCAGCTTCCAGCTGGCAGTAGGCTGCATATGCAATGATATTTTCATGGCCACACCTTTCAGTAGTGAGAGCACTCACGTAGAGCACAAAGTCAGCATCTCGAACCCCTTCCTGGTCAGGGGAGCCAGTGGGCCTGCGGTGCCAGTCACTCTCATTGTACACCCTGCATTGCTTTACAGTGGTCAGATGGAACAATTAAAATGCTTTCATTATGACCAAAATTTTGCATGACACAATTCAATTAGCTCGAAGCCAAGAATAAATCCTGTTGTAAGACAGCAGAAGATGAGAAAACGCCCTAAGAAGACAGTAAACAAAACCAGAGCCAAGGAGCAACTTTCAAACCACAAGCTCTTTTCATTTATTAGACACAAGGAAGGTGGCAGCTTAAAAAATAAACAAAAAAAGCCTGCCAAGCTTCCCAAAATTCGGTGCTGTTATTTCTTATCAATTAAAAAAATCTTGGCTCACAAAACTAGTATACATAAGCAGCAATAGCATTTCTCATGTAATCTAGTATGTTTTTAATGGTGTAGTTGAAACTATCAAGTTAAAAGAAAGAAAAACAAAGTCTACTGATCACATACTGCAGTTGAATTAAAAATTCATGCCAGAAAACAAGCCTGAAGCATTTCTTGCACCATTACCCTGGGTCAGTGGATAACCTCTTCAAACAAAGTCTTCAACACTTACTATCAAGTCTGTGAAAATCCAACTCATTGACCAAGGCGAATAACAAAGTCACTAGTGGCAATTTAACAAGTTCCAAATCTCATCCTCTCTGTACAGGTCACTAGAACACAGGCTCAGAAGAGAGTAACCAGTCTAGTTTTATATGACTTATGGTTCAACAATACAGACTACAGAAATTTCCACTAATTTAAGTTGTTCTATTCTTTCATTCAGACTTAGTGATCTCCAGCAAACAGGTCACTTCTGCACAGTTACCAATATTCACTTTTTTTATTAATTTCCACAAACAGTAATATTTCAAAGGTTAGGAAACACTTGGATAGCTGAGCTTACCTGCAGGTGTTTCTCAGGAACTATAACTGGCCCACACCTCGTGTGGTCTGCACAGGCTTTTTGGCAATACCTGTGAGGGTCAGCTTTCCTCCTTAAATACTGGTTTGTCACACATTGCCTTCAATGAAACAAGCAAGACAGTCAACACTATTTCATTATTAAAACATAACTCTAGAATAGTCTTATTGCACTATATTGATACTTACTATAACTTTCACAGTGAAAATTATTAATTACCCTGCCAGGGAAGACACACTGTTTCCAGTTGTTAATAGAGCATCCAGAGGTTCAAGGAGAGATTAGTAACAGGTTCATAAACAGGGGTACACATGAAAGAGAACTGGCAGCATGCATGAAAAATCTCTGATACAACAGATGCAGGTGTTGCTCATAGAAGGGTGGCAGACTTATAAAAGAGCATCTGCTACCCCCAGTGGATCAGATGGGTCACTGATCTGATTCAGGAGGGCGTTCCTTACACTCTTACTCTAATCTTCTTTTAAAGCCTAGGCAACACAACGTTAAATATCAAATACAGCAAGTGATTTTCAGAAAACTTTCACATACCTGCTTAGCAATATAGCACCTGTGGATTTGCGTACTTGAAATGTCTTCTCCAAATAAGAGATAGCTTGTGGGAAGAGTTTGTTCTGAACAGAACAAAAATCAGTCACCCAGCAGCAGTGCAGACACAACTTAAAGGCATTAACTACCAAGTTACATGAAACTTCCTAGCTATTGTGGTATAGCAGAATAGGGGAAACCAGATTCACTAAGACTTCAATTATTACCAACATATTTAGGAAATACTTTGTTTCAGTATTACCATATTTTGTTATTGGAGTGACAAAATGTGAAGGGAGCCAACATTAAATGGAATGTACAGCTTCAAAAAGGCTTTTAGAAACTATATACTCATTTCTCACTGATACCTTTGCACCTTGGGATATAGCAAATGCTGTCAAACAACATGCAGCAGAACTCTGTGATTATTTGTAATGGAGGCATAGTCTATACACAAAGCTTTGGTTTCCTGGACTAGAGGAGCATTAAATTGCTGGTATTCAAGGTTTTAATTAAGCTGGTCTTAACCTCATCCATGCAACAAAATAATTACAAACAAAAAAGGGAAGCAAATATAATGTACCTTTATAAGGTGTCTTTTTTCAGGCAGCAAACTATAGTTAAAAAACAAAACAAATGAGCTTTAGTTAATAAGGTTTCCATTCTCAGCCGTGGAGAAAAAAAAAATCTGCCACAACATTATACTCACTTCTCAACACTTCTGTCATATATAGTCTTGATTCTTAGCTGTTGATCCACGTTTCTCTTCGAGACATGATTTTCCTTTAGAGGAACTTGATAGACGACCTGGCGGGAGAGGCACGAGCCGCTGGATGAGGCGGCTCACCTGGACAGACACAGCAGCCCGCGGCCCCGCGCCCTTGGCTCCTCACCACGCCAGCACCGCTCGGTGCCAGTCCCTTCCAGCCCTTCCCGACCCTTCCCTCGCCGGGAACGGGCCGCCCCGCGCCCGCCCGCCGCCGTCACCGCCCACAGGCCGGCCCGGGAAAGCCGACAAGGGACGGATCCAACAATGGGAACGGCCAACGGGGGAGCCTCTGCTCGCCGGCATCCCCCGCCGCCGCCTGAGGACTCCCGGCCGGCCCCACCTGGTCGCCGCTGGGGACACGGTGGTCACAGGAGGAGGAGGCGGAGGTGGAGGGAGGCAGCGGCAGGAGCGGCAGGAGGAGCAGGAGCCCGGCGGTGAAGGCGGCGAGCGGCGGGCGGCAGCAGCGGGC